>CM051024.1:108666911-109199411 GCA_027627225.1 Congeria kusceri | reverse complement strand
TAATAACTTCATAGTCGAAATTATTTCTAAATTATGTTGAAGTAATAAAAATTAGCAGTGGTTGTTTATTGAAATGACATGTGTATATAAACTTTTAAGCGCAACAAAGCAAACATGTAAAAGGAGCTATAAGTCGCCATGGTGAATGTATTCCGTTAGCATTTACATGTACCATTACCACAATTTGATATCGTTTAAACGCATTAAATGCTGTATACAGGATAAACTATTAAGCTGTTTCAAAGACATATCTCTGTTGACATATATCAACTGAAAATTTAAAACATTAAGGTATTGCGATGTTGACCTCTGTTCAAATCGTTTATGTAATTCTATTACCCGAGATTGTACCTAACTTTTTTTTGCCATGCATATTGTTAACCTTTACACCTTGCGAACAGCTGTTTATTAACTACACTACTCAATGCGAACAGCTGTTTATTAACTACACTACTCAATGCGAACAGCTGTTTATTAACTACACTACTCAATGCGAACAGATGTTTATTAACTACACTACTCAATGCGAACAGCTGTTTATTAACTACACTACTCAAAGGTCTTTAGCAGCCGCCTGATATTTTAAGTATTGTATACCGGACGCATTATTCTTTTTTTAAGCTTGAATGATAACTAAGAACACTTTTATTGTTCATGATTTATAAAAGATTTCTTTCATATCGTTTAACACAAACTAATCAAAACGACAACAACAACAGCGTAACAGCCCCAAAATTGGAAAATCACAGTTCAGACAACAACGTTACAAGCCTATTATTGTAGTGGCTGCTTAGGACATTCGAGTAGTGTATTGTCATGATTCGGCGAGTAGCGATACCCTACCTTTTATCCCGCTCTGACATCAAGCAATAAGTTCATTTTCAAAAGAGTAATCGAATTCCACACGGCCTCTACCCGGATAATCCTAACGCAGTACAGCGACCCTAACGCAGTGGCAAAATGGCGGATGGAAAGTCGTGGCTACTTTGTTTTATGCATATTTTTCTTATGTACAGGCATGTTTTGGTTGTAATATCCGTCGCCATTGATGAAATAAGTATTAAATTCAATATACCTAATGTTACATCTAGCAAGTATTGAGTTGTAAGATGGAATGCTGAGGAACAAGGCCAAACATCCAATTAAAATATTTATAAAAAATCTTAAAAAATACTTAGATGCTTTAAATTGACATATAATGTCGTTGTTTGAAAGCAAACATATACTGCTTCAAAACCCCGTTTACACTGTGTTGTTATCCCATAGGATATGGACACAATACTCGTTCGAATGTCCAAACTGCAAAAAAATGGATAAAAACCTAACTTCTAGTTGATAATAACCGAACGCAAAGTAGACTAGGAAGGGATAAAACCCAAACCAACGTATAAAACCTGACGAATAAACATCTAACTGACTAATATTCAATATAAATGAATGAATATACATGTATGCTGAACGACTATAATGGACCTCAATATTTCTATTTTCATTCCAGTCGTATTGTATTATTTGCTCGTTCACTAGTGACAATGTTTAATGTGTATTAACATATAAAATTTAACTATGGAAACCTGTTTTGAAAATCGCGAGCTTTTGCTGGACGAATAGATAGTTGGCAGTATGGGTATCAATCGAAATTATATCCTAATAGAATGCCAAACAATTTGCAAAGACAGAAAAAAAATCAATTATTATTAAAGACGATGTAGTATATATAGTTCAAAATAATAAAAGTGGAACACCCTTAAAAATAAAATCATAGAAGTCATTCAAAGTGACCCTCTTGTGAATATATTTGAACGTCTAAAGTTTAAGTGTGTATATTGTGATGCATCTTCTGACAGTTTAGATAAAATGATTGAATATGCACATTAATAACACTAAAAGAAATTCTTTCATATAAATAGGACGAACATATATCTTATTTTTCAGTTTTTTAGGTAATTATCATTTTTACGTTCGCACTTATCCATCACAGTGTATCCGCAAGCACATAACCACTTCACAATAAAGACAATGTTTTAGCTGTAAACATCGACTTTAAACTTTGATATGATTACACATTGTCGTAGAGAAGTTCATTTAACTAATAAAGATTTCAAGTAATGTACTAATGCATTTTAAGATATGTTAACAGGTCGGAACAAAATGTTCTTTATGAGGACTTTTTCGGGTACATTTTAATGAATTCAAGCATCATATGAGCGATTGTCAAACAAAATATTAAGTACACACACCACTGGACATTATGACTATTATAAGATTTACATTTATACTTAACACAAATATAACAACATGATAAAAACATGAAAAATAATAGCACATTCTGTCTCTGTGTCCGCCATTTTGGCACTGCGTTAGGGTCGCAACACTGCGTTAGGATTATCCGGGTACAGGCCGTGTTCCAATGTATTATAAAATACTAAGGGAGCTGTTTATGTCCTCCGACGATGATTTGAACTAAATCTTGCCCATAATCAAGTAGTATTTACGGTGGCACAGAGGTGACATGCACTACTCTTTTTTGATCTCGTTACCGCGAGATGCTAACTCGTGGGAACAAGGTATAATTACCCCAAAACGGAAGTCACATCCGCAGGGTTACAGGCTGTCAGTTAGATAATAAGCACATGTGGTTGAGTGCAGGATGCATATAATTTGTAAAATACAGTTTAAATGATATGTTTTGGTATCATTTTAAAGGTATATATGTAAGCAATAAAAAAGGCTGTTTTGTGCACTACTTTTTGTCTAGTGGTTCACAGCTTCATACCTTTTGGCCCATGTATTCATGCGCAAAATGGCAGCCTCCATGCCCGTCAAAACCGGTGTGTTTTTTCTAAGGTAAATATTTTGAGTTACAACACATATAATTTTTTGACATGCTGTTTTTTCAAAAGGTTATATCCTCATCTTTCCAACAATGTATGGTGATATATTGGAAAGTAGCTTGGTCATGGTGAAACGTGAGATCAAATTTTGAATATTTTATATGTAACAAAGAAGGAAATTATTTGCGCATGCGTAACCACAAGATACTAACTCGTGGGAACGAGATACTAAATCGTGGGAACGAGATACAAACTCGTGGGAACGAGATTTGTATTTCGTTGCCACTAGTTAGAGAACCAATCAAATGTTTCCGAATATATGTTTTTATAATAACCATGGCCGATGAAAACGATCGTGTTGTAAGTTTGCTCGAATTAGTATCTCGTTCCCATGAAATAGTAAGCCGTTCCCTTGACATAGTTATTTCGTTCCCATGAGTTAGCATCTCGTACCCACGAGTTAGTATCTCGTTCCCTCCAATTAATATTTCGTGAGAACGAGATAAAAAAAAAGGAGTAGTGCATTTCACCTATGTGCCACCGTAAGTATTTGTTTGCACCGTGCAATACGATATTGTTCTTTTAAAGTTACTTGTTCACAGAATTTCGTATTTTTAAGAAATGTCTAAAAATGTCTTAAGTTCATTTACTTCCGCATCTACATTAACGAATGAACATATCGTCTGTCAAAGAAAGCATTGAAAGAGAACAAAAATAGGTCTATGTTAGGGATAGAACGCATGACCTCCGGATTAACATTTAAACAGACTAAAGCGGGCGTATACGTGACGTGTATGTTTTACGCTAAGAATTTTTTAAGAATTTTCGTGGGAAAACCGGACTTAATGCATGTGCGTAAAGTGTCGTCCCGGATTAGCCTGTGCAGTCCGCACAGGCTAATCCGGGACGGCACTTTCCGCTTTTATGGTATTTTCTGTTTCAATGAAGTCTCTTCTAAACATAAATCCGCGGTAGGCGGAAAGTGCCGTCCTGGATTAGCCTGTGCGGACTGCACAGGCAAATCCAGGACGACACTTTACGCACGTGCATTAAGTCCGGTTTTCCCACGACGCGCGATGTGTTTTACGCTGGGGAAGGTGCAACACTGCATCGGTTTGTCGCTAAACCATTATATGTTCCGTTGTTAAATTCTCAAGCAACAATTTAAATTATAATATATCCAGCCATGTGTCCCGAGTGTGTATTATAGGTTGGGCTATAATTTAAAGGTTCGTCATGTATATACAACCTTAAATACATCCATTTATCATTTAAATTATCCCGTCAGCCTTCTTTTTCATTCATTCCATCGTTTGTTTGTTTGTTTTTCGCTCGATTACTCGCTTTTCATTACTTCCTTCCTTATTCCTTCCTTCCTTCCTTATTCCTTCCTTCCTTTTTTTCTACCTTCCTTCCCTCCTCCTTTCTTCCTTCCTTCCTTCATTAATGCTTTCCTTTCTTCATTCATGCTTTCCGTCCTACCTTCCTTTCTACCTTAATTCATGCCTTCCTTCCTTAATACCTTCATTCATGCCTTCATGCATTCCTTCCTTCCTACCTTCATTCATACCTTCATGCCTTTCTTCCTTCCTACCTTCCTTCCTTCCTACATTCATTCATGACTTCCTTCCTTCATTCATGCCTTCATTCCTGCTTTCCCTCCTCCTCACTCTCTTCCTTCATCCCTTCCTTCCTTTATTCCCTTCCTTCCTTCCTTTATTCTTTCGTTCATTCATTCATTCATTTTTTATGCATTCATTTATTCATTCATTCTTTCATTCATTCATCCATTCCTGCATTCCCTTCCCCTCCCTTCCTCTCTCCCCCTCCCTCCCTTCCCTCTCTCCCCCTCCCTCACCCTACCGACGTCCCCCTCCATCGCTCCCTTCATTCCTTCCTTCATTTATTCATCCATACACTCATCACTCACTCACTCACACTCATTCATTCATTTGCGCATTCGTTCACTTATTCGTTTATTAATTCAATAATACATTAAATTATTCCTGATTTGTTTTATTGACTTGTACATGGATTTATCATACATTGTGTCAGGTTTCAACTTGCAGTTAGAACCTTAAACTAAAACTTTACATAGTATTTCGGTTATAGCTCCAAACAGTCTGCTACAACCAGATACTTTCTGTCTGAATATTGTTTTTCGAATGTTTACCCGAATGCCATGGTGAATATCCGCTTTTAAAAAATTCAAAACATATATCAACAAACGGAATCTATCAATCAATCAATTCTCCACAAGAAGTCAAATACACGGTTCATTACGATTTTTACCCAGTCTGCGCGTTTCAATACCTACGTTTCGTTAACCGAATACAGCCGGTTCTCCACACAAAGCGACAGGCTTGTTCCGGTATTTTATATTGAATATGAATGGTTAAGAACATTCTAGCCCAGATTTTGGATTTGATATTTTGACGTCACAACGAACTGTTTGTAGTTACGCTATATGTTTCTTCAAAAGATCAAGGGCAGTCCTACCACCCCCACCGCTAGTCGAGTTCACGAGTAAAGAAAACTCGGTATAACTGATTTCTAATTCACGAAATATCGATTTGAAATTTGATTGTTGCAAATGAAATATAAGGCGTTAGAAAACGGGCGTGATATAGTCTGGTATAATTGGCTATTTACCAGATTGCCATTTAGCTTAATTATATTAATTACACGCTCTTTCGTCTACTTGGTGAAAATCTGAAGTATTTATTTATAGACAGCCTTGGTAACTTATTATACGATGATTTTATTGCTTAAAAGTGTTGCCAAATATATTAAATATGCCTTAGAAATTAGACAATATATTCATGTATAATATACATGTACATCACTCTCCATACGTTTGCAACTTGTTTATGATGTACTGCAATTAATTCGATTCGTTTTGAATTTGCATATATTTCACATTTTTTAGAACAAGTTCCGAATGCATTGATCGCGTATAGAATGTATATATGTTCGTTTTTTCTAGATCATGTACTTTGTACCAATCTCGAATAAAACTCTTGTTTTGTCTTGTCTTAATTTCTTATTTTCTTTCTTAGTGGTAACTTACATTTAAATCTAAAGATGCGAACAAGGCTGGTTAAAAAAATTAATTGAAGTAGTAGAGGTAGTTGTGGCGGTGGTGGTGGTGGTGGTGGTGGTGGTAGTGGTGGTGGCGGTGGTAGTACATTCATATAGTGTATCAGCCTATAAAAAATCACCAAACTAACTTTAGAGGTAAAAAACACCAGTATTATAATTATATCTAAGGCCAAACAAAAATTGTGTGTTCGGGCAAAGATCTCAAACAAAGTTAGGTAGGGTCGGGATTGAGTTTCTTTGTTAACTTTTTTAAAGACACGTTTCGGTAAAAAAAAAACATAAAAAATAAACAGAAACTCGTTTGGGGGGGCCTAACAAGAATACATAAATTGCATGTTAGGGATAGTTTGATGAAAACACAAAGGCAAACTCTTTATTTGCAGCAACAGACGTCTACCTCATTTTTTATTTGCAAATTTGTGTCAAAGAACACAGCAAGTTCTAGGTCCGACAGAATGAATGGAGTTGGAAGTAGCTACGTCATCTAACTAATGCACCTATCAATATATTAACACCCAGGGGGGAGCGGCGGGCATATATGGGACTTAAGACTGAAAGCAATTCCCGACAGGCGGGAATTAGACACGCCGAATGATTCCGGGTCCCGGGAGATAGACTTTGTTAGGAATTTAGATCGCGGTAATATTGGCCCCCGGGCCATTTGATACACCAATTAAGCACCCCTATTGAGGGGATTTAGACAAAAATGCTTGGCTCTAGGGTGGGGAATTAGATCCCCCAAAATACAATTAGTCCAATTCCCCTGGGATTGCTAGCCGCCCCCCCCCCCCCCCGGTGAAAATATTGATGATAGGTGCATAACATAATAATATTGTAAAATAGAGTATTTGGAAATGGCACTACAATTAAAAGATATTAAAGGGCAATGAAGGAAATTTCTAAATGTTTTAATGAAAGCACCTGGCACATGAGAATGCATGTAGCGTTATTTTCTTAATCAGGGCTCAAACTAGCAACCCTCTATCTACTTGGCAACATTAATAAACTAATCCTGTTTATTCCCGTTATTTAGACTAACTGTAGCAGCGATAGGTCAGTATTTGGCACACTCGAATACACAAGGTTGCGGGTTTCGAACTAGCGGCCCTCGGGCTCTTAATGTAAACGTGGTGGCAATTGTGTTTTATTAAGCCTCCGCCCTTTTAACTTAAAAACAACGATAATTACGTCGATGCAGATTCTTATCTTTGTTTCACATATAGAAATTCTCAAATATGAACAGCAACTTTATTAAGAAGCTATCTTATACAAGCGATAATTTTCACAGATTGACACCATTCTGAATCTATAGTAAAGATATGACACTAACTACTGATGATGTACGAGTATTTAAATAACGTGACATCGGTCCGCAAGTGGCTTTCAGTATAAAATAAAACATGACAACTGCTAGAACTACTCATTCGATTAATTAGTAATCCACAAATAACATTTAACCACGAATATAAACACAAAGCCGTGATTCTGACGTAGATAAAACTCAGTTATAAATTGGAGTTTTTGCTCTTTCCCTAGTTTCTTAATTTATCAACTATGCGTCGTTTCTATGTTAAATTTTATAAACAGTCAACAAATACCAGCGAAAGTACGTTTTAAGCCACGAGACTGGTTACGCGTTTTTTCCCTAACTCATAGCGTTTATTTATAGTGCTACGCTATTAAACAGGAACCCGGCCGCATGCCGGTTAGTGTATTTAATCGGCGGGTAGTAACTCGATTTTCAAATTCGCTTCGAAATTTGTGATAAACAGAAGCAGATGTTGTGTTAGCAGATAAAACTTGCAACAAAGTGAACATTTGTCATACTGTGTATTGGATAATAGTTTTGAAACAAAGAACTTAGCCGGAAAGAATATTACAGACGTTCTTTTCAAGGTATGGATTTATACTGGTGCATTTATTATTAAGTTGCCATATAATATTTAATATTTTTATGATGTATTATAATGTTATTAATATTGTTTACTTTGTTATTAATTAGTTTAATTAATATGTTTAACACTTTGGTATTATGTGAACGCACAATACATGGACGAATGTAATACAAATACAAATGACAACAACAATAATAATAATAATAATAACACTAATAATAGCAATAACAATAGTAATAATAATAATAATAATAATGATAATAATAATAATAATAATAATATGCAGATTTATAAATCACCCAGTACTACATGTATATGTTTTATAATGCTTTTAAAGTTTTTAGTATGTCAGCTGCATATGCAATTAGATAAAACTTTAACATTGTTTTAAATCATTGTACAACACTTGCGAACTGTAAAACTGTCATTAACTTTACCTTCAGTGAGTTACTTAACAAATCATTATATTCACCTGGCGAGGTCAGTTAAATCGTTATGAAAGAATGTCAATATTTTATTGAAATTGGCAATTTTCATAAAACTGCACTTAAATAATATGTGTATAGAATTAATAAATGGCTCGACAATTTTGCTAATTGTTCGTGTAACTGTTAAATACATATATATGACGGCAGTAATACATTAAACAAATAGTAGAAAATCACCCACAATTAAAGGCACATTTACGTATTAAGACCGGTATAACTTGAATATAAAATATATATTAAGATTGGGCTCTACTTCAGTGCCTATTGTATTGCTGTAAAACACGTCAAGATTGGGCTCTACTTCAGTGCCTATTGTATTGCTGTAAAACACGTCAAGATTGGGCTCTACTTCAGTGCCTATTGTATTGCTGTAAAACACGTCAAGATTGGGCTCTACTTCAGTGCCTATTGTATTGCTGTAAAACACGTCTTCTTCTTTTTGTTAATCAAAAAACTTACTTTAAATTATCAGATTGTGTCTAATACCACTGTTTTATTCTGTACCCCTGTCTATCACAACAAATCGTCACATCGTCACAGCAACTTTAAAATACTCGACTGACCATTGAAACGTCATATAATTGAAACTTTAATCCTTTGGGCCAATTTGCAAACTTAAATGCTTAACAGACCACACTTAAAGAAACTGTTGTCGAAACCCTTGTGCGCAAGGTTAATCTCAAGTGGTTCATTTTGTGTGTCCAGTGTTTTATTTTTGTTAAAAGCTTACTTAAATGCGTTGACGCGGACACTTCTGTGGCAGTACAGTTGCCAACCCTTCGGGCTATAGAAGTGACTTTAATCGTGCAATGTTATACCGAAAAAAGTGACAACTTACAAATCTCAATGAATGGATAATTATTGTTCAGATTTTGACGGTGTCAAATTGGATACGTATATAGTCCATCATACTTCAGCGAGTTTATATACACGTGTTATTTTATCTAACGAAAGGTAGCGACTATTGTGTTCATGTTTTGCTTTTGTTTTAATTCAATTCCTACTCATTGTTTGTGTTTATGAACGCTCTTATTAAGTCAATGTTACTGTCTTAAACACTGACAAACACTGTATTAAATGGATGAATAATTTTGGACTTTAAAATAAACTAATACCCATGTAGCGGATAATAAATGCAGGGATATTTCGTTTTAAAGGTTTATAAAAAAGAAAGATAAATTGATTTGACTGATTTCACGTGTTGTTGTTGACTTTTTCCATAATTGTTTTAAAGGTATTAAATATGTGTTGTACTCTTTTAGTTCACAAGTTGTATTAAATGGATGAATATTTTTTGACTATAAAATAAACTTATACAATTTAGCGGATAATAAATGCAGGGATATTTCGTTTTAAAGGTATGAAATATGTGTATGTTATTTCCCATTTGAGGAGAAAAAATATTTATATACTCTGCAGACTGTATATTTTGGCTGAAATGCGATAATTAATTGTGTTTTAAATATACATTTCGATATAGGCCGACAAAACTGTTGAATAAACACAAATTCAAAATTTAGAAAATTGCGGCAAAATCGTTATCAAGGTGAATTAATACACGCGAGATAAGATGGCAAAGTAAACCCTTTGTTCACTTGAGTTTGCCGAATACTTCTACACCGGATGTAGAAGATAATTAGCAGACGACACGACACGATCGGATAAATATATTTCAAATTTTGTTCATAAAACACTGCTTCGGAGATATAACATCATTTAAATAGCATAATTTACACTCACCACTGGATAAAATTCGGATTTAAATATATTTCCGAAACGCGTGGGAAATATCATGAGGTTAGTTTCATTATTTGATTAAAATCAGTTGATTCAGTATCAAAACGCAGTAAATGATATAACAAGTTAAATAATTGTTTAATACATTGTATATGACGAGGGTGGTGATAAATTGTCAACAGAACAAGTTTCAAAATAAATATTAATTCGGTTTCAACTAGTCTCATTCAATTTTATATAATGTTTCGTAATTTATATTAACATAAATTATTCGTATTCATTAAAACTAAACTTTTCAGCCAACAGCTCAGTTGGTAGAGCGCTGGACTACAAATCCGAGGATCGCGGGTTCGATTCCCAGCCCGGCCATATAACTTGTGTGGGGATTGGTCATGAAATTATTTCTACGGCCATTCTCCCCCTACCTCTGATTCAAGTAGGGCAGTTGTCAGTTACTGGCACAAGTATGTGCACTCAGTACTGGTAAACCAGCTTACCCAGGAAGTGTGAGTAGGTTAACTGACCGCCGTTATATGACTGAAATACTGTTGAATACGGCGAACCTATCAAAAAATCATCAATCAACCAGTCAGCTTACACACCAGAAATTGAACAAACATGTATTTCTCGTATACATGCAATTGAAGAACATAAGGTCGACGCAGAATATCAGCGCGAGCACGTGGCCAAATTTGAAAAAAAGGCGAAATATTTAAAATTGGCGGTGAATAGTTTATACCCGGTGATAACGTTTAATACCATCCAATCGGATTTAAAGATAAATGTGTTATGTTTTCTGATTGGCTAAACGATAATGGTAAACATGTTTTTTTTTATCGCTTTATCTTGATTTATCGCTTCAAATATGTAACCTTATGTTCCCGTTCTTCGGTTGCCACGCCAATAAATACCAATCAATTCAGGCAGCGTTTGAATGTGAATGATGAATTTCCCAGAGATTATATAACATCTTATAAGGAGTCACGTGAAATTTTGTGTTTTTATTAATGATAATATGACGTCATGTGATCAACGAAAGTTAATATTTACTAATGTCGAGGTTTTATTGCGTTTACGAGAAAAGGGGGTGTATTAGAATAAAGCCGTAGCTGCGTTCGAGTATTTTGGTTCGAGACCTTCAAACTCTCTGGCGCTCGTGTGCACGTCTTAAGGGACCTAGCGGCTCTTCCCAGTAAACAAAATCCCAGCGTCTTCGTATACCCATAGCATTAAGCAAAAAAATTAATGACGCGTATCGCGGGAAACCCGGGCTTAATGCACAGGCTAATCCAGGACGAATCTTTCCGTCTACAGTGGATTTATGTTTAGAAGAGACTTCATTGAAACAGAAACTACCATAAAAGCGGAAAGTGTCCTCCTGGATTAGCCTGTGCGACACTTTACGCATATGCATTAAGCCCGGTTTTCCCACGACATGTTATACTGCGGTAAAACAGTGAGGCAAGTATTGCACGTTGTTTAAAGTGTCTTTGCGTTTCTGTTTTCAGCTACATCCGGCATGATGACAACGATTGGGATACAGCAGGGCTCCATCTACCCGCTCCTTTCCACCGCCTGCCTGGCCCCTACCATAGGTTCCTGGGACACCAGGTACCCCACCACTATCATCGCAACAGCGCCACCTCTCGAGGCAGATGCTGATGATGAAAACGGAAACAGCGACACCGTATCCACGGGTGTGAAAGTCAGAGAAAATGCGAAGCAATATCTTGCAAAGTTTCTATCAAGTGGAGATCGGGCTGATTTGAAGCTTTGCAGCGAAAACGTGGACTATTATATAGAATCTGCCCGTCGCTTGAATCACTTGCAACTGGACAAAGTGTGTCATCAGTTTATGCAAGAATGCGGCATGAACATTGGGTCCACGTGGGAAAGGGACAGGCGTGTGTGTCAAGTGTGTCAGTCATTGAGCGATAAGAAACACTCAGTCACTAATAACAATCTGAACAACAAGGACACTCACCGCAAAGTGCCGCGGTTCCAAATAATGTTCCCGAAAGACGTGAACTGCAATGAAACGGGCAAACACGTGCTTGTATTGGATATCCGGACTTCCAGAGAGATTCAGATGATCGAAGTGAAGAAAATAACGAAGTTTGGGAGCGGTTTCGCTGCGTGCGCAGCGTACCAAAAGAAATGCCCGTATGTGCTGGTTTCCGGCGGAAGTGGGAAGTATGACAAATCGGTCTTCAAATACGACGTGGTCGAGAATAAATGGACTCAGTGGGCGCATCTGAAAAATGCCCGCCACAAGCACATCATGGCGTTCGTTCCGCAACAGAAAGCCGTTTACGTCATTGGTGGCAAAGGTTGTGACGTCATCGAAAAATGTGACGTCGAAACCGGACATTGCACCGAGCTAAATACGGCGCTAAAAATACCCGTCCATAACGCGGCTAGTGTTGTGTATCGCGATAAAATCTACATTTTGGGCGGGAAAACCATCCGAAACGACATCCGGGCTGTGCAATGCGTAGATACCACCAGAAACACGGTCACTAGACTGCGTGATCTCCCATACGACTGTTCCGGCGGCCAGGCGGTCGTTGTCAAGGACAAGATTTACATAGCAACGGAAAACGGTCACATGATCAAGTATTGTCCACAAAGCGACCAATCCGAAATGTGTTCACAGCAGCCGTTCACGCGCAAGTACTTTTCCATGTTCGAGAAGAACGGACATTTGAACGTCGTGGGCGGCGTACGGACGGACGGACGTCTGGAGCAGGAGGGGGCAATGTACAATTACTGCCCGGAAACGGACGAGTGGCGCACGACACTAACATTCAAGCGCGCGCTGCCGATACATGCGAGCTGCACTGTAGACTACCCGAAAGAATGCCCGGTGACGCCGTTTAGAAAAATGTTCGGTTATTGTTGAATATATTGAGTATGATAGTCGTAAAAGCGGAATATGTCGTCCCGGATTAGCCTGTGCGGACTGCACAGGCTAATCCGGGACGACAATTTACGCACATGCATTAAGCCCGGGTTTCCCACGACACGACTCAAACTTTTTTCTTTATTTGGACTATGTCTTGTTGATATACTTATCTTTTGATCAGTCAGACTGAAGATCTTTGTTTTTCTTTTTTCCCCGCTCAGAAAATAGCTGGTCGTTTTGTTACTTAGCTTTAGTGTGGTTTAAAATACAAATATAATTGCATGTATATTGTGTTCTATTAAATTACATTTTTTCAATTTACTTTCTCTTATAAAGTGTCACCAAAGGTTATTTTGTATGAAATATATATAATTGACTTGTGTTGTTTAAGCATAATACCAAATAATCTCTTTATTATGTTAAGTGTACTATTTAACGTGTTTTAACAATTACGTGTTTCTAGTCCTGATAATGAACTAAAGTTCAAATTCTACCCATGATTTTATTTCCTCTGATTGCCATTGTAACCAGTGCTTTAATTTGTTTTCTGTCAGTGCTGCTTCTGTTTTTGTTTTTACGTACAAAGTATTATATATTTGTTTTATTCGGTTTGATACTGTTAACGTAAAATTCTTCAAGCGTTTTCTACAGCATTCCTGTTTAATTGAGAAAATAGCCACTTAGAATATCCGAATGTTTTGTAATGCCGACTATTATTGTTAGGCCAAAAAATAATTTTTCTGTGTTTCGGGCAACCCGACCCTACCTAGCGAAAAGACCCCGACCCTAAAGGTTTTAGCGACGATTATTTTTTGTGAAATCCGTTTTTGTCAGATTTTAGATATTTTTCAATGTTTTTGACCGAAATGTCTCTTCTTTAAAAAGGTTCAAAACACTCAATCCTGACCCTAACTAACCATTTTGAGACCGCTGTCCGAAACACACAATTTATTTATAGGCCTTATTTATAAACTGGTCCCGTAACGTACATAAAGAAGACTAGTTCCTTTTTTATTTTATTATTTTTTTTATGAAGAAGACTACACATTTTCAAATAGCGGCTACAGTACAAGTCTATGTTAGTAATGTCCATATGTCTGCATTTCTGTTCTGACACAATTCTAACTCTGTTGACCTTTAACTTTTCTCAAGATTATACATATTATTGCAACGTTACTTGCATCAGGCGTCGTATTCCAGAAATATCTTAAGTGAAATCTCATCTGGGGCTCGTATTCAAGAAATATCTTAAGTGAAATCGTATCATGGGGCTCGTATTCCAGAAATATCTTCAGTGAAATCGTGTCCCGGGGCTCGTATTCCAGAAATATCTTAAGTGAAATCGTATCCTGGGGCTCGTATTTCAAAAATATCTTAAGTGAAAGTTTTCTTTAATATTTTATGTATTTATGAAATTCTGCTTAGTATTCATCAATTATCAAATTATTATTAATTGCTATTTACTTTTAATAACTGTAATTGGAATCACAGACATGTAGATTTCAAAATATTGCCATACAAAAATTGTAACTTAAGTGAAACTAAATTAAGATAAACTTAAAATGTTTTTGGAATATGGCACCCAGGAAGATATCAATGAAAAAAGGAATTTTACTACGTCTCTAATTTGCTAGCTTTAATGTTCAACAACATGAAGTGTACAACATTAAAATAATATTGAATGTATTTCGTCTTTATCTAAGTCATTTGTTGCTTTATCATTTTGTTGTTTCCGTTAGTGTAATATTTTGTCTACGATTTGCAATCACAAACTGTATATATGTTCTTTGTTTAATTTATTGTTATTTTACACAAGTTCTTGCTTACTTCTATAATAAAATTGATAAAATATAATACGTGTTTGAGTACGCACTAGAAGCGTAATTTGTATCCCTGAATCTATGCATATTGCAAAAACGATGATGATGATGGTGATGATGATAATGATGATGGTGATTATGATGATGGTGATGATGGTTGCCGATGGCTTTTAGAAAAGATATTGTATTGTCGTGACCAAGCAAAACGGTAATGATAATGAAGAAGAAGCGTTAAGAAGCTGCTGCTGCTAATGATGATGATGGTGGTGGTGGTGATAACGATGGTGATGATGGTGATTGTGGAGGTGGTGATGCTAATTATGGTGGTGGTGGTGGTGATGATGATGATAATGATGATGATGATGGTGGTTATGGTGATAATGATGGTGATGATGATGATGGTGGTAGTGGTGATGCTGATTATGGTGGTGGTAGTAATGATTATGGTGGTGGTGGTGATACTGATGGTGGTGATAATGATAGTGGTGATGATGATGATTATTATTATGATGCATCATGACGATGATAAAGAATAATGAAAAAATAAGGTATAACAAATATCTAAGATCATTTTGTATTTCTTATATTTTTTCCAGTTTTAACAAACTATACGAACAGAAACGAATTCTCAACCCTCGTGGAGTATCGTGAGCATTTCACAGGGAGGACAAATAATTCATCGTACAACTATTTCGCGAACGGATTCAAAAATAAATGACTCAATTAAAACAAAACGCTAGTAGCACGAGATCAGGTGCAGATACGGAATTTTGAGTTGGAGGGGACGAACACATTCAGTAACAGTCAAGAAACTGATTTTGGTCTCTTTTACATGGTATAATATATATCGGAAAGGTGCAATATCAATAAAAAGGAACATTTTATTGAAAATACCACATCACTGGTTCGATTATGAGAATAAATTGATAGAAGAACACGCCGTTGGCAAGGAAAGTCATAGGTTTAAGTTATTTTGAGGTTTAAACTTTCGTATGCTGGACAATTTTAGAGGAGGCGTGCGCCGTTCCCCCCCCCCCCCCCCCCCCCAGACACACCGCCTCTAAACCGCCTATGGAGATTGCACAAAAAGCAAACCCTATTTCTCATAGCAACGCCTGTGTTTTAACAAACAAAGAAGTCTTGCACAATCAATGAGGACAGTTGCTCATTCAAATCCAAACACACATCGAATTTCCAATGATCTAATACGGGAGTGCAAAAAAGTCAATAAAACCGTTTCTAATAGCAAAGTTCATTTCGTCGCAAAAAAACCTTCTAAATATAGCCATTGCCTATTTCCACGCACAGCTGTCGACAATGCCTGCTGAGTCATTCGGGAAATTGGTATCCCGTAATCGTCTTCAAACGAGGCCGATCACTTTTCTCCGCTTCGTCAACAAAACACCGTGTTATGTGTCTTGGTTTTTCAACTCTCCCCAGTGAGTCATTTTTCCCGACGAATCATAAATACCATCCGTTAAAAGTATTTATTTCTTGATTTCCCAATGAGTTACATTTATCTTTACTTAAGCATTGTATAGGTGTTTTTTTTCGCGTTTTTCTTTCCTGCAAACAACGCATTTATCACAAATGCATATTATCAATCATATGATTCTTTACTCGACGTGGTTTTCTTACAGCTGTTGCTTGAAACGTTGCACGTATGCAGCAGACTGAACGTTACGTTACTATGTTACGTTAATGTTAACGTTATTTCTTTGCTAAACGAGCCTGATATGTTACAAGTATAGTGTTACCGGAACCATTACTTTTTTTTTGTTAAATCTTCAGAATTAACTGAATTAATGACACGTTGTAATTGTAATTTATTAAAGTAAATACATACTATTGTTATTGTGATGTTTAAAATTAACCTAAGAAAATAAATGTATGTTCATACAGTTTTATTAGAACCCATTCATTACATGCCATCTGTGTTGTTTACTGGTATTAAACATATCTTCAATTCAACCAAATGAATTAAACATAATTTTATAACATTAATTAATGCACTTATCAATATTTCCCCCCAGGGGGGGGGGGGGGCGGAGCGGCGGCCAAACCCAGTGGAATTTGACTAATTGTATTTTTGGGGGTCTAATTCCCCACCCTAGAGCCAAGCTCCCCTCAATTGGGGATGCTTAATTGGTGTATCAAATGTCCCACGGGCCAATATAACCGGGATCCAAAATCTAAACAAAGTCTATTCCCGGGACTCGAAATCATTCGGCGGGAAATATTGATAGGTGCATAATACGCTGTTAACAAAAGGGAGGGAACTGCGTACACATCACGTAAAAGGTTAACGCTACGGTTCACCGAAACACGATATCAACAATCAAAACTTGGTCACCGTTGACAAGGTACGTCGAATGTTACTTCCTCCTTTTACCTGTCAAATGGTAAATGACTGCTTTCTAAATTTAACTGAAAATGAAAACGGAAAATTTCAAGAATTTAGTAGGTCTACACAAAACGTGGAATAAACATTTGTTTTGGGGGAAAAAGTACTATTTCCGCTTTCTTGTAAACAAGTAAAAAAGTTTGATATTCGTAGTTGTCAGTATTTTAAGATTAAGTATAGGTTCTCGTGGAATACGTACTACAAGCAGTAGTAACGGTAACAGTAGTACTTGTTGCTGTTGTTGTGCGAGTATCAGCAGTAGTCGCAGCAACTTTTTCTCAATCCAGTAAACATTTAACATTCATTTTTTAGACGAAGCAATACAACCAAAGTATAAAAACGTATAACTGTGTTCACAATGGACGAACAGTGCAGATATAAATTTTAAAAATACCTCATGTAGAACGACCCTTAAGTATGCGAGTTTAACTATGAACCTTAATCGTGTTTACATTTACTAAATGGTTTTGTTTCAAGGGAGGCAACCTCACAGTACTATCATGGTGAAGACGGTCGGAGTTGTCGGTGCTGGTCCAAGCGGTCTCACGGCGGTGAAATGGTGCATGCACGAGAATCTCGTGCCCACGTGCTTCGAAAAGTCGGACGACATCGGGGGCCTCTGGCATTACACGGGGGTATTTGTATTTTTCACGACATTCGGGTTCTTTTTGGATGGGAATAAACTGGGATCAGTATGTTTACCATTTATGGGCTGATAGGTTTAACCGGGCACTGATAAATGTTCCGTTTATATCCGTTGCCGAGTCTCAATTTAAATAGTAAATATCATGTACGATTGATGCTGATATTGGATGAGTCTTGTATAGAACGAATATAAATCGGCGTGTACCTAGCGGTAAGAGCGATGATCTACGAATCTTGCGGTTGTAGGTTTGATTACCACGATTACCATTTTATTTGTGTTTGTTTTAAATTCATGTGCACATTATGTGCGTGATTTTCCTGCGCATAACAGTGTGCAAACATCCGGGTTAGCAACCAATTTACAACATATATTATCATGTGGAAGTCGTTGAAAGCTGCCCCCCCCCCCCTCCCGGATCCACTAGACTATGTATCAATTGTAATGTCATGGTTTATCTTTATGACCATGACGGGAGATATTGTTTCATTCATGTCCTCGTTTTTCCTTAAGAACACTTTCGAATGATGGCCAGGTTAAATCTATCTTATAATACATGCATTTACATACATATACGCAAACGAATTAAAGACGTTTTATTGAAAGTATAATGCAATGTTCATGTAGTTCAAATCGAATTTAGCAGAATAAACTCAACTTTCAGTCTTAGACATCATACACAGCTGTGTGTGCCAGCATTCTGATACCTCTAATATTAATTTACTTCAAACACTATGTGACATTTTTTTATCTTCATAGTTCACGCTCTCAAACAGTTGTAATCTAATTAGAATTTGTTCAGTCAGTGATACATACTTTAACACATACGCGATATTCTAATAAAAAACATATAACAATTAGATAACACGTGTTCGCTTAATGCATACGTTATGCAGCGTTTAAAAAGGGAACAGTTTTTTTTTACGACAGGCTATTCTAATTCTAACTTGACACTGGGAAGCATTGCGAAAGCACAGTTGTGTTTACGTAAAGATCTTAGTAGGCATGTCGTGGCAAAACCGGGTTTAATGCACGTGCGTAAAGTGTCGTCCCGGATCAGCTTGTGCAGTCCGCACAGGCTGATCCTGGACGACACTTTCCGCTTTTATGGTATTTTCGGTTTGAAGGAAGTCTCTTCTACACATAAATCCACTGTATTAAAACGAAAAGAGTCGTCCCGGAACCATCTGTGCGGACTGCACCGGCTGATCCGGAACGACTTTTTACGCTGGTGCATTAAGCCAGGTTTTCCCGCGACACGCCTCTTATACAACGTGTAAGGTGATCGTGATGGAAATATTCTAGGACCGAATTTGACTGCCAAACAACCACAAGCAACTCATTAATGCTACTACTCTTGAATGCAACTCTGATAAAATATGTTTATTTTTTGTATGACATTTCTCATAAATTAGATTTCCATTAACAGAGTCAACGAACAGCATGAATTATAAATGAGTATAAACACTTAAATTGCAATTGGTTGCTTATGACGTTTAAGGCCAAAACAAATGTTTGTTTCCGCTTACGTCTCAAAAAATGTATTAATTTTTTTTAATGTTTTTTCTTTTTCTTGTTTTTCTTCGCGGCATATTTACCAAACAATTTAGGTATACATGTAAAATGTTTAAACGCCTCCTATCAAAGAAACTGCACATTAACGGTATGCACATTAACGGTGTGCACATTAACGGTATGATTAACGGTATGCACATTAACGGTATGCACAATAACGGTATGCACAATAACGGTCTGCACATTAACGGTCTGCACAATAACGGTATGCACAATAACGGTCTGCACATTAACGGTATGCACATTAACGGTCTGCACATTAACGGTATGCACAATAACGGTATGCACATTAACGGTATGCACAATAACGGTCTGCACATTAACGGTATGCTCAATAACGGTCTGCACATTAACGGTATGCACATTAACGGTCTGCACATTAGCGGTATGATTAACGGTATGCACATTAACGGTATGCACAATAACGGTATGCACAATAACGGTATGCACATTAACGGTATGCACAATAACGGTCTGCACATTAACGGTCTGCACATTAACGGTCTGCACAATAACGGTACGCACAATAACGGTATGCACATTAACAGTATGCACAATAACGGTATGCACGTTAACGGTATGCACATTAACGGTCTGCGCATTAACGGTCTGCACAATAACGGTATGCACAATAACGTTATGCACATTAACGGTATGCACAATAACGGTCTGCACATTAACGGTCTGCACAATAACGGTATGCACAATAACGGTATGCACATTAATGGTATGCACAATAACGGTATGCACAATAACGGTATGTACATTAACGGTATGCACATTAACGGTATGCACAATAACGGTATGCACATTAACGGTATGCACATTAACGGTATGCACATTAACTGCACATTAACGGTCTGCTCATTAACGGTATGCACATTAACTGCACATTAGCGGTCTGCACATTAACGGTCTGCACATTAACGGTATGCACATTAACTGCACATTAACGGTCTGCACATTAACGGTATGCACATTAACGGTATGCACATTAACTGCACATTAACGGTATGCACATTAACGGTATGCACATTAGCGGTATGCCATTACCGAGGGCGCCTGTCTCAAGCAGTAATTCGAAATGTTTGCTCATTACCGAAAAGCCGCACGTTACTTATTAGCAAAAACTGCTCTTTTTACCGAAAATCTGAAAAAGTTAATGATTGATATGCAAAAAAACTTTTAGGGTCGGCGGAAATAATTAGGGTTTGGGTCGGGTAAGCGGAAACCAACATGGTTTACGCTTAATGGTAGCTAACATTCTATGTATGACAACAAATCAATATTATACTTTACTAAACTTTAGCCAGGGCCACTTTAATGCAAAATGAAATCGAAAATGCAAAATGCAATGCCGTTCAGGCGGTACCGTAAAGACGTACAACTTAAATGTAGAGCTATCGTCATCAAATACTCACTGATTGAGCTAACAAATTATACAATACAATAAGCCAGATATTCAATAAAGATAACACACGTACTTAAAATATTCACTAAAATTAACAATATATACACTGAAGTTAACAAGATACTCTAAAGTTTACAAAAGAACCACTAAAGTTAACAAAGTAACAACTAAAATCAACAAATAACCACCGAAGTTAACAAAATACTCACTTAATATATTTCATTTCATTTCCATTCCCAGCGATCAGAAGACAGGGTCACCGTCATGGCCTGCACGGTGGCCAATCTTAGCAAGGAAATCTCGAGCTTCAGCGACTTTCCCGCGCCCCGGGATTTCCCCATGTACCTGCCCCACCCAGGCATGAAAGAGTATCTTAAGATGTATGGCAAGAAGTTCGATCTCGAGAAACACGTCCGCCTTAACACCGAGGTAAGTCACTTGAAGGCAGCTTTCCATAATACGTTTTCGTTTTTTGCATATAACTGCACGCATGTCTATAGGCCTTTAGCATGTTTATTTAAAAATAATGTTCGCATTATCGTTGTTTATCGGCGCCTATAAACACGCGCCTATAAAAACTAAACGTATTAAACGCGACTATCAACCAGACTGGTTTACTGATGAAATAAAGGCTATGTTATTTAAACGAGACTTGTGTCATAAAAATGGCGAATTTGCACAATACAAAATGTTGCGAAATCAAGTTACATCAAAAATAAAACACGAAAAGAAACATTTATTTAATAAAGCTATTCAGAAAAATAAAGACAGTTCATTTCTATGGAAAAATTTGAAAACAATTTCACATTTGGAGGAATCAAAGCATATCAAAATTCCAAAGAAACTTGTCATCGACAATTCTACAATGGTAAATAATGAAATTGACATTGTTAATGAATTGAATAAATACTTCATAAATATATCAGACATCATCAAGGAAAAATCATACTCAGAAGAGTATTTTGCTAATTTAAAGGAAACTCTGGATAAGCAAATACACAAATATGAATTTGACATTGAGTGTATAAGTTCATATGAAGTTAAGAAGATAATAGAAAATCTCAACATCAATAAATCTACTGGCATTGATGGCGTTAGCGCAAGGATATTGAAACATTGTGGGGATATTATAACTCCAGCTATAACATCAATTATTAATAACAGCATTTCATCTGGAGTATTACCAGATTCACTAAAATTTGCTAGATTTGTGTCAATATTAAATTTATGAAAGGCATATTTCTACACAAATACATTCATATTTTGAACAAATTAACATTATCCATTATGCTAAATCTGGTTTTAGAAAACATCACTCATGCCATACGGCTCTTATTAAACTAATAGACACATGGCTAAAAGAAATAGATAGTGGTAAATTGATTGGTTCGGTATTTTTAGATCTACGAAAGGCCATTGACCTCGTAGACCATGACATTTTACTCAAAAAATTAAAACTGTATCACTTTTCACAACGTTCAATTAAACTTTTCAGTTCCTATTTAACTGACCGAAAACAAATTGTTAAAATTGGGAACATACAATCTGAAGTGCTATCGATCAAATCTGGTGATCCACAGGGGTCAATACTTGGGCCGTTACTATTGTTGTTATATATAAACGACATCGCATTTGTATGCCCTAATATAAATATAGATCTATATGCTGATGATACCACTTTACATGAATCTGGAATTGATACATCCGATAGACAAACTGAACTGCAATTTAAACTTAATAGTATAAATACATGGTGTTCACTTAATAACATGTCATTCAATCCAGAAAAATCAAAATGTATGTTGATCGGGACTTGTCATAAAATAACCATTTCTAGTCCACTTAATATCAATATAAATGGAAATGACTTAGAAAATGTATGTAGAAAGAAAATCTTAGGTATTTGTGTTAATCAAACCTTGAATTGGCATGATCAAATAGATCACGTTTGTAAACAGCTGAACAGTAAAATTACATTATTAAAACACATCATATACTTTCTCAGTGATACAATGTAAGAAATGTTGTATAATGCATATATTTTACCTATTTTTGACTACTGTTGTACTATTTGGGGAAAACCGAACAATTCGTATATAAACAAGATTTTAGTACTACAAAAAAGAACAGCTAAAATAGTTCTTAATAAATCCTCAAGGACTTTCTGTAGAACTTTTTAAAACATTACGTTGGATTAAATTTAATGACAGAGTAAAATACCACACTGCTATACAAATATATTAAACCGTTTGCAATTCGGTGCCGTCATATATGATTTAAACATATGTTATGTCCACAATTTTGACAAAATTACAAACAATCACGATTTACCATAAGTACATGTTGGAAATAGGGTTAGACCTAAAGTTCTACAACGTTATCGAGGGTATTTCCCTGGGAGTGTTAGTTACAGATTGTAATGGTGACACGCGTGCTTTGAACAATTGTTGTCATTTAGGAAATCAAAAGTAAATTAAGATAATAATAATAATAATAACAATAATAATAATAATAATAATGATGTTGATAATAATAATAAAATTTTAAAAGCACAATATGAATAAATTAGTGAATAAAATATATAGTAAATAGACAATCATATGCAAATATAGATAGTTGTACGTCCTGTCCAGCAAGCAGTTAAGTTTTAACGTTAAGTTTTAAACAAAACGCTTTTTCGTAACAATATATCTTTGAACTTCTGTAAAAATAATTGTAATGTCTTCATTATTAAATGAGGGGTTACCGTAGAGGAGCAAATCACTATTTAAGGGATGAAATGAGCGCAGTGCATTGAACAGAGATATTCGTTGCATGCTGTAATTAGGGCATTGAAAGAAGTAATGTGTAATATTTTCACCATCATTTCCACATGAACAAAGGGGTGAGTTTGCAAGGTGGGTTAGGAATAGATCGGAGTTTAAGTTGCTGCAGTTATTTCTTAATCTAGCATGTAAAATCGATGTTTTTCTATCCCCAGTGTAGAAATATTGGGGGTTATCTTTGCATAAAAGAAACATTTGTTTCAAGGAAGCTTTAAATTGTGATAGGGTTTCACTGTTGCGGATATCGATATGTAAGGAGTTCCATAGATCTATGGCAGATGGCAAGAACGAACGTGAATATAATAATGTTGGCCTTGATAGTTGAAAGATTTATAAACCTTTTCAAACAATGAATCCCACAATTTACGGTCAGCTATGCACACAGATCTTATTTTGCCAATTAAACCACGAACAAAATACTACAAGATACATATACATACTATTGCATAATCGTATGGAACAATTTACCATTGGAATTAAGAAATAAATCTTCATTACCATCATTCAAACGAGAATATAAAACATATTTACTTGAACAAGTCAAATAGATGTAACACAAATATCACAATTATAATACGGATATAGATATATTTATTGAAAATTATAAAATGTATATTGAAATTGATGTTGTTAGCAAATAATTATATTTGTTTTGTATATGGATAATTTTTATATGAAAATGTAACTTTTTTATGAGTGTATCAATGCATTGTGCATAATTTCTATTTTCTATTGCCGTCTGTCGATGCTTTATAATTGTTTTTTATTGAGAAAATTATTATTATTATTATTATTATTATTATTATTATTATTATTATTGCCATTATCATTATTATTATCATTATTAAATTTACTGTGTGCTTGTTTTGTAATTATATGTTAAATGTGAATTTGGTTGAATGTTTGAATGTGTATGAAGGCCATATAATAAGGTATGTTTTTGTCATGACAATACTATGTCTTATATGTCACCTTTGTAAAATAAAGTGATTATTATTATTATTATTATTATAGAGTTCTGATGCGAATGAATTAAACCACGAGGGCGTTAGTCCAAGTGGTTTAATATTCTGCAGCATAACGACAAATCGGGTTGTTTATAAGCCGATAAACAACGATAACACCAAAATTATTTCCATTCGAACATGACCTGACCACATTTTCTGCCATTTCAATGCGAACTACATGTATATATTACAGCTTCGGAACTATTTTTTCGGGTTGTTTTATTGGTAGTTTAACAGCGGTGAATTTTATTCTTTGTCAATAGAAAACTCGTGTCATGTAAGAACGTTCAATTGTGTGCATGGTTACATATCATTTTTTATCAGGCCGCTATTTCTCAAAAATTCTTAAGGAGGTTATGCCAGGTTTAGTTTGTTTGTTTGTTTGGATTTTTCGCCGTATTCAACAGTATTTATGCCAGGTTTAGCTTAACCTCACTGCTAAATAGCATCTATACAAAGGTGAGAATTAGTATTCATACAATTGCAGCAGAAAGGCTCGAAAGTCAAGTTTTATGTGGTAACTACTATTTATTAAGATGGAACCTCGCACAATAATTATGTGCCTACTTAAGAATTAGTAGGTACCTACTAAAGAATAAGAAGGTACCTACTAATTATTTACTTGGTACCTACTTTTTATACCCAATATTTCAGAGCGTTTTCATTGTTTTCCGGTATTCAATAACTGTGATATCGGGGCTGGTATTCACAAAGCTCCTAAGGGAAATCTTAACTTAAGTTGTACTTAAGTGAAAATTTCAGATCAAATGTTCTATGTGAAATCCAATGATTTCTGTACAAAGAAAGGTGCAATACTAAACATATAAGCAATGTTTACAAGTTTACAACATTTTAATGTTAAAAGACCTATACATGAAACAGCCTGAGACTTAAGGAATTTTATGAATTTAAGGAATTTACTTAAGTTTTCCCTAAGGAGCTTTGTGAATACGGGCCCTGATCGGTAAATAGTGGGCGGAGCCTAATATGCAAGCTTACCGTGCAATAAGTAGCGTGCGGTATCTTAAATTTAGTTGTTATTTATACGCACGCTGCTTATTGCGCTTAACGATTGCACTGAGTGGACGCATTGCGACAGAGCTAAATTTGGAAATGACACGCATGTCATGCATGTCCGACATAATGTGCCTGTCAATCGGGATCGGCATCGTAGAAAGTTGCCATGTGATTGGTAAATATGGTACAAAACACTTGTAGAACCCTTTGATCTCAATATGTTAATTATTTAATCTCGCCCAGAGGGCTCGTTAAATGACTAACATATTTCGGTCAAAGTGTACTACAACCCAGATCGTAGGTCATAAAAAACACCATAAATATTCATTTAGACATTTCCAATAGAAGTATTTGAACGGACTGGCTTGTTTCTGCTTTCTTTGTTTTTCTAAAATAATTCGGTGTAATGACATAATAGTAACTTGTTTTGAACATATAATAATATTTAGGTTTGTGCCAAGTATTGAGGAAGAAGACGTTTAGTATTTACCAACTTAGTGCCATATAAATAAAATATAGAGGAAATTATGAGTGTTGAATAAAGCTCAAGATTATCATGCGAGGCTGAGAAACATGGCTGCGAGCGAGGCTGAGAAACATGGTTGCGAGCGAGGCTGAGAGACATGGTTGCGCGAGGCTGAGAGACATGGTTGCGCGAGGCTGAGAGACATGGTTTCGCGAGGTTGAAAAACAAGGTTGCGCGAGGCTGAAAAACATGGTTGCGCGAGCCTAGCCTATAAATAAAGATATATAGGTCTTGTGAATTTATTATTCTGAGTTTATCCTGTCTAACGTTAAATGCTTATCATTTGCGATGTTATTTTCGTTCTTCATTGCATCCTTGAAAGGCATTGCATCATGTAATTTGCTCACGTTTGTTCGTGCAAATTGCGACAAGTGAACTGTGCAGGCCAAGGTCTGTGTGACATTGACCTACGTTTGTTAGTGAATCGTCAAGGTCTCAGATTAAATAGACCGTGCATTATTCATTTTCAAGCAACAATTGTTTGTTCCAACGCGTCATCAGCCTTGTACGACATCTAAAGAATAATTCATCTAAGTTATAAAGAACACGAATAGTCCAGAAGCTGGGAAATTTACCTTATCACCGGTATCATGAGAGATACTAAAGGAACTAGGCGGTCAGTCATCACAAATACAGTGCTACAGACAAGGCTAATACTTACAGGGACTTGTTCCCAGATTTTTGTATTTTTGAAAAATGTCATTTAATGTTTTAACTGTAACCCCCCCCCCCCCCCCCGCCAAAACTCCCGGATCATACATTTGGTCATATATGAAACGTTCATAAGTGGCTTGGCTCGCACATTTTTTTAAAGATACTCATAAACTTCAGTCAAACATACCCCAACTAGACCGCATCCTATTCTTTCTTACGTACACCGTCGCACCGGCGCCAAAGTTCAGCGATAAACTATAGACAGTGGGTATATATACATGTACCTTTATTTTTGGAAAATATTGTTTTGTTTTTCGAGTTCAATTATTATATAAAGATGCCATGTGCAATACACTGTTGGCACAGGATACCGCCTAAAAGACATTGATACTTCTCGAATAAATAAGATTTAAAGTCGAAATTCAAGTAAAATCAATGACTACTTTCGAGTTTAAACAGTTTTGTCTCCATAAATAGTTTCCAGAAATCAATTATCTAAATCGCAAACCTTTGGGTTCATTGTTCCATTAGCAATCACACCGAAATTTCATATTGTGTTATGCATTCATAAGAAAGATATAACGTGATAAAGTAGAGGGGTGCCCACACCATTGGCTCCAATACCTGGCGATTTCATATTTTTCCCGGCACCATATGTCAGCGAAATTGACATAAAGTCGACATCACTTGCTTTATTAGTTCACAAGGCAATCATATGAGTATCTTTCACAATATTTTGCGTAAAGACATGTTCGTCTGTCAGTCCGTTAGTTCGTTTTGATAAAAAAAAAAGAACAACGCATAGCACATTTGAAGACGATTAATGAGCATGACTGTGCACGTGTGTAGTTATTTAATGACATTCGAAAAGAGACCATTACACTTCGGTAAATGAATAATACAAACTACTCTCGATGCATGTGTGTTTGAATGTAGTCAGCTAGATTTTACATCTTTAAAGATGTTCCTGATGTATATTAAACTGAATGACAAATACGTATTTAGTGGACAGGCACATCAAACAAGGGCAATTTACTTCCAAAACAGGTGCATCACATACACATGAACCAATATGCCTTTCGAAAATAATACGGTGAAGTATTAATTTATTCAGTGAATCAAAGTGCATTTGATAATGATGATGATGATGATGATGTGCACATATTTATTATATATCTTTGATATGGATCTGTAGCTAATTACTGCAGACTCACAGACAAAGGTTATAACTGCACTATCAAAAGTTCACGCCCCTCCCCCAACCCGAAATCCTTGATCTGCCCCTGTGACCAAACACAAATATTATATGAAAAAAAAAGCCTCCACCGGGACTCGAACCGCGTCCGCCGAAAAAAAAAATCTGTAGCTGTAACCACTCGGCTATTCTGACTGCTGATCACTGTTGTGAAATTTTAACGCTATGATATACACTTATTTTCCAATATACAGACGAAAAGCGTTACACACGCTTTATAATTGTATCCATTTCAATTAATGATATTTCATACACGACTCTATATTTCTAATATATTTCTTTGTCAGTAGTCTGATTTCGCTTGTTTATATATGTTGTATTTTTTTCTTGTGGGGATTTATGACAAAAGATTAGAAACTTGCCAAGTTGCCAATCTGCGAACAGTCCCTTTAAAAACCAAAATACAAGAGACCTGGGCCCATATCCACAAAGCTCCTTTGTGAAAACTTAAGTAACTTTCTTAAAATCATAAAATTCTTTATGTATGTTGCTGGTTTATCTAACGTTTATTTTGTCTTAAATGATTTTAATATGGTAAATAATGAACAGATGATTCGTGTTTTACCATATTTCAAATTTAATATACTGATTTTCACAAGGAAAATTGTATTAGATTTTTCCCCTTAAATGTGACTTAAGTTAAAATTATCCTGAGTAGCTTTGTGGAAAGGCAGTAAAATACACCCCGTTATTAGTTGTTCGTCACATGTCTTGTCCAATCTCATTAAAATCATCTCCAGTCTGACGCTACTATATGATCCGCTTACTGGATCTGATGACTTCGCATTAGGGGTCACGTTCAGATAACCTTTTTAGGAGCCAATCAAACTGTTGCCTTCAAAATCTTGCGGTATAACTTCATTTATTAACCACACATACTGTGCACGAAATTAACGTGAACTTTGGATGTTTGCTCGCATAAGGTACCACGATATCCATTGTTATCCCCGTGAAAATTAACTGTAAATGATTTATTCCGGAGGATAAGCTGATAATGCATCACTTTTACAAAACCGTGGCCAAACATTGCTATGCAAAAGGCAATTTCATTGGGCGCAGCAGGGCTGATGTTTTGTTGTTCGGAAGGTCATTTGAACGTGACCTGGTATACGATGTATTCAGATCCTAACAATGTTAGGATTTGATTTTAATGAGATTGATGTCTTGTCTTAAGTGTATTCCCCGTTTAGTGGCTGTCGGCGGTGTTGTTCTGAAATACATAAAACTTATTAATTTCAGGTTCTTTCCGTTAAAGAAACAGACGACCATGACGTCACGGGTCAGTGGCACGTGACGACGAAAGCGAAACCAAGCGGCGAGATTACGACACACGTGTTCGATGCCGTTATCGTCTGCTCTGGTGTACTAGGGAGGCCTTACATCCCGGATATACCCGGTAAAAAGCTTTGTAGGACCATATTTTTCACAAATCATATATTTCACAAGTGTGAAAAAATAGGATGTAATTTTTTCACACGTGAGAAAATAGGATCTCATTCTTCACACATGAGCGATTTCGACCTCAGAAATAATAGGGCGCCGACGCGCCGAGACGATACGCCAAAGCGCCGAGACGATACGCCGACGCGCCGACACGATACGCCGAAGCGCTGACACGATGCGCCGAAGCGATATAAACGTCGTCTCGTCGTATCTTCGCCCAATTTTATAGGCACATATGAAAAAAACACACGATATTGCGACATTTATATCGCTTCGGCGTATCGTGTCGGCGCGTCGGCGTATCGTGTCGGCGCGACGGCGCCCTTTTATAAGCACAGGTCGAGGTCGCGAAACTACGATGGCGGTAACAGGACACCGTACTCGGGTGCAAAATAGCCGAATTCGTAAGTCGGAAGACAATCGAGACGTTGTCGGAAGCCAAAATTTGGGAAAGTGTCACCACCACATTACTGACTACAAAAATGACTGGCTGGTGTGAGCGAATGTATCTGTCTTGTTCAAATATGTTGTCACGCATTGTCTGTCGTATTTTGTTCTACTTGTGTTACTTGAAATAACTGTAAAGCGTTGACAACAATTTAACTCGGCTAAGGTTATATATTAGATATCTACGATTAATGCAATTAACGTCTTTACGTTTAGTGGTTAAAAAGAATACATTCAATTTCAATCATTTTGATATCGCACTTCTGTTATGGACAAATTAGTTTTTTAAACGATTATTCTAACATGACACGCGCAAAGTGTTTTATGGACAAAGAACAAAATTCATCAACAACCGATAAACACTCCGAAAAAAATAGTTCCGAAACTGTAAAATATAGTTCGCATTGAAATTGCAGAAAATGTGGTCAGGTCTTGTTAAAATCGAAATAATTTTCGCTTTATCGTTGTTTATTAGCCGATAAACAACTCTAATTAAAAAATTATTTCTTAATAAAAATTGTACAAAATGTTCGATGAACTTCCGTGTCATGATTATGTGTTCTTCGGCACGCACAGGGTTGGACACTTTTTCCGGAAGGGTGCTGCACGCCAGGGATTACAAAGACTCTCGAGGCTTCGAGAACACGCGCGTGGTGGTGGTAGGGGCAGGGAACTCCGCGGGGGACGCCGCATGTGACATCAGCAGCGTCGCGAGTCAGGTATGTGACGTCATGAGATTATTTCTACTCTTTTTACGAAATTCAAAATTAATCTGTTATAAAAGGCCTACGTTGGACCACGCGGGTAGGGTTTACGCACTGGCTGTACAACTCAAGAATCGCAGGTTCGATACCCTGACCTGCTACACGTCTGTTGCAGGAGACGTAGAACCTAGGTACAGTCTACTAGGTGCTTTACACTGGGCACTTAATGACCCAGGGTCGTCTTCTGTATCTTGCACTATACCCCGTAGCACGTCTTCTGTATCTTGCACTATACCCCGTAACAAGTCTTCTGTATCTTGCACTATACCCCGTAACAAGTCTTCTGTATCTTGCACTATACCCCGTAACGAGTCTTCTGTATCTTGCACTATACCCCGTAACAAGTCTTCTGTATCTTGCACTATACCCCGTAACGAGTCTTCTGTATCTTGCACTATACCCCGTAACAAGTCTTCTGGGGACGATGGCCAAATGGGAGAGAATTCTGGTGCCCTCGATAAGAATTCATCACACAAACAGACAATAGAGGGATACGCGACTACTTAATAATATGCGATGTCAAAAACTAGTTTTTTTTGTAAATTGTTAAATGGATTCAACAATAACAATTGCTTGTTGGGTTGTGGGAAAATGTTTTCCCTCTTACTATGACAATATTTGTAATGACGAACAACTGCTTGGAAAGAAACATCAATGAATACAAACTCATACGATGAAATTTTTTGTATTTATTTCAACGTCATTTTTTTTATGTTATCGTTACAATGGTTCAATTTTTAGTTGGTTTTTTTTTCGTTTTTCTTGCATTTCTCAATGTTTTCACCCCTTGATCTCACAATTGTCGATTCAATCTTTTGGCACTCTTGAAAATAAATTTTATTGTAGGCCTGGTTTTTTGTGTGATCTGCAAAAATGCTGGTCGGTGGATCCGCTAATTTTAATACTTACTTCTTTTTAAATGACCTTACTTCGGATGTCTTGCGGCTGATATTTCAGGTGTCCCTGAGTGCACGTAACGGGGCGTGGCTCCTGGAGAGGCGGGACCGGAAAGGGAGACCGTTTGACTTCAACGTCACTAGGGCGAACACGTGGCTTTTACAGGTGCTTTAATTCATTGTATATTAGTGTACGTAAACGTTAACATTCATATAACAACTGGATTTTGATTTTTGTAGCTTAAGGAACACAGTGTTTTTAATTTGATACGTTTTGTGAAAGGAAACATGTAAAATATATTGATTTTAAGTAGTTTGAAAATTTTCCAATCTAACTGGTGATTGTTTTCGATTCTGAACCATTTATTTGTGTTGTTATGTTCAGATGTTACCGGGTAGAATCATTAACTCTGCCGTGGCAAAACAGTGCAACAGCCGACTCGACCATACACTGTAAGTCAAGGAAATTTGACGCGTGTCCTGGGAAAACCGGACTTAATGCATGCGTGTATAGTGTCGTCCCGGAACAGCGTGTGCAGTCCGCACTGTCTGAATCGGGACGGCACTTTCCGCAAATATGGTATTTTCTGTTTCAAGGAAATCTCTTCTAAACATAAAGCCTGCCGGGCCCGGCCAGCTCAGTTGACTGTCAATCCGGGGATCTAGATAGAGGTCCAACCTCAGCTCGGCCACACAACTTGTGTGGGGATTGGTCATGAAATTATTTATACGGCTCTTCTGCCCCTACTACTGATTCAAGTAGGGCAGTTGTCAGTTACTGGCAGAAGTATGTGCACTTAATACTGGTAAACCGTTTAGATCGGCTAACCTTGTCCAGGAATAGTGTGAGTAGGTTACCTGACCGCCGTGATATGACTGAAATAATGTTAAAAACGGCGAAAAAATCCAAACAAACAAAACAAACAAAATAAAAATAAATCCACTGTAGGTGGAAAGTGACGTCCTGCGGACTGCACATGCTAATCCGGGACGACACTTTTCGCACATGCATTCAGCCCGATTTACACGATTTATCGGTGTTAAACTAACCAATAAACAACGCAAAATATAGTCCCGACTCTAAGCGGAGCATTGTAAAATGTAGGTCTCATTACAATTGCAGACATATTTGTCAGATCATGTTAGAATCGAAATAATTTTTTGCATTATCGTTGTTTTATCGGCCAATAAACAAGTGTTTGTCGTCCTGATGCGTGGCTATAAGACCAAGCATCAGACTTCCAAATCGTTGTTTATTGGCCGATAAACAACGCCAAATCGAAATTTGTTTCTTAAATAGATAACAAATAAAATGTAGCAGTCACTGAACGTGATGCACATACACTTAGTACTCACTGGTGATAAATACATTAAGAGGCGCTTCGTGGGAAAACCGGACTTAATGCATGTGCGTAAAGTGTCATCCCGGATTAGCCTGTGCAGTCCGCACAGGCTAATCCGGGACGACACTTTCCGCCTAAAGTGGATTTATGGTTAGAAGACACTTCCTTGAAACAGAAAATACCATAAAATCGGAAAGTGCCGTCCTCGATTAGCCTGTGCGGACTGCACAGGCTAATCCGGAACGACACTACGCACATGCATTAAGCCCGGTTTTCTCACGACGCGCCACATTTCTAATAAATATCTTCAATAAATTTCAATGTGAGGGACCGTATTCCAAAAGCATCTTAAGTTATGATTAAACTATTTTCACTTAAGTTGCGAATTGCGTGAGGGAATATTTTTACAACTACATGAAAATGTGTATATCAAATTACAGTTACAGTCGTTAATAATACGTTGATATTTAGTGATCACAAAGGAAAATGTCATGTACACAAAGAATAAAATGCTGAAGACAAATGAAGAATTATGGTTAAGGATAAAATTTTACTTAAGATGTTACTGGAATACGACCCCAGTTGTGATATTCGATTTCTTTATATAAAACGTATTTTTTCTTATACGGATCTATGACAAAAAATATGAAAATTGTCAATATGCCAATCTGTGAACAGGTCACTTTAAGTAAATTCTTAAAAATTCGATATCGCCGGTGATAACGTTTCGATATCGCTGGTGATAGTGTTTCAAAACTAGTACAAGATAACAGCAACCTTGATGACTCATGATAGTGTTTTTTTTTATCAATCGAGACAAAAACCATAAAAGACATTAAGAATTTGTTGGTTTAGTATCGATTATCGAATCGTGTCATTTATAATCGATTTATATCGATGCATCGAAGTACTTGTTCCACTCTAGATTTACCAACATAAACATTGCACGAAATGTATCGTTATCTCACTTATACCACTAAAATACAGAATATAGCGTTTCGTCTTAAAGGATCTTATAATATGTTCACAGATTGGCAAAATGACAATTTCTTAAAAATGTGAACGATCTGAAAAAAACAAACTACGCCCCATGTAAAAGAGAGAAATAAAACTCCTGATTTAGAAATACAATCGAAATGATGTGTTGTTTATTAATAAATTTCTATAGAAATGGCGAAAGTTATAAAGCGTTTGTAACGCTTAAATATTTCTGAACAACGTGCATCACTTACATAGCGTTAAAATGTCAAATCCAAGTATGCAAGCCCCATTAGCCTAGTGGTTAGCGTGTCAGACGTATGGCCCGGCGGTCGTGGGTTCGATCCCGACAGAAGCAGATCTTTTTTACTACTCGTGTTTGAATGCTTTGACAGAGGATGTATGCGGATTTGTTGGCCCTGATGCTTTAGTAATTGAAGTGAAGACATGTTAATGGAACGTTTTCACATATTTTCGTATTTTTGAAAAATGTCAATTAATATATTAACTGCATAAAGTAATTTGACTAATCATTTTTTAAAGGAGATAACATATAATTAAAAGATTTGCCTTCGTCGGCACTCGAACTTAAGACCGCCGGGATCAAAAGTGTGTCGCGGTAACCACTCGGCCATTCTGTCGTTCAATCATAGTACATGTCTTGATTTTTAACGCTATGTACTAGTAAGTTATACATGAGTTTTTCCAAAATACCGAACACAAGCGTTTCAAACGTTTTATAATTTTATCCATTTCAGCTGGTGATTTTTCAAACGACACTATATTTCCAAAAATGTTCTTTGTCAGTGTGTTATTTCGTTTGTTTATATATATATAATGTATATTTCTTATAGGGATTTATGAGAAAAGTTTTGAAAATTGTCAATAAGCCAATCTGTGAACATTTCTTAATAATTTCTTAACAATACGAACATCTGTGAACAAGTTTCTTTAACATGTATCTATGTGTACATCACACGGTATTCTTCTCTATATGGCAGCTACGGTTTGAACCCCCGGTGTCCGCCTTTCCGCAGCACGGTGCTGGTCAACGATGACATCCCCTTCCGGTTCATGACCGGAGCCGTTAAAATGCGACCGCACGTTAGCAAGGTCAAAGGGTCAAGTAGGTGTCACAGGGTCATGGTCAGGCCTAAACTCCTGTGTTTCGGGCAAGCCGACCCTACCCCTCGACCATAAAGTATTTAGTGACGATTGTTTTCTGTGAAATTTGTATTCGTCAGATTTTATATAATTTTCAATGTTTTTGACAGAAATGGGTGTTTAAAAAAAGTTATTAAAAAAAAATCAATACCGACCCTACCTTACTTTTTTGAGACCGTTGCCCGAAACACACAATTTCCTTGTTCTGGCCTCAGTTGAGTTGTTGTACTTTAAGATGGTTTTCGTAGTTTTTTTCGTAATCATTTCTAAAAGTAATTGTTAGAAAATGTGTCATGTTTTATTTTCAAATAGGCTACAACACATTAATCGTTGGCCTTTGCGAACGTCTCCAAAAAATCTAGGGGGTGGGGGAGTTAACAATTAACTTGTCTTCTTTAACTTTTTTTTCTTCGCTGCATATTCACCCCACAGTTTAGGTATGTTGGACTGTATGTAAAATGTTTAAACGCATCCCATGAAAGAAACTGTACCTTTACTATAAATAAGGTAATAGAAAACGACTTTTCTGGCAAGAAAATTAGTGGAGGGACGGGGGGGGGGGGGTGTCGGGAAACCAACAATTTTTTACGCCTTATATAAAACGTCCTTCTACAGTGCTGTTGGAAGAACATTCTTGTGTTTTTAATATTTGCCACCCAGTTTCTAATTACTTACGTAGTGGTAAAAGTTCAACAAGAATTATATTTTATTATCGCTTTCTTTATGACGTTCAATATTGTAGCTTGTTAAAATGTAATTAGGCTAAAAAAAATGACTTGTTTCTCAGGCACTTTTTCTAAAAAAATCAGGAGGGAGGGCGATTTATTTATTTATTTATTTTTTTCTCCTAATCTTTTCTATTGACACTATGTAATGGCTTATTAACACATGTAAATAAGTACAGATAAAAGACCATTTTAAGTTTTAATTAAAACATACGCATCCCTTTTTATAAATTTCTAAATATAGATTTAGTAATCACAAACGGTCATTTATGCAAGCTGACGTAAAAAGACAATCAATTAGAATGTTCATAATTAACATAAGTGCCTTTAAATTGATCTACCACCAGCATTAAAGTAGTTCTATATATAAAATTTAACTTTTTGTAATTCATATTTTTATAACTATCGAAAATAGGAATTATTTTTGCAATAAATCACCAATACCGGTAATTTTTGAAAGGAAAATCAACACTTGTCAATGCAACGTTTCGATATACCGGAATCTCCATCGGGTAATTCTTCTTTCGCAATGTTAAAATGCTGATTCGTTTAATTTTAAGCCGCTGTCCATGGGATCTAATTCAATACATCCTAATTTTAATAATAGTTCTTATGAACGTTGATGGTGTTTATTCGTCCGAAACCTGTTACTTATTTACGAAAGGCATTGTTCAGATTTCAATGCGTAGTTTTTGTATTTTGTTCGGTAACATGCCCATTAGAAACACTTTCTGCAAAGGTTAATTTTTATTAACATATTTCTGGACTGCTCCTTTAAAACCCGGGCGCTATCGTCATTAAATAGTTAATAAAATTTTTTTGGCATTAAATCAAATTCGTGGCGGGCCATAAAAAACGTTGCAGCGCTGCATGAGAAACAAATCATTTTTTTTTAGCCTTAAATATATTTAGTTTTAGTTTTTGTGTTTGTTGCGGTATCAAACAAATTCTCATAGAACCGGATACGCGTGTCATCTAATTTGTATTTCGCTTCGTTTTCAATGGCGATTAATTATTTTATATTTGTTGTACAGGTGTTGAATTCTCAGACGGCTCTGTCGCTCAGGATATCGACGTCATTGTGTTCGCTACTGGCTACAAAGCGGAAGTTCGGTGTCTCAATGATGACGTCATACCTAAAGATAAGTCAGAAATGTTTATGACGATGTTTCCATCAGACAGGAAGTTACCAACATTGGTCGTCAACGGCTGTTTCCGGAACAAAGGGCCAATATTTCCGGTAGTGGAAATGCAGGCGAGATACGCCGCTAAAGTCTTAAAAGTAAGGCTACAAAATTGTTCACGTTTTGCAAATATATAAACGAATATTTAAATAGTCTTTACGTGAAGCTTTGTGTTTCATCATGATCAGAACTTCAATACATACATTTTTCACTTGACATTTTCATATAAGAATGTACAATTTCAGACTTTTTGTAAAATATACAATATTGAAATACAAAAAGAATTATTGCTACCAATTTTGATAAAGAACACTATCCACTATTATGTAAAATAACATGTATTGTGGCTGCAACATTCATACCAACTAAAACGTGTTTTTTTTAGTGCATAATTTGGCATATATAAAACAAACAAAAATTGGAAACCAAAGTTTTGCCATTATAAAAAAAAATTGAATGTCGTCTTTCGATTCCATTAAAGGGCAGCCTACGTTTACCAGACAAGGCGGCAATGCGGAAGTGGATCGCGAGGAACCGGAAGGAGTCTCTAGAACAGAGGATACCCGGCATAAAAGGGGTCGCGCAGATCGATTATGTCCCCTTTATGGACGACTTAGCAAGACTTATTGGTTGCAAACCAAAACTGGGTAAGATAGGTATTGGCGTAATATGTATGTTTGTTAGTTACAGAGTACCGTATATATGTCAAGGTTGGTAAGGCCTAACAAAATAAATTGTGCGTTTCCGGCAACAGTCTCAAAAAAGTTAGGTAGGGTCAAGATATTTTTGTTTTTTACTTTTTTAAAGACACATTTCGGTCAAAATTATCTAAAATACGGCGAATACGGATTTCACGGAAAACAATCGTTACTAAAAACGTTAGGGTCGGGGGTTTTCACTAGGTAGGATCCGGTTGCCTGAAACACAGAATTTATGTTTAGGACTAATCGATTTCCAAAATTAGCATGCTTTGTACTGTTGATTAATTATGACTTTCATGGAATGTATGGAAACAGGTCACTTGAATGTCGTATTGTGACTGAAGCGCAGTTCGAACGTGTTTCATAATATGACATGCGATCATTGAACTTAATGGAAAAATATGATAGCGCTGATTTTCTTGAAAACGCGACTTGTTGGTTTTAACTATATACTACTATATACGGCAGTCTGTCCGAATATTTACCTAGCCGAATATTCGAGTATTCGGTCCCATCCCAACTTTTAAGTTGACAGTGTCGCAGTTCCACAACTCAAGATCGATCTGTTATGGTTTCAAGACAAGCATTATTTAGTTTGCCGGATTATATTAACATGTTCCTCTTCAGTAAAAGAATTGGTCCGGTTTTCATTGCTGTTGGCGTGTATGATAGATCCATTACATGCAATGGTTTCCGCCTTGCGATGTGTTTTTCTAGACAGCGATAGTTCGAGTGGTATTTCTGTTTTAGACACCAAGTATTGGTAAGACGGTCTCATTGGTGTCTTAATAAGCCTCAGCTTTCTATACAATTTCGTGTCAATTAAGTTGATTAAAACTAAACTTCTATATATATTTAATTATAGACGTAGCTTTTTTTTTCAAATTATCATCCACATTTCAGGAACACTGTTTCTAACAGACCCTCAGCTGGCCTATAAATGCGTGTTCGAGCCATGCACATCCTATCAATATCGCCTGCACGGTCCGGACCCATGGCCCGAGGCCCGGACCGCCATCATGGGGCAGGTGGAGCGGACGTTTTACCCGCTTACTGACGGAAAGTGCCGAGACCAGGTTCCGGAAAGACGGTCATACCGGGCGGTTTTCATAACGTTTTCTGTAATACTTTGTGCGATAGCGATGGTGTATAAGGCTAGTGTATGAGAATTATTTGTTTTCGGTTGTTTTTATTTGCAGACAGTTCAGTTATTTAATATGGAAGGCTTTACAATTTGAGTGCAAATCTTCCATAAAATAATACAATATTTTTATAATATTATTAAATGCAAATAGTTTTATTATATGCCGTAATTATATACACAAGTAAGCAAATATGCAAACAATGTGTGCATTAAAAAAAAACAGTGATTTTCAAAAAAAGGTATACTAGTACTCTCTCGATCGTATGTATTCAATGATTCTTTACACAAACAAAACGCATGTTTTGAAAATAAACAGATGCACATGCAAACTATATATATAATAAAAAAATGATGTTTATGTGAACAAACAAAGCCTCGTGTAAATAAAAACGGTCCGCCTGTAAATAAACACGTGACGGAGTCCTTGTATTGTGTTTAACAGATTCCGCGTTATCCAGGACCATGTCATCGATTACTTGAGAATTCCTTGACGTCAGGATTCGCTTATAATAATTATGTGAATAATTCCCTATTTTTATACTACGTCTCATGAACTAAAATGCACTAAAAGATGTAAGGGTGTATATTAAGGAAACATTCTAATTGATAATTTTCGGTTTTACTTTGATAATTATGTAAAAAACAACATTAATGAATTTCCTTTCAAAGGTTGTTCTAAAAGGAACGTTATCTTACAAATTCGTTCAATCATTTCAAAAGTAAAAGCGAACAAAATATGTACACAACAATATCAAAGGCATTGTCATCACCGACAGATTGTCGGCATATCTGGCAGTGCCGGATGTCGGATCGACAGATGATTTCTGGAACAGTATCCGACCTTCCTCACTCGGATAGACTGGTCCGTGTTTCTGTATGTAGTTGATGGTAACTTCTACATCCAGGGTATCTGAATAAAAACACACTGAAATGACGGCTTTGTCAATTAAAATAGCATTACAAAATGTTATATTAATACTGTTTTTCAAGCAAATAAATAATATATTATAAACGGGTTTCTCTTTGCTTGTTTTTCTGTTTTGATTAAATGACAAAAATGGGGCAAATGTGATGTAAAAATACCCACGTTTTAATAGGCTAAACTATGTTTCAGGAGAGCAATACGACGATGTACGTAATTACTACTTTACAAACTTTAAATTTTACAACAAAATACTGTGACAGGGCCAAACCTTCAAGCTTTCTTGTTGTTCATCCTTATCACAGTGATATCCCTCGGATAACCGACGTTTTGTGTGTTAAAACACTTTATGTCTGTATTTTCCTACTTTTCTTTATATGTTTGATAAATGTTCATATATGCTGTAGCAAAGTGTCAACCCAGCTTCGGTGTTCAACACCAAAGAGCGTTCGCTTTTTGGTCAACACCAAAGTGCGTTGCAGTGGTACATATAATTTATAATTGGTGAAATGGAACGCACTTTGGTAATATTTTGTACATTCACATATTGACAATTTCAGACAATATTATTATCATCATCATCATCACAATTATCATCATCAGATCATCATCGGCAGAGTCAGATCGTCATCGTGAATTGGTCATGTGGGAGTGGTCTTGCATATTTGAAGGTCAACTTAAACAAGAAATGTCTTTAAAAAGACAATCGGCGTTGAACTTAATATTGAACTTTCTTTTTTGAACTAAATATAATACAAGAGGGCCAAGATGATCGGTTACGTGACTTCTCGGACCCCAGATTTTTCGGTCTCTACGAAGGAGACTTCGCGGACACTAGATTTTTCGGACACCATAAGAAAACGTATAGGCCCCAAAATTAATTTAAGATAAACTCAATCATTATTAATATCTGTACCGCAAAAAAAAAACAATCATAAACCGCCACATGTTTTCACCAGTGATACAAGAATAACCTAAATACTTGTAATTCACGTAAACATAATTGAAACATGAATTTGTGAGGCAAATTTAACAAATTAACATTGTCAGAAAATAATAGCGGGAACGAATGAACATTATTATATATATCAGACAAGTGTACATAGTTATGTTAAATAATATACTATATGTATCATTAGTATTGCACATAGTGTATTTATGCACATGAAGTTAAAGTAACATGAAAAACATTTAGACGCATTTACAAGACGTCCTTCACCACATTTTACTTATATAAAGATGTTGAACATGTTTATAACTTGAATAACATCTACTGGAGAAGTTGATAGAAAGGTGATTTTTAAATAATTCTTAAGAAAACGCAACCTCAATTCAAATATAAATTAACATGCACAGTAAGTTTATAAATATAAATTCCCCATTTATTGAAATTCTCGGTTTTAGGATTCTCCGGACGCTTATTGATGCAATGTATTAACACCGCTTTACCGCGCGCTATTTTCAGAATGATTCACTCTCCTGCTGGAGTGTGTTGTACAGTCGGTCACAATAATTTTTTTACACAACGATACAATAATACTTTAACACTATTTACAGGCACACGTGACGCGAACTCAACATGCAACATTGTACGTTGTGACCGACAGTCGCGCCCGTGAATTGTAGCGTTGTAATTGCTATTTATAGAGCGCGCCGATTATATAGGCTAATCAAAATAGTTATTTCATTATGTCAATGAATACAACATTCTGATCATGACATTCAATGAGTAAAATTGTTCATAATTATGTTCAGTTCTAGAGTGTATGTCGAAGATTATATGTGTGTACATACACGTTGATATATTTGATTTTATATGTTGATGACGATGTACACGTCAGAATAGTCAAAATAACTGGTCTGTCTCTCTGTCTGTCCGTCCGTACGTCCTTAGTGGCCTGAGTTGCTGCCGTTCATGAAGTCATCTGACAATTACATGTACTACGGTCACATGACACTTGCAACGGCAATAATGAAACTCATCACATGAACGGGCAAGTAAGATCACTGTGATGAGTTTTGGCAAAACTTATCAATGCGGCGAAGCAAGGGAGGTCACTGTGATGAGTTTAGGCAAATACTTTTCAAGGTCTAATTACTGTTAGTTAGATAATAAGCACATATGGTTGAGTGTATAACGCATATAATTTGAATTTGAATGATGTGTTTTGGTATCATTTTAAAGGTATATTTGTAAGCAATAAGAAAAAACGCCTTTTTTTGACACTACTTCGTCTGTTGGTTCCCAGCTTCATAACTTTTGGCCCATGTATTCATGCGCAAAATGGCAGCCTCCATGCCTGTCAAAACCGGTGTGTTCTTTCTAAGGTAAATATTTTGAGTTACAACGCATATAATTTTTTGACATACTGTTTTCTCAAAAGATTATTACCTTATCTTTCCAAAAATGTATGGTGATATATTGGAAAGTCGTTTAATCATGGTGAAAATTGAGATCAAACATTGAAAATTTTATATGAAACAAAGAAGGATTTTTTTTCGCATGCGTAACCTCAATACGGCGAAGCACGGGAGTTCACTGTGATGAATTAATGAAAAATAATTATCAATACGGCGAAGCAGGGGAGTTCACTATGATGAATTAATGCAAAATAATTATCAATACGGCGAAGCAGGTGGAGTTCACTGCGATGAGTTTAGGAAATACTTTTCAATATGGCGAAGCAGGGGAGGTCACTGTGATGAATTAATGCAAAATACTTATCAATACGGCAAAGCAGGGGAGGTCACTGTGATGAGTTTAGGAAATGCTTATCAAGGTCTAATTATCCAAAAAAGGGAAGTCACATCCTCTGGGTTACATGCTGTCAGTTAGATAATAAGCACATATGGTTGAGTGCAGGATGCATATGATTTGTAAAATACAGTTTAAATGATATGCCTTGGTATCATTTTAAAGGTATATATGTAAGAAATAACAAAAAAAGACACTTTTAGGCACTACTTTGTTTTTAGTGGTTCCCAGCTTGATAACTATTGGCTCATGTATTCATGCACAAAATGGCAGCCCCCATGCCTGTCAAAACGGGTGCTTATACTAAGGTAAATATTTTGAGTTACAACGTATAGAAATTTTTAACATGCTGTTTATTCAAACGGCTATGGCAACAATGTATGGTGATAGTTTGGGAAGTCGCTTGGTCATGGTGAAAATTGAAATCAAACTTTGAATTGTTTATATGTAACAAAGAAGGAACTTATTTGCGCATGCGTAACCTCAATACGGCGAAGCAGGGGAGGTCACTGAGATGAGGTTGTCTGCTTTTGCTTTTTTTTTGCTTATATATAATTGTGAAGAAAATCAAACAAAATCAGAAAACTTTTTACAATACAATCAGTTATTTAATTAGACTCTTACTAAGTGGCAGATGATCAATGGGCTGGAAATTAAACCCGTCTCCACCATCGACGATGAAGGCTGGTAAAAGAATAGTGTAAATGGCGTCGTGCTTCAAAGGGGAGTAACTCAGTATATCGCATTCCAGGCACCGCACTTGCACGTCGACCACTCTGTGCATGGAAGGCTTCAGAAGGTTGTATGCTACGTGCAAACCTGCATAATAAATGTAAAGCATAGCCAAGAGTATCATTATTTAGCATATAATATCATAGCATTCAAAACCGCATCATATGATTATGTATCTTACCGATGTCTCAGCGCAAAACTATGCAATATAACTGGTATACAGCATAGCCTTAGCAAATAGTTATGCGCTGACCCATCGATATCATAGTTTATCGAAATTTCTAACATGTTACTCGCTAATTTTTCTATAGACAAAGAATACAATTATCGTTGTTAAACTACCCAATAAACAACGCAAAAAGAAGTTCAGATTCTGAACGAAGCATAGTAAAAAGTAGTTCAAATAAGTATATGTCAAATCATGTTAAAAACGAAATAATTTCCGCAGTATCGTTGTTAATCTACCAATAAACATCTCTTTGTCGTTCTGGTGCGTGGCTATTAAACAACTCGGGCAAACGCCCTCGTGGTTTAATTCCTACGCATCAGAACTCCAAATCGTTGTTTATTGGCCGGGAAACAACATTTCTCTTTTTTTTTCTACAATACTTATTACTAAGAATACAGTACATTATGCATCCACAACAACATACTAGAAAACTGATTAATCAACTAATTCAACGGCAGCTATTATATTTAGAAGCACTGGTCGGGGCTGTCTCCAAAAAACACAAAATACCGTTGTTATTAAAAGACACCGACGTCAACTAATGGAGATGCAAACCTGGCTTTCTTAAGATGCACCATTTTTTCCGTTTTTAGGTGCTTTTCTTGTAACAATATTTGAGCTCTTTAGTTTAGATGCTTTAATTTTCCCAGTTTGGACGAAATGGCATATTGGCATCTTTCAAAAATACAAACAGCTGTGGACACGTTCCTTTAATGACTTAAGGTTTTGTCAATTAAACCCATCAACGGGTCAATTAATCAACCAGCTAATCACACATCGTGGGTACCTGAGAACTGCAGGAACCTGCCGTGCTGTTCCACGGTGCTGTACTCGCTGACGCTCCACTCGAGCTGCTCGCGTAAGTTCGCACCCGTCACCGTAATCAGGTCGACCAAGTTCTGAAACGGCTGCACGATGTTCGCGTCTCCCGTCGCGATGTTACCTGGAACCAGAGTTGAGATGAGAGTATGTCTTTTTGTTTGTTTGTTCGGATTTTTCGCCGTTTTTATGCCCCAACTTTAGAGGGGGGGGGGGGGCATATACATTTTCCCTTGTCCGTCCGTCCTTACATCCGTCCATCGGATTTTTGTGTCGCGTATAACTCAAAAAGCATATTCATCGGCATCGGGACTTGTGCACTTGTGTATTTTTTGGTGGAGATATCAGCGGAGTTATGGTCCTTTTTTAGCAAAAAAGGACATTTTTGGACTTGTGTCGCTTGTAACTCAATTAATCAGCATGTGAACTTGTGCACCTGGGTATTTTGGTGCAGTTCTTTCAGACATCAGTGGAGTTATGGCCCTTTTTAGCAACAAAATGACGTTTCTGGATTTGTGTCTCACATAACTCAAAAAGAAATACTGCTACAGTGATGAAACTATATATACATATTAATCAACATGTGAACTTGTGCACCTGGGTATTTGTGTGCAGTTTTTTCCGACATCAGCGAAGTTATAGCCATTTATTTAACAAAAAAATTCTTGGACTTGGGTCGCGCGTAACTCAAAAAGTTTTGCTGCTAGAGTGACTGTACTAACATATTAATCAGCATGTGAACTTGTGCACCTGGGTATTTTGGTGCAGTTTTTTCCGCAATCAGTGGAGTTATGGCCCTTTTTAGCAAAAATTGACATTTTGGGACTTGTGTCGCTTGTAACTCAAAAGTATTATTGCTAGAGTGATGAAACTTTATAAACATATTGATCAGTATGTGAGCTTGTGCACCTGGGTATTTTGGTGCTGTTTTTTTCGCCATCAGTGGAGTTATGACCCTTTATTTAGTGGAGTTTTCTCCGATATCAGCGGAGTTATGACCCTTTATTTAGCAAAAAATGGCATTTTTGGATTTGTGTCGCGTGTAACTCAAAAAGTATAACTCCTAGACTGATAAAACTTTATAAACGTATTCATCAGCATATGAACTTGTTCACCTGGGTATTTCGGTGCATTTTTACCGACATCAGCAGAGTTTTGTGACAATCAGCGAAATGTGGAGGCATGTCTAGTTAACAGCATTTCAGTCATATAACAGCGGTCAGTTAGAATACTCACACTTTTCCTGGACAAGCTCAGCCGATCTAAGCGGTTTACCAGTACCAAGTGCACAAACTTATGCCAGTAAATGCCAGTTGCAGAAAATGACAACCGTATAAATAATTTCATGAGTCTATGGGAGTACTTTGATCTGCAGAGAATCGTTTTAATAGATTGGTGAGCACACTGGTCTCGTTTACTTACATCAGAAAAATCTTTGTCAATTGTTTTATTAGTTTTCGTCGAAAAGTTAACACAGAAAATATGTAGGTAATATACATATTATTATTATTAATAGTAGTAGAGTAGTATAAGTAGTAGTAGTGGTAGTAGTAGCAGTTGCAGTGGTAGTGGTAGTAGTAGCAGTAGTACTAGTAGTAGTAGTAGTAGAAGTAGTAGTAGAAGTAGTAGTAGTAGTAGTAGTAGTAGTAGTAGTAGTAGTGGTGGTAGAAGTGGTAGTAGTAGTGTTATAGTAGTAGTACTAGTAGTAGTAGTGGTAGTAGTAGTGGTAGTGGTGGTGGTGGTGGTAGTGGTGGTAGTGGTGGTGGTGGTGGTGAACGTGGTGGTGGTAGTAGTGGTAGTGGTAGTAGTAGGAGTAGTAGTAGCAGTAGTAGTAGTAGTAGTAGTAGTAGTAGTAGTAGTAGTAGTAGTAGTAGTAGTAGTAGTAGTAGTAGTAGTAGTAGTAGTAGTAGTAGTAGTAGTAGTAGCAGTAGTATTAGTTGTAGTAGTAGTAGTAGTAAAAGTAGTAATAGTAGTAGTAATAGTAGATGCTGAAGTGGTGGTGGTTGTGTTGGTGGTGTGGAGGTGGAGGTAGTGGTTTTGGTTGGGGTAGTGATATCAGTAGCTGTAACAGTAGCATCAGCAGTAGTAGTAGCAGCAGCAGCAATAAAACGATAATTATGAAAGACATGTACATGATATAAAAATTTTATAAGTGGATACACTGACGATGTTTTACAAACCTTTCTGAATTGAAGCGCGAATCCCCCCACTGTGCATTATAGCTATTGCGGACGGCGCCCACGTGGTCTCGGAGTGGTTGAAACCTGTGACGTAATAGTCTACCATAGCGTCTGTCAGCATGTTTCCTGAATATAATCAAATATATGGTACTGTTTTTTGAGATCGTTAATTCTTAATTATTTAATACAAATGAAGCGTGTCGTGGGAAACCCGAGCTTAAGGCATGTGCGTAAAGAGTCGTCCGGATAAGCCCATGCAGTCCGCACAGGCTAATCCGGGACGACACTTTCCGCGTACAGTGGATTAATGTTTAGAAGGGACTAGATTGAAACAGAAAATACCATAAGGCGGAAAGTGTCGTCCTTTATTAGCCTGTGCGGACTGCACAGGCTAATCCGGGACGACACTTTACGCACATGCATTAAGCTCAAATATAATGTGAAATGCAAGATGTGGTTTTAATTGCGGAAACTAGTTTATTGACGCTTGTCGTTTTTACATGGCTTAGATTTTTGTAATAAACAAAACAAAGAAACTAGGCAATATATAGAGTATATTTAACATAGCAGTTTTATCATGGACAAAGTATTGTGTACTTCAACTAGAGTAAGCTTTTATTCTTTGAGCGTTAATCCGAAGTTCACAGTTCACCCACTTCAAATAAGCTGCGAGGTAATTAATTTGTTTAAAGAGAACGTCTGTACTTGTCCTAACTTACACTAACCCTAAGTTTTTTTAATAGCCTAATTATACAGCACTTGCGCTAAGGTGAAATTGTTGGAAGTCCCGACCTCCATGTGTTAGATATTGGAATTCCTGAGCATTTAGGACATAAAATGAAGAAAGAAAGAAAGATGTAAACATTTAGGTAAATATGTAAATTCAGGTATTTTTTCTTCCTTACCCAAGACTTCCATGGTTGCAATTTTGAAAGTCATGTGATCAAAACTGGTAGTAAATAACTCCCGAACTTCCCTTAATGCAAGCCCTGTAACAATATCACATCTCTAATGTCAAACCACCTAAGTTGCATTCCTTCAGACGACAATGTTCACGTTTACCGTCTAACGTCACTAACGTCTCGCCGACGACGGTGGTTTTCAGCGCGTCCACAGCTGAGCGCCAAGTGACCACTTCCGCAAGCAAGGCGGGGTCTATAAACAGGTTTAATTCGAATGTATAATTGAGGCGTGTCCTGAGAAACTCGGGATTAATGCATGTGCGTAAAGTGTCCTCCCGGAAAAGTCTGTGCAGTTCGCACAGGCTAATCCGGGACGACACTCTCCGCCTACAGTGGATTTATGTTTTGAAGAGACTTACTTGAAACAGAAAATACCATAAAAGTGTCGTCCTGGATTAGCCTGTGCGGACTGCACACGCTGATCCGGAAGGACAATTTACGCACGTGCATAAAGCCCGGTTTGCCCACGACAAGCCTCATATGTTTTTAAATGTTTCTACATCTTATCATATGCATGCACATATAATATAAACAATGCTGATTCAAAAAGCTATGAAGACTTTTAAAATCTGGTGTAAGTACATGGTTTTTCGCCGTTTTTAACAATATTTTAGCCATATCACGGCGGTCAGTTAACATACTCACACTTTTCCTGGGCAAGCTTAGCCGATCTAAGTGGTTTACCAGTAGTAAGTGCACATACCTATGCCAGTAACTGACAACTGCCCTACTTGAATCAGAGGTAGGGGGAAATAGCGTAGAAATAATTTCATGACCAATCCCCACACAAGTTATGTGGCCGGGCTGGGGTTCGAACTCACGATGCCCGGATTGACAGTCTAGCGCTCTACCAACTGAGCAATACCACGTATCTTGTTTTATGCTTAGATAGTAAAGATTGTAAAGTAAAACAAATTATTATTCACCTTAAGATAAATATGCATGTTGTACCAGAAGAGATCGAAGATTAATCTCAACCACAAATGCAGTTCAAATATGTTATTGACGGCCTAACAATGTAAAGATTTATTTCTTGCTATGCGGCGAATGATAACCCGATCCTTTTACTCTAGGTCGACTGAAATGATAACGTTTGATCATTTCACTTTTGGTTATATGGAACTTCTTTTAACTTTGTATTATGTTTAATTTTTGGAAGTATGTGAATACCCTAATCGTCAGTGTAAACATCGGACTTTTTAAACAACAAAAACACATAATACAATTCAGTACAAAGATAATTAAGCGACAAAGACGCAGTAAGAGTTACACTAATTTCCCACCACAACAGTGATCGTCAATTTTGGAATCAAACAACTTCTGACGCTTCAGCAAATCTCGCGCATTTTTTTATTTATCGTTCAAAAGCATGAACCAAAAAGAAAATTTGTTTAATGCAGTGTAAGTCGTTGTTTTTTTTATTTCATTCGTGGTAATAGAAACTAGATATTTTCACGAGTGGCTGCAATGTAAATTTGCAGAAAATGTTGTCAGGTCATGTTAAATTCGAAATAATGTTCGCTTTATCGTTGTTTATTTGTAAATAAACAACGATTTTTCATTCTTATGCGCGTATATTAAACAATTCGTACTAACGCCCTCGTGGTTTAATTCCTACGCATCATTACTCAAAATCGTTGTTTATTTACAGATAAACAACTCAAAAGCGAAAAATATTTCTTAAATATAACATTCGAAATAATGTCTACCTTCCTGGACGTTGGCATCTAGAAGTATGGGATTTCCGCCGTAACTTGTGACGTCACCGTTGCCGTCAAAAGTGACGTTAAGATACCCAAGGTACTTTCCGAACGTGTAGTCCTGGACAACAAGGGCCCGACGCCCCTGGGGTTGCTGGACAATAACCGGATAGACGTCATGGGGGATTTCGTTTGATGGTGGCGTCCCTTCAAGAAAAATGACATTTATTTCAACTGTCTATTGCAAGCTTACAATTTTAAAAAGGGGGTATACGATTTTGTACGAAATTTTCATGTAAAACCATTCATTGATTCTAATGAAGACAGAATTTTTTTAAAGACAAGACAAGACAAGAATATTTATTTAGACGTGTACAATGTACATTGTCTTAACACAAACATGCATATTTTAATACAATAAGGTCAAGTAACAACATGTAAAGACATTAAGCATGGAAACGGTTAATTTTATACACATATTCTATTATAGCTTTATACATTCTATAGCATGTAAAGACATTAAGCATGGAAACGGTTAATTTTATACACATATTCTATTATAGCTTTATACATTCTATAGCATCTGGTATGATATAATCCTAATTATATTATACGGCGGTTTACATCATATTATCTATATTATTTAAGATATGTGCACGGATGCCTAAAGCATCCTTGACATATTTAGAAAGTTTATTTTAATTCCATTCTATTATTTGATTTTAGAAGTAAGTGGTATTTAAAAACCGATGGCCTATTATAGTAGTATTTATTAATGTACTTCTTTATAATATTTCCAAAACAAGGACAAATACAGATAAAATGGTATTCATCTTCGATGTCTGTTTGGTTGCAACATATGCAGTAACGTTCTTCCCGTGGAAGACTTTGGCCTCTGTACCTTCCTGTTTGTATTCTTAAAGGTAAAACTGATAACCTAAGTTTGCTAATAAAATATCTACATGTTTTAGGAAGTTTATCTAAATAATTCTCGTATCCAAACGATTGTTTAAATATACAATACATGTCAAGAACTGGACTATTCTGGGCGGATGTTTGCCACTCTTGCTTATAATTGTCAAGTAGCCTACATTTAAATTCGTTTATAAAACTTTGAGCATTTATTGCATTACCAGCAAAAAATAGATGCGAAAGGCCATACGAATCTAATATATGTTTAACACTAGAAATCCAATTATTTTTTTCCATTGCTGCAATCGTGTAATGATTGCGTATACACAGATTTTAAAATAATATTTTCACTAGACTTTACTTTTAACCAATATTTAATCATTTTCACATAACGATTTATGTACATTGGATATCTTCCCAGTTCCCCATAAATCGACGCATTACATGTATTTTGTTTGACATTTAATATTCTTTTACAAAATTTCAAATGACCCCTTTCTATTTCATTACATTTACTAAACCCCCAAACCTCACCTGCATAATTCAAAATAGAACCAACAAAGGCATCGAAAAGTTGGCAAAGAATTTTGGGTTTAATATCAAGTTCTTTGATTTTACAATTCAATAAATTCATGGCTTTAAGAACCTTACCAACCAGATATTCTTGGTTAAGATTGAAATTCCCATTATAATTGAAAACAGTCCCTAGGTAATTAAAACTATCAACAACTTCAATAGATTGTCCGTTAAAGGTCCAATGTTCATTTGCACGAGGTCTACCGCGTTTACGGAATATCATAATCTTTGTTTTATCAATGTTGACTTTCAATCCCCATGAATTACAATAATTACAAAGAACATCTAAATGATTCTGGACCTCCTGAGGTGACTTACCTACAATAGCCATATCATCAGCAAATAGTAATAAAATAAGTGCAATATCATCAAAGTCCAATCCAGACAACGAGCTATCTTGCAAATACAATGCCAAATCTTCAATAAACAAGGAAAATAATAACGGAGACATTACCTCCCCCTGTCTTAAACCAACAGCATAATTAAAATACTCCGTGTATGTAGAACAGTGCTTAACACACGATTTAACATTCTCATACATGGCCTTAATAATTCTAAGTAATTTACCTTCAATTCCACATTTAAATATTTTCAACCACAATCCATTTCTATAAATAGTATCAAAGCATTTCATCATATCCACATATATAATATACAGTCTTTTATTCTCATTTAAGTATTTTTGAACTAATGACATCAGTATAAAAATAGCGTCCACTGTAGAGCGACCTTTTCGGAATCCGAATTGCGCGTCCGAAATAATATTATTATCATTGCAAAATGTTTCGATACGTTTATTAACTACAGTAGTAAATAATTTACTCAAACAACTTAAAAGCGTTATCCCTCTATAATTATTTACATCAGATAGACTTCCTTTTTTGTGTAATGGAATAATAATGCCCTCTGTCCATTGCTCGGGGTAATAGCCAGAGCTAAGAATACAATTAAACAAATCGGTGATGTGTAACCCAATAATATCGATGCATTCAATAATATATTCATTCAGAATACAATCGCTCCCATAAGCTTTATTTCTCTTCAACGATTTAACAGCTATTTTTACCTCGTCGAGAGTGAAAGGCTGATCTAATTCTGGAAATCGGACATTTTCTGCATCAAAGTTTTGCGAGCCACAGAATGTTTCCGCTTCGTCATTTTTACAATCAATAACTCCACTACTTATATTAGAGAAATAATCGCGAAAATCTGACAATGAAATAGTGTTATGTTTATTACTTTTGTGCGATTTGAAGTAATTCCAAAAATGTTTAGGCTTTTGTTTTCTCAAATTTTCAATCTCGTTCATTTTTTTACTAAAATGTTGTCTCTTTCTCCTATTTATAAACGATTTATATTCTTTTTTACATGTAAGTAATTGAACGCGATTGACATCAGTTTTATCACAATTAAACAAACGTAGCATGTGTAAATAACGAGACCGCATAGCAGCGCATTCGCTATCAAACCACTCTACAGTGTTCGCTGGACAGCAATCATCAAATTGCGGTGCATTTGATATACAGCGTGTGTTCGTGAACAAAGGGTCAGCAATTGAACGCAGAGTATTTGTAAAATCATGCAACGTGTTATTTACAGAATCTCTATTTGAACAATCAATATTGCTTAAAATGTTATTAAACTCCGGCAATTTCGAGATAATACCTGAGCGAAATTTATCACGTAATGAGTCCGACCATTTATATTTGGTTTCAGTAAGGAATACAGTCTCGGGTATATCGCTTTTACAATACAATGAAAATATTAGCGGGGCATGGTCACTGAATTCATTGAAACTATCAATAGAAAAATCCTTTATAATTGGGAAATTACGCTCATGGCACAACAAATAATCGATCGTAGATAAGCCGTTATGTGAATAAAACGTGTGTTTATTAGTATCACCTAATCTACCGTTAGCAATGCGATAATCTGTGGACTTACATAGGTCTAATAGTTTTACACCATGAGCATTATGGCTGTTGTCGACTGAGGCCCTGACAGAGTATGTATCTGGGTCGTAATCTATATCATCAGTAAATGTACATTTATCATTGATAATAAAATCAAGTTTATGTCCTACTCTGCTATTAAAATCACCGAAAATTAGTACTTTGCCTAAATTGTCATAATGGGATATATCATGTTCAAGCATTTCGAAAAAATCTACATTAACAATGTTATAGCAAGGTGAATCTTCACACCAAATATAGGATCCACATAAGTAAATATCCTCTTTCATGCAAAAATAGTTATGATCAAGTTTGATCCAAATGATTAAAGTAATATAATAATCAATGTTGATAATTATCTATGTTCAAATATGCGTGTTAAGAGAGAAATTTCAAACCAAAATAATACTTCGCTGCGCAGCGAACTATTATATACTTGTATACACGGCGTCTAGACTAGTCAGATCGATTGATGACGCATGTGCAATCCTTATTTTCTCATTCAAAACCGAACGTTGCCTTTGCTATAGGATAAACGGGTCTATATCGACAGGAAATATATATTTGCATTTTTCGATAAGATAAATAGTTTTTGTCATTGTTGACCATTTATGTCATATGAAACTGTTTTTGTTAGTGGGTAGCAGAAGAGATAAGAAATACATGAGGCACGTCGTCGGAAAACCGGTCTTAATGATGTGCGTAAAGTGTCATCCCGGATTAGCCTGTGCAGTCCGCCCAGGCTAATACAGGGCGGAACTTTCCGCTTTTATGGTATTTTATGTTTATATGAAGTCTCTTCTAAACATAAATTCACTGTAGGCGGAAAGTGCCGTCCTGGATTAGCCTGTGCAGTCCTGTTGAGTTACAGAGCGGAAACCGCTAAAAGGCCAATTTGAGATAATTGAAGGGCCTTAACTCCGCAGTTTCTGGGGAGATTTTGATGAATTATCAAATTTTGCTGAGATATAATGCTTACAAACATTTTCATGTAGCTTGGTGAAGATCGAATTATAACTGTTGGATTTGGAGAGTGGAAACAAATGTGGTCTTTCGACTGACACACACATCGACCAACCGACCGACAGACCGACCGACCGTCCGACAGTAGCACAGCAATATACCTCATCGTCTATGGTAGGCATACTTAATTTACATGCGATGTTTTGTGTTACCTGTGTAAAGGAACGTGTCGGTATGACCACCGACGACGACGTCAACGCCGTCAATCTTCGCGATCTCATTGTCCATGGTGAAGCCAGCATGACCAAGGGCGATAATCTTGTTGACGCCGGCGGCTTGCAGTGATGCCACCTCGGATCTGACGCTGGCGATAACGTCATGAAATGTCAACGTCCTACCTGGGTAATATAATAAGACGTCAGGATTTCAAGTGAAGAGTCCAGTGTTACATATTGTTATAGGTCTATTTGTGTTTTTAGTTGGTTTGTAATTTATCTTCCTAACATTCATAACGATGATGGTATTTTATTTAATATTTATTGTATTCACATATAATACATTGTTGTTGTTGTTGTTGTTACTATTTTTCACAGTGACATCCACGTGCATTATTCTGCTTGCATTTCATACTTTATTATATAAATAGAATCGTATATGCGATTAATGCAGTTTCTGTATGCAATATCAAATGTCATGTTTGAATGAATTAGAATATTTGAATGTAAATATATAGAGGATATTTGTTTGTTTGGGGTGTGATAACGCGTGATATCATCACCGGAAAGGAAGACAATTAATATTTTCACGAGCGCTTGCCGAAAACAAACACATTTTCTTTTTAATTTAATGCTCTTGACTATTCTTTACATTTGAATAATTTGAAATGGATTTGTAACACGATGTATTCAGTTTTATGCGAGTAGTATTTTTTCTACAATGCGGAGAATTGAAAGCTTAACACTTCTTACAATAGCACATTGAATACTTAAATACTCAAGCGTGATTACTGGATATAAAGACTTAATATACACAAACAAAAATATATAACTATGTGCTTGCTTAATGAACACAAGTTATTACTACGTTGGATTCTTGTTGGAGTTTGGAGAACCGGCAAAAGAGCAATTATATAAACAAAGGGAGACTTCTGTTAATAGCAATAGTAAACAACAAGTGCAAGAGTAGTATGGGGAATTAATAAGTGCATAGGATACCATAAATACTTTGGACGCTAAAATTAAGTTTGGACCAAGGTTACCACTACCAGCTCCAATGCCTTGTGGGTTAAACCTGTACCCGCAAGACATTGTATGTTCTAGTCTTCTTGGCTCAATACGACTGAGGAAATAATCCAAGAGAAAATAAGAGGAAATACAGTTCAATATATCGGAGAATTATTTTTAAAATTTGCTGTTATTAATCTTAACTACTTTTCTTTTTGGTAATTCTGTATGATAAATGGTGACAACACCCACAATTAAATATTGTCCAAATCAAATAAAATTTAAAAAAAAGTAGTCCCTCACTGTGAGCGATATAGGGGTAAAGCTCACTGATATTTTTCTATAGTTCACTACCTAGCATTAAATAAATATAGGATCTGACACGAGTTGCCATTTCATATCCTTATTTTATTAAACGAGTTCAGGAATTTTGTTAGTAAGCGAGCCTTTGGCGAGCTTACTAACGAATATCCTGGACGAGTTTAATAAAACATGATATGAAATGACAACGAGTGTCAGATCTTTATTATCACATGCTTTTAAACGAAAAACTGCTTCTAAATTTACCAAAACATGTCGATAAGTCCTAAAAGTTGTTTACTGAATTGACGTCATTTCATGGCGACGTCATTTCACCAAAATAACGTCATGCGCTTGGTCAGTCAAAAAATATGTAACCAATGAAAACGCTCAAAATGTTATCTTACACATGTGTAAGATAAAAATATTCGTAATGGTTGTATTACATGGAAAACAAGGTATAGCATGTGATAAATAAATGTCGGTATACGAGGAGATTGAATTCAAAATTGTGGATTGCAAAAAAATAAACTAAAAAACATTGATATAACCTGGAGTAGAAATAAACAAGGTCTCCTGTGTTGTGTATCCCACAATTCCTATTTTTTCTCCTCCAACAGTTTTGATGACGCTTTTGCTGAACTTTCCCTGCAGCCTGGGCTCTCTGCTTACGTCAAGGTTACTGCTGATGACGTCAAATGTGACGTTGTCCAGGAAATGTACAAGCCCCTCGACACCCAGATCAAACTCGTGATTCCCAAGCGCCTGAAAGGATTCAAACTCTGTGCTGTGAATGAGGCGTTTCGTGGGAAACCCGAACTGATTGCATGTGCGTCAAGAGTCGTCTAGGATCAGCCTGTGCAGTCTTTTCTAAACATAAATCCAATGTAGGTTGAAAGTGCCGTCCTAGATTAACCTGTGCTGATTGCACAGGCTGATCCGGGACGACACTTTACGCACATGCATTAAGCCCGGTTTTTCCGCGACACACTTTGAATATGGATCAAGCGCGTTTTTTTATATGAAAAATATGTGTTGGTAAAATAAAGACAAACAACAAAGAACAAATCATTCAAACGCTATGCTAATTTAGGATTTTATTGCAAAGTTTCTAGATACGCGGTTTTATTTGTAGTTGTTTATATTGATGAATAGGTCGGGTAATATGTAGTGAGTTGACAAAACGCATATACAAGATCATTAAGCAGACATTGAACCTATACAGGTAGGTGACATGTCGCTTCCTCTGAAAATTGAAATGCGATCACAAGATTGTCGTACCTGTTTAAATTTTAACCACAAAACGAAATTGCAAGCGTTGTGTACGCCCGGTCGTAAAGGAGTATGCCTGAATACGCAACTGCATATTAACTGACATTAAAACATTTTTATTATTATCAATGGCTGAAATAACTAGACAGTCCCAATCATATACATACGGTACGAATACATTCTGGTTGACTAGAAAAATGTCAAATCATTGAATTGAAAAATAAAAATAATTTGATTAAAATGTCACAAATAAGAAAATCAGAAATGTTGTTAACTCGGATGTTTCTGTCCTTTCAAATATAAATTGTGTTTTTGTTAATGACAATTTAACAAAGAACACTTACTAGTACTGATAGAAGAATATTCCATAACAAAGCCAGTATTGACATACACCTTTTTGTTAACATTAGAGTAAAACTTTTCTGCACTGCCACTTGTTGATTTGCTAACTGAAATCGAAACTTTGTCGATAATGTTCTTGTTCTCGTCTACCACGCACAATAGATTATACAATACATCCCAAATTTTACTTGTTTCAACTTTATGAATTTTTTATTTATATATTGATTTCAACAAACACGCTGAATGTTAGAAACAGGTTAATCAAATCTCCACAGTGTCCCATTGTAAAACAGCAAAATATCCTGGCATCGCCACTTTTCTTCGATTCAAATGTTGCGAGTCTGATCTCTTTGGAAAGATGGTTATCTTTGATTTTCAATATTTAAAATAAACAAGAGCTGTTAGAGGCCAGCGTGCTCGACTTTTCGAAGTATTTCAGTTGGTACATATTTTGGATAGTGGAAGGGGCATACATTTGTTACAATACACAACTTTTAAGTGAAGCCTTTAAACATTTTAGGAAAAAAAACACACTTTAACCACAAAATGTATGTAAGAAGTGTGCATAACTCTGTCAAAATACAAACATAGTTATGGGTAATGTTGCCCCTGATACTAAAGATGATGACAAAGGTTAGTTTCAAGTGAATAACTTATGTAGTTTTGAACTTATAAAACTTTTGAATATAAACTTTGACCAAAAAATCTATGTTAAAAAGGGGCATCACTCTGTCAAAATATAAACAGAGTTATGGGTAATGTTGCCCCTGATACTAGAGTTGATGACAAAGGTTAGTTCCAAGTATTAGGTGAACAACTTATGTAGTTTTGAAGTTACTCACACTTTTGAATATAAACTTTAAACAGAAAATCTAAGTGAAAAGTGGGCAAAACTATGACAAAGTACAAAATAGAGTTATGGGTAATGTTGCTCTTGATACTAGAGTTGATGACACAGGTTAGTTCCAAGTTTTAAGTGAAAAGCTTATGTAGTATAGAAGTTACAAAACTGTTGAATATAAACTTTACTCAGAAACTCTATGTGAAAAATGGGCATAACTCTGTCAAAATACAAAAAGAGTTATGGGGAATGTTGCCCCTGATACTGAGGTTGATGACAAAGTTTAGTTCCAAGTTTAATGTGAATTACTTATGTAGTTTTGAAGTTACACAACTTTTGAATATAAACATCAACCATAAAATTTAAGTGAAAAGGGGCATAACTCTGTCAAAATACAAAACAGAGTTATGGGGAATGTTGCCCCTGATACTGGAGTTGATGAAAAAGATATATTCCAAGTTTCAAGTGAATAACTTATATAGTTCTGAAGTAACAAGACTTTTGAATAAAAACTTCAATCAATTCAGACGCCGACGCCGACGCCAGGGGTAGTAGAATAGCTCACGTAGTCGCCCGTAAGAAACACTCGCGATTTCGACAAAAACACATGCTGCCTATACATAAACTGCTGAATATTCAAATTTCAAGTAATTCGGTGTCATGATACATCAAACTGAACAAAAGACATGTCGTTTTCAGGAAACCAGTGTCCGTTATGCGAAATGTCTCTTTCTTTTGACAGAAGAAAAAACGAACTATTTCAAATATGGACAACTTTTAAGGGATAACCCTACTATTTACTGGTATCTAACCTTAAAACAAAAAGTATTTTTATACAAAGATGATGACGTCGTACGTCGACCGGTGGGTACACGACAAAACGTGAAATACACCATCCGGTCAACAGGCGCTTGTTTTAACACTTTTGTTCAAGCGCCGTAATGATCAAAATTGTAGCTTAAAAGTTAAAGTTGTGAGTGAAACAAAAATACGAAATTTAAAGAAAGAAAACAAAACTAAATAAACAAATAATTACCGCAGATTTTGCAATAAAAATTTTTGAGTCGGCGGCTTTTTTGTAGGTCGGTCGGTAAAGGGCAAACAAACATAATTTTAATGTAGGCCTCACCTATTACTCTGGGACACTTAGATCACACAACACTGTGTAACTGGCTAGCTGGTTTTATAAGATCTAAAAATAGCACACTCTATACACATCTCACTGTGCTGAGAACTACCTGACTGAAATGTCGTTTGCTGTATAGATTTTTTTTTGTTTTGTTGTTTGGATTTTTCGCCGTTTTAACAGTATTTCAGTCATATAACGGCGGTCAGTTAGCATACTCACACTTTTCCTGGGCTAGCTTAGCCAATCTAAGCGGTTTACCAGTACTAAGTGCACTTACTCATGCCAGTAACTGACAGCTGCCCAACTTAAATAAGAGGTACGGGTTGAATGGCCGTATAAATAATTTCATGACCAATCCCCACACAAGTTATGTGGCCGGGCTGGGGTTCGAACTCATGATCCCCGGATTGACAGTCTAACGCTCTACCAACTGAGCTAGCAGCGCCCAATGTATAGATTTTTGAGAATTAGACGCTTATTGAAATTATAGTGCTTGCTATTTCAGTATATATAAACATCTCTAGGCCTTGCAGTTTCAGAGGAGAAGATTTTTAAAGTCATTTTGCTATTTAAGTCTATATAAACCATGTGACTCACGGCGTGGGGCCAGTTTTGACCCCAGGGGCATCATTTGAACACACTCTTTGTAGAGGACCACTATAGAATGTTACATACCAAATATGAAACCTCTGGGCCTTGCGGTTTCAGAGAAGAAGATTTTTAAAGTAATTTTGTTATTTATGTCTATATAAAACACGTGACCCCTGGAGTGTGGCCCGTTTTGACCCCAGTGGCATCATTTGAACAATCTTTGTAGAGGACACCTATACAATGTTACATACCAAATATGAAACTTCTAGGCCTTGCAGTTTCAGAGGAGAAGATTTTTAAAGTCATTTTGCTATATAAGTCTATATAAACCATGTAACCCCTGGGGCGCGGCCAGTTTTTACACCAGGGGCATCATTTGAACAATCTTAGTAGAGGGCCACTGGAGGATGTCACATATCAAATATTAAAGCTCTGAGCCTTGCGGTTTCAGAGGAGAAGATTTTTAAAGTGTTCATTTTTTAAATCTAATTTTAGCTCTGGTGACTTACATACGCAGCGGATCGGAAAGATATGAACAACTTTGAAAGAAGTCCACCAAAGGATCATTCCTGTGAAGTTTGATGAAAATCTGCCAAGCGGTTTAGGAGATGTTGTTTGAATGAAAAGTTGACGACGCACACACACACGCACACACGCACACAGACACGTACACACGACGGACAACGGGCGATCATAAAAGCTCACCATGAGCACTTTGTGCTCAGGTGAGCTAAAATGCATTCACAACGACTCTGTTTCGCTCACAGATTCGGTGCATATCTCTTCTGTGTCAGATCCGAGCTTGATGGTGAGATTCCGTGTCATGACGTCAGCAAAATGATCCATTAAATAAATTAAATAAAATCAATACATTAAATATATTACAAGTCCCAGTTCTGGGATTTGAACCTAAAGCATCATGTTTATAAACTTTGCGTGCTGACCACTGCACTACAGTATCAACTGTAACGGAATAAACATTTAATCGATACATATTCGCGTCTACTTCTCCTATCTGAGTAAGTAGCTTAAAATAGATTGTTTGCGAAATTAACGGAATATTCATGAGTGCCAGGTCAATAAAATCGTTCAATACCATGGGCATGTAGTGCATTTATATTTAAACAAGGGTGATCAAATATGTGAATACGACTTTGAGATATCTTCGTCCGTATTTGTGATTTATAATAAGGCTAGTATCTAATCGGAACAATATACGGCATCTTCAAAGTTTAGAGTTGTCGTCGCGAAATTGAGCTGAATATATAGGGTGCAATACCTTAAAGTATCAATGAACACTATAATGCGTGCAGATTTCGATCATGTTCTTTCTTTAAGAAGAAACTTAAATATTGCAATATTAATGAAATAACTTTTTGCAATTCGAATGTCTAAGGCATGAAATTGTGCGTCAATGATTTTGATGTTATAATATAATAGAAAGTGTTTACTTTAAACAAAATAATCAGATACTTGCAATCTTTAATTAATGTCAAATATAAAAATATGTACGTATCAGATGATCGCACCCATCAGCATCTATTGCCATTTTCGATGTATAATAAACATTCGCACATGTTCTATACGTCATCACTTACCATGACGTCATAACCAAGCTTCTCCATAAAATGTGCAGCCGCCATCCCCTTGTAGACCACAAACCAGAGCGTACCCATGAACTGGTCGCCAGCGTCTAAAAATAGCACGTTTCTATGGCTACCACGGATCCCCTTGACCTTGGTCAGTCGCCTAGCAACGCCTCCAAAGCACTTGCCACTTCCGGCATCCTCCTTACTGCAGTCTGAGCCATATTTATTGCACTGTTCGAATCTTGAGTGAACGTCGTTGGTGTGGAGGATAGTGAGGTCAAAGTTTTGACCTGTGGTCACTATAGCAACCAAACATCCAGTAAAAACGACATCGAGTCTCATTGTTTCCTTTGTTCAGTTCGCAAATGTCACCTACACGAATCAAGACAATTCTGATATTGTTATTGTCCGGTGCAGTAAAAAATAAATTTAACTAGTAGCTTGGAGTATTATTTTAATAATACTAATGAAAGACCGGTGCATGTTCTTTCATGTCTTTAAATCATGAATTTAATAGGCAATCTAAAAGACTGAATTTCGAAAAAAAAATCATAAAGACGGAAGCAATTCAACATACAGGAATTCAGATACATTTCAATTAAAGATGAAAGGATTGTGCGACGTGAATGGCTTTAATCCTGCAGCAGAAATATACACGGAAGCGTATGACTTTCCTCCATTATATTCGTCCTTTCATTTGTGTTGTTAACATATGTGATGTTGAAGTATTGAGATTGTAATCGTATATACCCCTTTAATGAGCATGTTTTACTAGTACTCAATGATTCAGATAAGCTTTTGTACTTTGGGGTAAATGTACACTCTCTCCATAATGTATGAGCGTAAATGTACTCTACCTCCATAATCTATGGGGTAAATGTACACTCTCTCTATAATGTATGAGCGTAAATGTACTCTACCTCCATAATCTATGGGGTAAATATACACTCTCTCTATAATGTATGAGCGTAAATGTACTCTACCTCCATAATCTATGGGGTAAATGTACACTCTCTCTATAATGTATGAGCGTAAATGTACTCTACCTCCATAATCTATGGGGTAAATGTACACTCTCTCTATAATGTATGAGCGTAAATGTACTCTACCTCCATAATCTATGGGGTAAATGTACACTCTCTCTATAATGTATGAGCGTAAATGTACTCTACCTCCATAATCTATGGGGTAAATGTACACTCTCTCTATAATGTATGAGCGTAAATGTACTCTACCTCCATAATCTATGGGGTAAATATACACTCTTTGTAGGATAAATGGTTGATAGTTTACATCCAACAAAACTTTACGATATAATTATGGGAAAGCAGAGTATAATTATAATAGTCCTTAATAATGTAGCAACACTATTTGAATACAATAATGTCACAAGTAAGACGTCTGGACAGTTTAAGACTTTTATTGCTAACTAATGAACTGTCAAAACTATTTCTTTTTTCTTTTATTTGTCTTCCATTGACTAATATTTGACGTTCTGTACGCGAACAAGTTGTGCGTAAACGTACACCCAAATTTTTATTTCTCTGCGTATATGTACACCCATATTTTATTTTATTTCCGTAATTTGCCAAGCTGTATACGTAATTTACGCGTATACGCGCCTTATCGGGGTCTCTGCCTTATATGAGCAGTGTTAGACATTTATTGTTCGCGTAAGAGTTGCCGCAAGTCCAATGGCGTATTCAGGCGTACATAGATGCACCACTGAGTTTGTTTACATACTTTTGTAAAGGTAGTGGTAGTGGTGGTAGTAGTAGTAGTAGTAATGGTAGTGGTGGTAGTAGTAGTAATGGTAGCGGTGGTGGTGGTGGTGGTGGTAGTAGTGGTTGTGGTGGTGGTTGTGGTGGTGGTAGTAGTAGTAGTAGTAGTGGTTGTAGTAGTAGTAGTAGTAGTAGTAGTGGTAGTAGTGGTAGTAGTGGTAGTAGTAGTGGTAGTGGTGGTGGTGGTGGTAGTAGTAGTAGTAGTGGTAGCGGTGGTGGTAGCGGTGGTGGTAGTGGTGGTAGTAGTAGTAGTAGTAGTAATGGTAGTGGTGGTAGTAGTAGTAATGGTAGCGGTGGTGGTGGTGGTGGTGGTAGTAGTGGTTGTGGTGGTGGTTGTGGTGGTAGTAATAGTAGTAGTAGTAGTAGTAGTAGTAGTAGTAGTAGTAACAGTAGTAGTAGTAGTAGTGGTAGTAGTAGAAGTAGAAGTAGTAGTAGTAGTAGTAGAAGTAGTAGTAGTAGTAGTAGTAGTAGTAGTAGTAGTAGTAGTAGTAGTAGTAGTAGTAGTAGTAGTAGTAGTGGTATAAGTGGTATAAGTGGTAGAAGTAGTAGTAGCAGCAGCAGCAGTAGTAGCAGTAGTAGTGGTATTAGTGGTATTAGTGGTAGAAGAAGTAGTAGTATTAGTAGTAGTGGTTGTAGTAGTAGTAGTAGTAGTAGTAGTAGTAGTAGTAGTAGTAGTAGCAGTAGTAGTGGTAGTATTAGTAGTAGTAGTAGTAGCAGTAGTAGTAGTAGTAGTAGTAGTAGTAGTGGTAGTAGTAGTAGTAGTAGTAGTAGTAGTAGTAGTAGTAGTAGTAGTAGTAGTAGTAGTAGTAGTAGTAGTAGTAGTAGTAGTTGTAGTAGTAGTAGTAGTAGTAGTAGTAGTAGTCGTAGTAGTAGTAGTAGCAGTACTAGTAGTGGTAGTGGTAGAAGTAGTGATAGTAGTAGTAGTAGTGGTGGTGGTGGAAGTAGAGGTGTTTCGGGGTGGTGTAGTAGTAATAGTAGTAGATTGTAAAATGTTGACATACTGATTAAAATCTAACGCTTCATTTTTAATTCATATACCTTTACTGTGATGTACCTTGAGGCAAGATTACAATCTATGTACGATTTCTCGACCATAACTAATAGCATTATTTGCAGCAATTTTGAACTCGTATAAGTGTTCGGTTATCTTAATTATAATCAAAACGCTGACAGCGTAGAAAGACTGTTGGCAACAATAGAAACTAAAAGCGAGTGAATTATGAGTGCATTTTTGCTAAAAAGGAAATATGTGCTTGAATGCAGTTTAATATACCACCTTTGTAACGAACAAATATTGTTCAAGCTAGTTATATAATGCAAACGGAATTATGTACATTTCAGTTAACGAGTCGTAAATATTTCGGTTACATTCAAGTAAATAGCTAAAATAGGGGTGTCATTAATTTGACGTAATCTTTTTTAATAAATTGACTTTTAGAAACTGTTATTGTAATAAATCACACGATCCACACATTATAATACACATTACATATCTTATCTTAAATAATTAAAAGGTAAAAAAAAAACGTTCGTGAATGTTTGCTGTTTTGAAGAAGGACCTTTTCAGGTTTCTGTTTACTGACCCGTAGCCTGCAAAGAAAATATTTTTCCGCGATACATGTGAAATTACCCTCTCAAATGACCGTTGGCTTCCGCCAACAGTCTAAAAACTGTCAATAAATGTCGATTTTGTTTTACCGTTTTTGCTTTTCCCATACGAAATGCTAATCGCCTACGTGGGCGTATCATTGTAAAGGTGTTACCAGTAAAATACATAATTATACTTTTACAGAAAAACGTAGTGCATTTTTTTTAAATAAAAAAGCTATGCGACAAGATAGCGTAAACTGCGTCACCATTTTGATCTCATTGACTTAAACGTTAAATGTATAAAGTAAGCATTTTTGCAGAATATATTAATCAAAGAGTCTCAGGTTTCCTTCCTTTTAACTAACATAGGAGTATTTTAAAAGAAAAACAAATGCATTTTAAATTCATAAAACTGTTAATAAGTGTCGAATAATATTACCTCTCCCCTCTGTTTAGCCCATCGTCCGTCTAGTAGAACCCTAATGAAAACCACTTGCTGAATATGAAATATAGTTGACTTTCAAGACATAATTTTATGTTTATCGAATTACTTAAAACAATACGCTTCGCGATTTAATGTTATTAACTTTGCACAAATAATGTTATCATTCAAAACCCTATCATTTATAAATCAATTGAAAACACGAAACTTACTGAAAAAAAAGTCCAATTCGCTTGAAAACGGCATTTTTTGACAATACGCCTGTTTAAAAAGTTTCATTGAAGAATAAAACTAATCAATGTTAGCAGATAACAGATGCATTTATTTAAGTTTAAAGCATGCATGCAAATCGTATAACACCGGCGTGTGATAAGGTTCCATATTGTTGTAAGTACATGTTTCGCATTTTATGTACTATTTATGCTATTTAAACTGTTTCAATTATTGATTTAATTGTCGTTTACATATAATTTACTTTACGTAAACTATCACAATTATTTTATGATTTTTTCAAAAACGTGCATCGGACCTACGGCGCCCGTGCGTGTTTTTCTCGATCGCAAGGTCGTCGCAACAACCGCAATAAACATTAGTGCAAGCGCTTAAGATGCTTCGGCCTTGCATCAATCGCCCATCGTGCGGGCACCGTAAGGGCACCGTGCGAACATCGTGCGATCAGCCTACAGGCACTCTACGTTTTCTGCGTCGAAATTTCGCACGCCAGCACGCAAGGTGCACTTGCGAACGTCGCACGACTTCCTTGCTTAGTACTAACGGCTTCCTAGCGATAAACGCAACGCGACGCAATAAAGAAACTAACAACTCACGCTCGCCGCAAGACACGTGCGGTGACCACAAGGCGCTATTTGCTTCGTATAAATAACCGCAATTATTTGCATGCCTTTACCTCATTTTTCATATAATCTCTTTATTTGCCGTGTGTTACAGTCATACTGCTACTAGAAAAAATAATATTTTTTTAACAAATTTGAAAATTTAATTATAGCTTCTTCTGATACGCATGTCAAATGAAAAGTCGTAAATGGCACACATTCATGCAGGATATTTATGAAAAATATTGATATTCGTGTTTTTGCCAAATGGCATACTGTTTTACCTGATGTACCCGGAGGCAATATTGAAAAGTAAATAGGAAAGGTAGATAATCATTGCTCGATAGTAATGCTATTATACGAATCAACACGGCCAGTAAGATGTTTATCTCCATTCAATAGCTCGGTTATTCGATAAACGAAGAAATGGCAGCTTGTCCAAATACCTTCACGTTTGCTTATTTAATCGTCCATTGAATTATTTTACATCGGTCACCCGTAAAGGTTATTTTCAAGTTGTTACTATATTTAATTGTATCATTGGTTGATCGCTGCCATTATTTCACTTTTCAGATACCGATGCATGACATGGGCGAGGCAAACAAAGCGTGTTTAACTATGTGTGCTTATCAATACATAAATTATTGATAAACGGATTGTTTCAATAGTTTCTTGTTTACGTTGTCTGGAAACCTCGATATCAATATTCATGTATAGGCGCAGTTAACTGCGCATGCGCAAGGCGTACTATAGTTTTCGCCAGATAGAGCGAACTCTTAGTTGGTAAGAGTCTGTGAAGACCGTTCTTCATGAAATTAACCGTTAGAATAAAAAAAATGGATTCTCCTCATCGGCCAAAAAATTTGAGACAAACACTAAGTTTACCACGAGCTCTTGTGTGTAAAATAGGTTAACCGTTAATAACGTGATATTCTAGAACAATGATTGGATACGATTGCATATTAATTTGCATATGATTGACTTATGTTGAAACATATTTTCTCCGAAAACATTAGTGTAGTGGCACTAAATAAATAATAAACCGTGCAAACTATAGCAAATACATTGCTAAACTACATTAAGTTTTACGCACGACTTCACGTGTATATATCCATTACTTTTATTTTGATATTCTATATAAATTAATAGTTAAAGCCACAGAGCGTGTTTAACGCTTAAATTTAGTAAGAACTTACCAACTTTATTTCGACAATTTCCATGATCGCGACAACATCAGAACACGTCGCTACACACGTGACGAAAATTTCCGGACATTTTCCTTTTAAAACCGGGTGGTTACGTTTCCAATCAAGGTCATCAATTTCAAAACTATATTCTATACAAAAATGTAAACTACGACGGTCAATGATTTCTAATTATCTGGGCCCTTATCCACAAAGCTCCTTAGTGAAAACTTAAGTAAATATACATTTCTTAAAATCATTAAATGCTTTAAGTCTGTGGCTGGTTTATATCAAGTTTATTTTGTCTTTCATTGTTTTGAACTGGTAATGAATCAACAGGTGCTTCTTTTTTAACCATATTTCAGGTATAAAATATTGATTCTCCCAAGGAAAAACAATATTTAAAATTTTCACTACAATATGACTCAAGCTAAGATTTCCCATAGTAGCTTTGTGAATATGATCCTTGTAAATATATTTCAAAATTGGATACGATAAGAAGTGTGCATGCGTCAACAAATATTGTAATTGAAATTGGGTTCGGCGTCTTGATTTGTTTCAAGCAGCACGGAAAATGAAAAATGCGTCGTGTGAGCATTGAGATATTAAGTACATTGTATATTTTAGTATTTTAGAAATACCATTACCGTATTGTTTGATTACAATTTTTGAATTCTATTTTATATCGCCAAAGCGTAATAACAAGTTCGTTTACGCCTTATGCTAAATACCACTAGACTATGCAGTACGAATTAGCTTTTTTAAACTTATAACCTTGTTCTTAATAACGACATGTATTAACTTGATATAATGACATACTTGCAATCCTTTAATAATAATAATAATAATAATAATAATAATAATAAAAAAATAATAATCTCTTTATTTTCCGAAGGTATCTCATTAAGATTACGCATTAATACAGAGTAATGATAACAGTGAAAAATGGTAATCTTTTTTACAATGTGGCCTTCAAACGACATTTGCATATATAATTAAACAACTTGTATTAACTGTACACAATTCAATCAATAAATGTGACGAACATAACAAACAATTTAGAACAGAAACAGTACAAAACATATCTTTAATTTACGTTTATGTATACGAGTATATTAATTACAAAAATAACAATATAGGAATCGAATTATTAACATAGCCACTATAAACTATGTAAGACTAAATATATTTTATAAATTAACAATGTAGTGTTTTCTATACTACAAACTAATAATCTAGATGGAAAAAGTCTAGCTTAATAGTTTACTTGTACTGAAATAACCAATTAAAATGATTACGACACTTAATACAGACTTAAGAGGTACCAATAAAGTACAACGATGTTAAAATAATAAATTCTTTACTTTCGTTAGGTTACTCATAAAGATTACTATATGTAAACATTACAATTAATACCTGACGGACATAACAGCAATTAAGCATTGATAGAACAATACAAATCTTTCTTTCTTTCCTTTCCCTTTTATTGCATTATAAAGTGTGTTATCTGAAAATTGAATTATGTCTTGTTGGGAAAGTCTCATCTAATAGTTTACTTAAACTCACATATTTATAAAATAAAATGTTTCAACAAATAAAAGGACGTATGAACATAGCAAAATCATGTTACCTTTTGTACTGGTGTATATGTTCCCCAAAATATAAGTAGAAGCAAATAAGATGGTAACAACGTTTGAATCAATATTAACATCAATAAATAACAGTTAAGTACATGAATTTACCAAAAGTGAGTGTATTATTACAAATTGTAAGATACGATGGTAAGAGCCAGATCCTGTATGACATATAATGGTGATATCATTAATTAGTAGCGTGAATCACGTTCCTTAAGTAATTCAGTAAGTAATTGATCATTCTTAACCTAGTGTGACGTCACACTGCTGTATCGATTTGATTCCATTTTCCATACCAGAGTAACTAAACGTCTTTTTTAGAAAGTTTGAGTGAGGTTTTTTATGCGTGATATCACTATTTGCTATCGATCTTAAATTGTAGTTAGTGTTTAATTTAATTTCTTCTGCAACGACTTATTTTTGTTAATGTCAAAATTTCTGACCTCCGTCGGGCCTCCAACTTTTTTGTTATAAATATCCGGTGGTGACGCTCTTATGGCAATGTCGCCGACATTCATATTTCTGTCGTTTTGTAAATTCTTTTTTAATATGTTTTATACTTTAATTTCTGTGATTTTAGTTTTTTACTGAATTTAAAAGTTGTTATTAAAAGTTCTTATTTAAAAGTTAGCTTTACCCCTCATGAGAATCGGAAATGTATCCTTTACAACAAAAATGATATTGGCGATGAAATGCACTACCTATAAGAATGTCCTCACTTCAAAGAAAAGAGAGCAAAATTAATTCCTCCTAAATATACACCCGCCCAAATGTACTTAAATTTAAGGCGATAATGTGTTCTAACAACCCTGCCACACTTAAAAACACAGCCTTATTCATAAAATATTTAATCAGTGCCTTCCAACGCACATAGACACACACCACTAACAACCCTGCCACACTTAAAAGCACAGCCTTATTCATAAAATATTTAATCAGTGCCTTCCAACGCACATAGACACACACCACTAACAACACTGCCACACTTAAAAACACAGCCTGATTCATACAATATTTAATCAGTGCCTTCCAACGCACATAGACACACACCACTAACAACCCTGCCACACTTAAAAACACAGCCTTATTCATAAAATATTTAATCAGTGCCTTCCAACGCACATAGACACACACCACTAACAACCCTGCCACACTTAAAAACACAGCCTTATTCATACAATATTTAATCAGTGCCATCCAACGCACATAGACACACACCACTAACAACCCTGCCACACTTAAAAGCACAGCCTTATTCATAAAATATTTAATCAGTGCCTTCCAACGCACATAGACACACACCACTAACAACCTTGCCACACTTAAAAACACAGCCTTATTCATACAATATTTAATCAGTGCCTTCCAACGCACATAGACACACAGCACTAACAACCCTGCCACACTTAAAAACACAGCCTTATTCATAAAATATTTAATCAGAGCCTTCCAACGCACATAGACACACACCACTAACAACCCTGCCACACTTAAAAACACAGCCTTATTCATAAAATATTTAATCAGTGCCTTCCAACGCACATAGACACACACCATGGCGACGACGCATATTTTTTCTTTTTCACAAGTATAAATAAACACTATGGCGAAGTGACCCACAATATAATAAAAAAAACTAACATACTTTTCTGCCCTGCCTGTATTCATTTGTCTTCGCCAAAAAAAGTTGTATTTTATCAAGTTCACAACGAACGGAATTGAAATCATCAATGAATTATCACACTACTGTCTCATGTTTCGGGGTTCCATAAGGGGGTTGTACACATGGTTGAGCAAATAAATTATTATCAAAAAAATTCCGAACAACATGGAACTGATATCTTTTCTTGTCAAGCGTTAACTCCTCAGCAACACATATTCTAAAACTTTTTTACCGAAACTATTTATATGTAAATCAATAAATAAATTATATGATTCAATTTAAATAACCGGACATTCGAAACTAGTTCCCCTACTGTTACCCTCCCAAACATTTGCCATTTTGATGGGAATATATTTAGTATCGTTCGATTATTCATCGATCCGTGGCACTGACTTGATAAACCGGTTTTTAGTAGTCTATTTTATGTTGACTAACGATATGTGATAAAACTTGTTTTATACGTCTAATTTAAGTTGACCAATGGGAATACACGCACATCAATCTCTTGCATAGTTGAAATCATTCGAGCTTCAGGCAAGCTAGTAAGCACACGTTTTACTCAACCACTCGCCCAATTAGCATTGTCTGCATAATTAAATGTTATTATTTGTTTTACAGAAGATGATTTTTTGTCATCGCTGGTTGTTCGGAGAGAAAGTGGAATGGTTGCGATGCCTGCTTGCAGTCATTTGTTAACGATTTGTTTATTCGATTTCATTATTTCTGTTATATATGTACATATATGCAGGTGTTTTTCCATTGAATAATCTAAATTTATATTCGAACGTCTTGGCTTTGAAATGTATAAGTGCATACAGTTTGATTTGATATTTTATATTTTTTGCGTTGTTAATAATTTTCATTCGTTATCTTGGATTTTCGTGTTCGGTCGGTATATAATTTAGTCTTGATGCAATTATTGTTTCTTTATGACATATATCACAGCTTTAAATAAATATAACTTTAATAAAAGTGATATTAATAAACAAGATATGATTGAATGTAAGGGGCGTTATAAAAAATTAGTTAAACCAAAAAAGCGGAAATGTGATGTTAATAAGATTATAAAAATTTAAAGCTTACGACATTCCAAACCTAAAGATTTTTGAAAACATTTTAGAAAGAATAAAAATAATTGTAATAATAATTTAAGATATAAAGACTTTTTTGAAGATTTTTCAAAGTTAAGCAAAAACTGTCCAAATGTTTTTAATGAAGACGCAGAACAGTTCTATAGCAATGCTAATAATACCAATACTAACAAAACTAATAATACTAACAATAATGTAAATAATTCTAAAACTACTACTACTACTACTAATAATAATAATAGTAATAATAATAATAATAATAATAATAATAATAATAATGACGATGATGGTATTTTTGATAAATTGGATGTACCAGTTACAACCGTGAAGTAGAATCCGTTATATATAACATGAAAAGGAATAAATTACTTGCAGCGGATCAACTCTAAATGAATACTTAATTGAATAATGTGATATTTTACCTTCGCATTTAGTCGATATTTTTAACGGTATCCTTAATTCGGGCATTTATCCAGAGTCATGGATGAATGTACTTATTGTACCTATTTTTAAGAACAATGACCCCATGGATGTTAACAATTACAGAGACATTACGATGAATAGTTGCTTTTCCAAAATATTCACTGCTATCATTAATAAACGTGTCTCTTAATGGGCTGCGATAATAATATAGTAAGTGATGCACAATTTCGTTTTATAAAAAGGGAGTTCCACGATAAATGCTATATTCGTGTTAAATGCAATAATTAGTACACTATTAAATGAGAGACTAACATGTGCGTTCATTGATTTTAAAAAGGCATTCGATAGTATAATATAGGAATGGTTTATGGTATAAATTATTTAAACGTAAACTGAGAGGTCACACTTTACGGGTAATACGGGATATGTACTCGAAAAGGGCGCGCATGCATAAAAGGATGTAAATCGTATTCAGATTTCTTTGAATGCTCTATAGGTTTAAAACAAGGCAAATTAATGTCCCCAATATTGTTTTCTCTCTTTTTAGAAGACGAAGAATTATTACTTTGCGACGATGTTAATAGTGGCGTATCCATAGATGATCTTACATTATTATTTATTGCTGTTTGCAGATGATATGGTTATCCATGGGAAAACCCCAACAGATCACCAACATAGTCCTAAATTTTACAAAATTACTGTCATACGTGGGGAATTGAAGTAAACCCGAACAAATGTAAAGATTTTGTATTTAGAAAACGGGGTCCTTTAAATCTTGATGAAAAGTGGTTTTACAATAACATCCCATTAGAAACTGTAGACAATTTAGACTATTTAGGAACTGTTTTTAAATATACAGGTAGCTTCATACTTAATTGTGAAACCATTTCAGATAAAGGACTAAAGGCTCTAAATACCCTTACGAACAAAATCAAAACAGCCCTTCTAAAACCTAGTACCATATGTCAATTATTTGACGCATGTGTAGGATCAGTTTTGAGCTACGGTAATGAAGTATGGGGTTTTGGAAAATTTGCAAAAGTAGAGAGAAATCATTCAACAGTTTGTAACAACTTTCTTAAAGTAAAACAGTCTACATGTTCAATGGCTGTTTACCGGAGAACTTGGCCATATCCACTGTATATCACTAGACACATGCACATTATTAAATATTGGTTTAACAATATTAAATAGCGACAATATTATTACTAAGAAGTTATACCAAGCACTGTTAGATGATTGCATTAAAGGTAAATCTAACTGGTTAACCAATGTTAAATCTCTTTTAGATAGTAGTGGTTTCTCATATGTTTGGGTTACCCCCTACTTAATTAATACGAATAGTTTCCATCTAGATTTTAATCAAAGACTGCTAGATTAATTAAAATAGTCGTGGTATACTGCTGTTAATGACAGTCGAAATTTGGGCATTTATAAGCTGATTTAAACTGATTTTGACTTTGAATATTATCTTGATAAAGAACCATTAAGAAATCGTATTACATTATCTTAACTGAGAGTGTCTTCTCACCAATAAAAAAATAAAAACAGGCCGACACGGCAATAACAGAATCGAACATTGTAACAGACATTGCACTTTTTGCAATAAAATTGATTTGGAAGACAAATATCATTTTATATGCATTTGTCCTCAGTATAATGACATTCGGAAGACATATATAAGTAAATATTACTATACTAAACCTAGTGTGGTCAAATTTATTAGCCTATTTAAATCAAACAATTATAACACAGTATTGAATTGGTGTAAATATACATACCATGCTTTTAACAGACGAAGATATATTATTAATACTGTACAATGGCAATGTCGTGAGAAAACCGGTCTTAATGGCTAATCCGGGACGGCACTTTCCGCTTTTATGATATTTTCTGTTTCAATGAAGTGTCTTCTAACCATAAATCCACTTTAGGCGGAAAGTGAAGAAAACTATCTCCATATGCTCACATGTTATTACAAAATGTATTTTTGTATGTGAAAACAAATAAAGTATTGTTCTGTTCTGTTTTATTCACTGGGTGCTGACGCGTGTAAGCTAAAAGTGTTTCTCAAAGACAGCACGTGTATGTTCCTCCATGCAAGCGTGTTGAAATTCCTTCAAGTTGACAGCGTATTTTGTATACTTTTATGTCTTTCTTGGACTTTTGTAATTGACTAATAGCCGTAATACGATATTATACTATAATACAAACGTCTCTTCTTGCTACGCTGTATGTTTTAGCGTAGTTTATGTCATTAAGGTATGCGTTTTTGCTTTTTTAGATAATTTCATTTAGAAACTTACTGTGAAAAGACAATAATGGTTAATTACAGTGATTTCTTGAAATAACATCGTGATTTGGAAATAATACGCGTTTTTTCTCTGTTTCTCATAGTAAAACACATACATATTTAGTTTTTTTTTCGCAGTTAATTGTGTGTGCATGTATGTTTTCCAATGAAGTCAAATTTTATTGTGTGTGTTATCAACGAAATCATGTTAAAATTCAGCAAATGAACTGCTGTATGTCTTATTGTTCGTTATGAAACATACACATGCTGTCTTTGAGAAACTCTTTTCGTTACACGCGTCAGCCCCCAGTGGTTTATCGATCTATGCCTCATTTAGTACCATCGACTATCAAGCAAATGTTAGCACTTAATATTTAAATAATAAACTATAATACAAATATTATATATTATAACTTTCAATGTATGTGTGAATTTTCGAAGTTTATGAGGTCCTGCCGCGCCTGTTTAATGCTGATTTATGTGGTAGAGTATTACGAATTGTAAAGAATATGTATTTTCTGAATTTTTCGAATATTCTGTGGGCTTAAGGCAAGGCGAAATTATCTCCCCCTTGCTTGTCTCCTTTTTTTAAAGAAGATTTATAAATGTTTTTACAAAGTAATAGTTCCAAAACTAAAATTATGGTGTTCAGAAAACGTGGCGCTTTAAAAGATGATGAACAGTGGTTCTATAAAAACGAACCAATACAAATAGTAGATAACTTTAATTATCTTGGTTGTGTTTTTAAATATAATGGCAATTCTCTGCAAATAATTAGTTCATCATTGGTAAAACTCAGAATGCACTGAATACTTTATTATTCAATTTTAAAAAGGTCCCACTTACTCCAAAAAGTTGCTGTGAATTATTTGATGCTTTGGTAGGATCAACACTTAATTATGCATCAGAGGTTGGGGTTTTACGAAGTCTAAAGATATTGGACGGGTACATTTAAAATTTTGCAAATCTATCTTGAATGTAAGAAAGTCTATATCATCCATTTGTGTATACGGCGAACTTGGACGTTATCCCTTATATATATCAAGATATACACGCATCATTTCTTACTGGTGTAAGTTAGTGCACAGTGATAATGTTATTATTGCATCATTGTATCGTAGAGCCTTAGAGGATTGTAGATTAGTCCACTCGAACTGGGTGTCCTCTGTGAAGAAACTTTTAGATGATTTTGTTTTTTCGGATGTATTTTTGTATCCTGACAGTATCCATGGTTCCTTTCCATTCATTGTCAAACAATGTGTAATTGACAACTTTATCCAAGAATGGCATGGTTCATTACAACGTAGTTCAGTTCTGTTGGATTACGTTTATTACAAAAATAATTTTGCGTATGAATGTTATCTTGAAATATTGCCTGCTAGTCGCAGGAAATTTTTTACACGTTTTAGAATTTGTGCACATTTGTTAAGAATTCATACAGGGCGCTTTGGCTCAAATAATATACCAAGAAATGAAAGGCACTGTCTGTAATGTGGAAGGCGTGATTTAGAAGATGTGTACCATTTTATATGCATTTGTCCATGTTGCTCAACACGACGCGACGATTTCTTGATAAACGATTTTACGATATACCATCAGTGTATAAGTTCAATTCATTAATGGGATCTGTTAACTCTGATGTTGTTAAAAGTGTTGCCAAATATATTAAATATGCCTTAGAAATTAGACAATCTATTAATGTATAATATACATGTACATCACTCTCGATACGTTTGCAACTTATGTTTATGATGTACTACAATTAATTCTATTCGCTTTGAATTTGCATATATTTCACATTTTTTAGAACAAGTTCCGAATGCATTGACCGCGTATTGAATGTATATATGTTCGTTTTTTCTAGATCATGTACTTTGTACTAATCTCGAATAAAACTCTTGTCTTGTCTCTTGTTTTCAAAACATTTTTTCAACATTTAATATTGCTGTCCCAAATAGTTCTCCAAAAAGACAGTGAACTGATAAGAGTCATCAATGAAATTTCAATAGGACAGCTTACCCAATCATCCAGAGACTTAATTAAAAGACTTTCCAAACCATTTGATGATACAGTAGATTGCATACAACTGTTTGCAAACAATGATCTTTGCGATGATTACAACCGAAATAAGGTTCTTAAAATGAAGGGTGATTTGTTTGAATACAAATTGAATGACAAAGGTAGAGCATATGATTTGAAATCTATATCGGCACCAAAGACACTGTGGCTGAAGACTGGAGCACGCGTCATTCTTCTGAGAAATCTTTCTCAACAGCTGGTAAATGGCCTTCAAGGTCCAGTTGTTGGATGTGAGCGGGATGGTCCAACCATTATTTTTTCATCAATGGGCATCACCAATAAGCTTGCAAAAGTAAAATTCACAGGTTTGATTAACATTATATCTTTAATTTATTTCAACTATAATTTGAATAAACATTATGTTTCTATTTTTTCCATTTCAAATATAATAAAGCAACAATACAAAGGGACTGTATTTTTATTTCCAATAGCTACAAATATAGCATTTTATCAGGTTAACCTCAAATAATATAATAATCACTTACATGTATATATTTCACTAATTATTTGATCATGTTTCACATAAACATATCACAAAGAATTACTATTTTATCAATGGTGTGAGAAAGTTTAATAATTACCTTATATTCAATATTTATAAATGTAATTGGATATTTTATTACAAAATAAATTAAATACATTCTATCACTATTGAACTTAACTATATAAATTAAATACATACTACAGTGTATATTTCTTAAACACAACTAAGTACAGTTAGTGTGATAAAAATGAAATATTTTTATGTATTAATATGGAACTAATACATAGTAAATAAAATGCTATATTTTTATTGTCATACAAAAATCAACCATATCAATGAAAAACACAAGCATGTTGATTTAAAACAACATGGAATTGCATATACATTGTGATAATTTGTATATTTAAATAACATTCATTTTTCTGGCATAAATATTATTGCAAATCTATATATTTCTATTTCAGTATTTAGTCCAAAACATGCTATTGCGTCCAGGGAGCAGTAACCAATCAAGCTTAGCTTCGGCATCACAATCCACAAGGGTTGACTTTAGATAGGTAATGAATAGTTGTTCAATTAATTTTATCTAGTCATATTACCATTATGCATTTGTGCAGATAAAGTAAATGTTGTGAAATTATTTTCTTAAATATTCATATAATTTAAAAAATAAATAAAATAATAGTTGAAACAATTGCTAAGTAAGGTAATGAAAAATAAATAATTACTTTCCCAAATTCGGACTGTAATTGTCAGTTAAATACAATCTTGTTAATTTCATTTACAATTTCTTTTGAGCATTATACAAGGGCAATATTATAATTTCACAATAACAGTTAAAATATAACAATAGGTGTTGTAGGTAATATCTAGCATGTACCAATTAGAGTGCACACTCAACCAGTCATTTAATCTTTAGTACCTCAAAATACAATAAGGTAAGTAAAGTACATCTGGTATTGAAAAATATGGTCATTATGACATTTGGTAAGTGATTAATGAATGATTAATTTTTAAAGTGAAAAATGGAGGTGCTTAATTAATTTAATTATTAATGGCAATGTTTTAGTTGTAGGATTATAAAATAAAAAAATAATCAATTATAATAAAAAAGTTTGATTACATAAACTTATATGATTAATGTCTAAATATTCATCACAAACAAAACTCATTGCAGAGAAGAGGTTGACTGCCGGGAAATTTTCAAACCAGGCTAGCTGGCTGTGGCCATGTCCAGATCAACATCATGCAGCGGTCTCAGGATGACAAATTTCCATGAACGCTATGTCATGGAGCCCAGCTCGGTCGTGACGGGGTTCATGGACAATCTGCCTGCAGCTGAGCCACAATCCGATCTCACCTGTAGCCGCTTTACAAAGCTGTAAGTGGAAATGGTACAATTCTTTAAATAATTTAACAATTTATAAAAAAATATTTCCATACCGGACAGGTGGAAATTATGCACCTATCAATATTTTCCCCCAGGGGTGAGCGGGGGGCATATACGGGACTTTAGACTGAATGTTATTTCCGACAGGCGGGAATTTGACACGCCGAATGATTCCGGGTCCCGGGAAATAGATTTTGGTCGGATTTTAGATCCTGATAAAATTGGGTAATTTAGACGCCGGGTTTTTCGCTCAAATATGGCATCTCCCACTGTGGGGATTTAGACAAAATGATTAGCTCTAGGGTGGGGAATTAGACCCCAAAAAATGAAATTTGTCTAATTCTCCTGGTATTGCCCGCCGCTCCCCCCCCCCCCTGGGGGAAAATATTGATAGGTGCATTAAATATCTTAAAGTAAAACTTAATAGCTGGAAATGACATTATGCACTTTCAGGCGCGGAATTACCTCATAAATGTCATAATAAACATAAAAATATGTAATACAACACTAAACTGTAAATACATAAAATTATGTTTTGTATAGGATAATATGTATTTTAAATACCTTCTAATACTTAGTGACTTTTAATTTGGACTCTCTGCTATCTATTGTTGCAAATCCATTGTTTCGCTTCCTTTTATTACTACTAGGCTGGATGGCAAATAGTGTAGTTGATTATTCTACTTGGGCCAGAGTTTTTTATTTCTTGGTTCTCGGACATTTTTGGAAAAGTGTCCGGTTGGAGGAAGGAACAAAATAATAATAATAAAAACAACAACAACAACAACCCCCCCCACACACAGAATTGAGTAAATTAAGGTCTAGCATTTCACAAATGGAAATGGGCATTGATGTTAAAATCGTAATGCATTATTACTGACAAAAATCATATTACACACCATTAACTTAATCACAATGTCAACGTAGCCCAGTCGACCTATGTGTCTATTTGTGTTGTTTTATTTGTTTATTGGTTTTTCCGTCCGAGGACAATCAACACTGTAACTAATGAATATCACATTGATTTATTAGACATCTGCAATGTGCAATCGATATAAACGTAATGATATTTTTTGCACCTTGACATAGTCATGAGACGCTAAGTCATGCGTGACAGGTTAATAATAAGTGGATTAGTATAACTTGTGAAGTGTTATATTTGATTGCGTGACCATGACAACAATTTACAGATTAGGGCAAAATTAGAAAACTAGTTTTTTACAAAAGAAATCTAATATGAGTAATCTCATCCTACGACATACTTCCCCGCTTTAATAAAAAGGCTCCTGATGTTAATACGTTTTTAAAATGACGCGCAAAAGACAATCAATAATCATAATTATTATAAAAGCAAATGAACACGCATTGTGGGCTACAAGCTGCTGAGTGTCCCTATCCTCGATATTAAATCTACAAGTACGTACAGATATACTGTTTCTAACGTAAAGTTATGTTACGATCTACTTGTTATCTTCTGAGTATCACAAATCACAACAATGTAGGTAACATATCAACATTAAACGCATCATCAAAGCGTTAAATATCTAATATACTACAGAAGCCATTAGAAATGAACCTCTATGACGACAACTAAATAATTTATTTGCAGTTATCATTGCTATATTTGCTAAACATCACAACTTTTTGCAGTTAGCATTGCTATATCTGCTAAACATCACAAATCACTATATAATGGATACTGAGCACTGAATTTGAGTAATGTATAATCACGAAACATGCTAAATGTTGCAGTATAATTGCATGTAGCTATATATATCTATATTTAAATATATATGAGAACAATAAAATTACCGCGCAATTATAATGTATTACAACGCATAGATATGTACAGAACGCATGTATTTAAATTTTCAGACAATCACAATAAACTGATCAGTCACAACTTTCACACTTACAGTCAATAAATATCACTTTTGTATAAAGTTATGAATCCATTTTCCATTCTCCAGATGTCATCCACTTTGGCCTTTTGCGTTGTCGGGTAGGTCTATCTACGTTTGGCCCATCAACACTCTCTGGACTAGTCAGAGGCACTACTGGTTTCAGTGTTGTCCTTAGTCATTGATGTATCATTGCCTTCCGCCAAGCTGTTGTCCTCGTCTATCATCACCTCTGGTATTTAACGGGAGTAGGAGGTTACGATGTAAAGTCCTAGACTTTCGATATCGTGCTGCCTCGCGCTTGACCTCAAACACTGGGATGTCTTAAACTGGTTGGCGAAGTACAATGTATGGATGTGGTTCCCATCGATCGGCTAGTTTCTGATTCCCTCTGATAGAAACATTTCCGACTAGAACCCGGTCTCCTGGACACAACACAGAACTTCTAGCACGACTATCATACTTACCTTTGTTTTTAGCCGATGCCTTTTTCGCGACCTCTCGAGCTTTTTCATACGCATACGTAAGCCGGTCTAGTAGTTTCATCACATACTTTGAATGAACGCTGGATGACAAACTGTCAGTAGGCAGACCGAGCAAAGCATCTATGGCTAGACGGGGTTGTCTACCAAACATTAAAAAGAAGGGTGAGTATCCAGTGCTCTCATGTCGAGTGGAGTGGCATTATAAGCATGTACAAGCACCGGGATATATGCCTTCCAGTCTGATTTCTTGTCCTGTTCAAGAGTGCCTAACATTTTAAGTAATGTCTGATTGAAACGCTCTACTATTCCATTGCCCATGGGGTGGTAAGGCGTGGTCCTGGTTTGCTCAACCGCCGCCAGACTGCAAAGTTCCTTGATGACATTAGATTCAAAGTTAGGGCCTTGGTCGCTGTGTATTCTGGCAGGGAACCCATAATGTACAACAAAGTTATCAAACAGGATGCGGGCTGTGGTTTTTGCTGTCTGATTACGGGTAGGATATGCTTGGGCGTATCTTGTGAAGTGGTCCGTTAGCACAATAATATTATCATAGCCGCCTTTGCACTGCTCTAACGACAGGAAGTCAATGCATTTAATTTCCATTGGCGTTGTTGATACTATGATCTGCGATGGCGCCTTTAGACTTCCGGTATATACAGCGTTCGCAATTCCGAACCTGTTCTGCAGCGAAGCTGTCCATTCCTGGCCAGTGAAAACCTTCCTTGAACAGTGCGGTGGTACGGTCTCGTCATTGATGACCAAGGTCAGTGTGCAGAGCGTAAAACACTTCATTTCGAAGATTCTCTGCAAGTAACAACTGAAGTCGTTCCTCGCCAGATGTACTTGTCTTCCTATATAATACACCTTGAATGCTAACTAAGATAGGCATTTCTTTCAGGTACGGTTTAAGTTCACGATTCATAGGCTGAGCCGGTATGGTACCGTTGTTTATTTTATCAGCGACCTGTGAAATAGTGAGATCCTGGCTTTGCGCAGCATGCCAGTCTTTTGAAGACAAACTGTTCGATCGAATGACATCATCTGGAATATCGAGATTTTGATTCACTGGTATGGTTTGTGGATCGCGAACAGTAGAATCGTTTCTGCCGTTGCCGAATGTGTGACCGCATCGATAACGTCTGCCGGAATGCATCGACTCAGACCATCAGCATCAGAATGGTTTTTACCTTTTCTGTAGGTAATGGTGTAGCTGTAGTTGGATAAAGCTGCTAACCATCGTTGACCAGTGGCATCTAATTTGGCTGTACTGTTTATGTAAGTGAGAGGGTTGTTATCCGTCACAACCTCGAACTTCCCGCCGTACAAGTAGTCGTGAAACTTTTCAGTGATCGACCATATAAGTGCGAGAAATTCGAGTTTATGAGCTGGATAACACCTCTCACTTGCTTTCAGACTGCGACTGGCATAGGCGATCACCCGGTCCTTCTCATCTTGGCGCTGATATAATACTGCCCCGAAGCCGCACGAGGACGCATCAGTGTGAACTACGAAGGGCTTTGTATAATCTGCATAACCAAGTACTGGAGGATTGCACAACTGCTTCTTGATTTCATCAAAAGCCTTTTGCTGAGCTGACTCCCACCTAAAGGGTGTCTTTTTCATCTTTTTCGCGGGCAATTTTCTCTGTTTCTTGGTCGGCTGTCCTACAAGGAAGTCGTTTAAAGGTCTTGCTAAGTTAGCGAAGCCCCAGATAAAACAGCGATAATATCCCGCAAATCCTAAGAATTGTCGGACATCTTTAATTGAGTTTGGCGTCGGCCAATTTTGAACTGCTTCAGTTTTCTTAGGATCAGCCTTTATTCCGTCAGCGGATGCAACATGACCCAGATAGGTTGTCTCTGTTTTAAAGATTTCACACTTATTGGGTTTGATCTTGAGATTGAACTCCGCTAAGCGCTGAAAAACACTGTCAAGTCGCTCTAGGTGGCTGATGACGTCACTGCTGAAAATTATTACGTCATCTAGATAGATCAGACAGTCTCTTAGGTTCAAGTCGCCCATGCAACGCTCCATCAACCTCTGATATGTGGCTGGGGCGTTACATAAACCAAATGGCATGCGATTGCATTCATAGAAGCCTAACCCCCAAACCTGAAAGGCTGTCTTTTCTTTGTCTTCTTCTTCTAGCTCCACCTGCCAGTATCGTGACTTAAGATCAATCTTGGAGAAGTATTTTGCTCCGGAAAGTACGTGCAAAGTATCTTCTACGCGTGGAATACCATATGCATCCTTCTTTGTGCGGTTATTCAACTTCCGGAAGTCAATGCAGAACCTAATGGTGGCATCTGTTTTCCTGACTATCACCACATTCGATGACCATGGGCTTTTGGACTCTTTTATGGCTCCAATTTCTAACATATCCTGAAGATGCTGTTTAACTTCTTGGAATAATGCTGGTGGTATCTTTCTATAAGGTTCCTTAAAAGGTTCAGGATTGCTAAGATCAAAGTTATGTATAACTGCTGTGGTGTATCCCAAATCCAGTGGCGTTGTTGGAAAGATAGATTTCCACTTCTCGAACAGCTTCAAGAGTTTGACTTTATGTTCCGGGTTTAGTCATGATGTGCTCACATCGACACCATATTTCACTTTAATGTCTTCTTCTACTTGTTCAGGTTCTTTCTTTTCAGCTTCGGTTGCTGTTTGCTGCTGAACAGATGCAGATGGACCTAATCTGGTAAGTATATCTTCAGAGTTTGATGCTTTGTTTTCAAACATAGGTGCTGCGCGGAGAACACTGACTTCCTGCAGTTGGTATATTGGTGACTTGGCGCGTACTTTCAATACCTTTGCTGAAAGGTTGCCAACCCTGACAGGGATTCTTGCTGTTTTGCCTGGATTGTTTTGCCTAAAGACACCACTCGTGGACGCACTGTCGGTTGATGTGGACCTGCGTTTTCCGTGTCTTCTGTTACGGCCACTACTACTTGACGTGGTTTTCTAACTATTCCTGTTACAGTTTTAATCTCCATAGGTTGTAAAACAATGTCTTGTGTTGCTTTTACAAAACCCACATTCGTACTTAGTGTCACTTCGAAAGCTGTATTCCATTCATTTGGAATGTGATCTATGTCATCATGGTAACATACATTAGCATATTCTCTAATAATATTCACTCCACACTATAGCAGGTTCTTGGTTGTTATATCCTGTAGTTTTAACAACCAAGAATGGAACTGTAAGCGGTACCATATTGCTGTTAGGCAGTTTTACTTCAGCATCAAAGTAGCCACTATATGGAACTGTCAGTCCATTTGCTCCTGTGACATTAAGTTCAAAGTCAACCAAGCTTTAAATATCTGGCTTATTTTCCATGTTTTCATAGAATTCTTCAGAGATTGAATTTATCATTGACCCTGTGTCTATCAATTCTTTTATCAATGTTCCTTCTATTTCTATAAAACTTTCATTGGCTGTTCCTATCATTCTTTGCTTCAGTGTTTCTGATTCCGATGGACCTATTTTCTTGATTCCGCCGTGCCCTCCGACGAATGCCGATTCTTGTTTAAAGGATTCTTGTCTTTGTGAACACTTTCCTTCTCCTTTACATCTGCTTTCTCTGTCTGTCGATCATTTCGAGTATCATTTCTTTTAAAACCTCTTTGAATTCCTTGAAACCTTCCTCTAAATGGTATGTTTGAGTAACACTGTCTTTGTAATAGTTCCTGCAAAACACTGTCGTTATTTTGTTTAACTGTGACAGCTGCAATCACATGCTTTTCTTTAAGAGTTTCGTTGGTTTCTTCTTCTTCCAGTCTCGTTTTCGTCTTAGCATTTCGAAGGTATCAGCAGACTCGTATGACACTCTGGTAGCATTTTTCAACTTTTCTGAGTACAGTCCTCTCCAGAAACGCATCAATCTCTCCTTTTTCAACTGCTTGTTGAAATAACATTTCTATTTTTACTCCCCATGCAGAACATAATTCGTTTCTTTGAGTGGCGGAGTAAAAATCGTGAACAACGCGGTCGGCTGTCTTAACATTTCCGTATATTTCACTGAGCTTGCTGATAATTTCGTCAGGGCTGGCTGACGGTTTCATAGTCAATAGGACCAGTCTCGTGTCTCCTTTTAGTGAGTTTCTAATTGCCTGTACTATAGCGTAATCTGGATACACATTACTTTTCAAAATACACTGTACCTCCATCTTCCATTGTTCAAAATTATTACCATAAAAGTTCGGCATTTTTGGAGAATTTGGTTTATAACTGGAGGATCGATCACTGATCCCAATGTCTCTAATCTGCGGTCTTGTGGTGAGTCAATCTCTTTTTCAAAATATTCACAGGGTTTATAATTGTAGGGTCTATCACTAATCCCCATATCTCTAATTATGTGCTCTTGTGGCGTGTCAATCTCTTCTTGAAAATACTTGCTATTGCCTTCTGCAAATGTTTTTATCAGTCTTCGTTCCTTCTCTTGTAGAAACTGTAACCGTTTGTTTAATTTCTCTTTCTCTATCTGCTTTGTGATCATTTCTCTTTGCAACCTTTTATTTTCATTTCTCGTTCTATTCAGCAATATTTCCTGTTTTTCAAGCATTTTGACTGTATATAAGTTTCTCTTCGGCTCTTCTTTTCATTTCAAGTTCACTCATTAGCCTTCTTTCATTTTCTAATATTAACTGTTTCCTTTTCTCTTCTTCTAATTGCAGCTTTCTCAGCTTCAAACTTTCCTTTAATATCTGCTGGACTGACTTCCAATTTCGTCCTGTTCAACTTTAATATTCATCAGTTCATCTTCTATTTCATTCTCTCTACTGCCTCGAATGGAATTATCCCTAATTCCATACGTTTCACCTTGAGACACTTGTTTCGAGAACGGATATGGATTTCAGTCTCGTTTGCTGTTATGCTGTGACACATTTGTAACACCATCTGTATTTATCTCTCTTAATGTGTTCTTCAACTTTTGAATATGTTCATCGATGAAATGGAAATGTTTGTTTTCTACTTCTATACATTCCTTTAATCGTGTTGAAGAACATCTATCATCCATTTCCTTAATGTCTTTTGATGTACTTTCATGAAGGAATTCATCCATAGTGTTGAACTCTGATATGTCACTCAACCGTTCTGAATCATCTGCGATATAGCTTTTATACTCATAACAAACACGTACATTATGTCCATCACTCTCGTCATTGATTTGTCGTTTCCTTGTGTTCCGTAGTTGGCCTTTATGAGTTTCTTTTCATTCTTGTTTTCATCTATCCACATCTGAATTTCCCTTGATTTATCTCTCATAATCCGTCTAATTTCTCTTTCATCAACATTTTCTGCCATGTTAGTTTCTAAAGAAACAAATCCACGAACTGATACCCAAACAACAAAGTGTTAAATGTTTACTTTTCTAATATGACCCAAACGGTCAGCCATACATACACTCTTAATTCATTAACATTAAAAGCTAAAAATGTTAAAACTCAAATATGTGTATGACACAATCGTGCACCATACAAGACCACGTGACATATTTGCATATCCTATAATGATTTCCAAAATATTTTGATACTTAATCACATGACATCTTGTGTAACACACCCCGTATTATATGTATGTATTTGTTTCAACTATACGACCATATAACGTTCTTAATATGGCCCACATATTATTTATTTACTAAGTATAATTATAAAGATTTAACCCCCCCCCCCACAGCCCCACAGTACACCATACAAAACGCCTTTTAATCTAACTTGTGTTCACTAATTATGACAATAGTCGAACTACAATATCTACGTAGTTTGCGCTTTGCTATCTAATCACTATCTAATCACTAATATATATAGTCCTGGTTACGTATCCTAGTTCAATCAACTTCTACACAGTTGGATTACTAGTTGCCAACATTACTATATTCTAGCTAATCGATGCCCTACTAACGCGATATATACCTGTCCAGCCTAACTCGATTATAACGGTATATTATTAATTCGCTTTATAGTCTGTGTAATATAAACAACGCTTTAACTGCAGACAACTGCCTAGCTTATTTGTATACAGTATCAAAGACTAACTCATTGTCCTTGTAAAATATGTACACATGCATAAGTAAGATATATTACTGTACTTAACCCTCTATCAACTTATATTTCTATGAGTTAATAATTGTTATAATAATTATTGCATAACTACGTAGAGTTAATGGTTTTCTCCGTCTCGAAAGAGTAACCCTCCAGTCACTATTCCGCAATGCGGCTCGTTGTGATAGTGACGTGTGCAATAAGTGTTATAATACAGGTAACTTACTAAACATACATGCAGTGCAAGCTATCCTAAGTATACTGCCTTGTAAAAAGAAGTTTGAGATGTTTTTCTTCACAAAATGCACAGACATTTAATGTGCTCCTAATACGTAGAAATTGCAAATGTTCAGCTTAAATTTACAACAACAAAAATTTAACTGTTCTCAATTGTTAAAAAAAATGGAAAAAAATAAATTGTCTTACCAGTCATCCAAAAAATCCTAAATCACAAATTATCCATATGCACTCTTTAAATTTATTATAAAATATTTATAATTACAAAAATTCACAATGCACAGTAGCTAGTCACAGGCACGTTAAACCAAAGTATATTTTAAAAGTACAGTTCCACTTGAAGTGATATGTTGCACCAAGTTGCGCTGGAATCAAGATAAACGTCCACGTGGTCCGACGTTGAAGATAATCCAACGTTACGTTGAAAATAATCCAACGTTGAGGCTAGCCTTCCATAGAGAAACGATAACAGTTCAAACTTGTGTAATACCTGTACTTGCATTTACGCTTTATTAATTACTGGCAAAGTGTCCATGTTCCGTCAAAGACATGTAGAACTATGGTACAATGGATTTCATAGGCAGTGGTAATCCTCTTCAATGTAGTAGTTAGTCTTGAAGACTTGTTACTATGGACAGAATCCAAACGTTGGGCGCCAATGTCAACGTAGCCCAGTCGACCTATGTGTCTTTTTGTGTTGTTTATTTGTTTATGGGTTTTCCGTCCGAGGACAATCAACACTGTAACGAATGAATATCACATTGATTTATTAGACATCTGCAATGTGCAATCGATATAAACGTAATTATCTTTCTTGCACCTTGACATAGTCATGAGACGCTAAGTCATGCGTGACAGGTTAATAATAAGTGGATTAGTATAACTTGTGAAGTGTTATATTTGATTGAATGACTGTTACAGTCCATAAAATCAAGCATTATTATGGAATAAACAATACAACTTTATGAACAATAATAATGCGTATTGTTGTTATTACAGTCCCTGTGTTTAATAAATTAATTATTTTTAAATTAATACATGTAGAGTTGTTAGTTACGTTTAGATCGTAAGGTTTTATATTTACAGTTATAGTTAGGCAATATTCGTAGATTTTAGACTGAGAACTCTTCAGTTAACAAAATTGTACTTTTCTCTATTGACAATGACTAACAATTACTAACAACACGCAGATTAGATCCCCAGTCACTGATTGTGTTCACTCAACCAATTTAATCCATCACGATTTTATCACGAAACTTCACATTCGGTTCGTGACTTTGAATGTGAAACATTCAACATATTTTATATGTTTAATATTAATTAAATATATTTCAGGTTACTACTATTTTCTATTATTTTATATTTTTGCATTGATTGTATTTATGCATTGTCAAGTATTATATATGTAATATTTAATTATTTTAATTTAAATCTAATTGTTAACCTATTGTTAACAATCCGTCGGTTGTTATATATGTATTTGATGACATTCGGTTCGTGACTTTGAATGTGAAACATTCAACATATTTTATATATTTAATATTTATTAAATATATTTCAGACTTTTATTACTATTGTGTTGTTCTTCGCAACGCGATAGCCGGTGACCCACACCCGTATCATACTTTAATCGAACATGACCATGAGAACAGTTTACATATTAGGGCAAAATTAGAAAACTAGTTTTTATAACAGAAATTTAATATGAGTAACCTCATCCTATGACATACTACATGATAACCATGACATAAATATGTCATTGCATTCTGTGTAACAGGTTGAAACCCCTGCACAAGGTCATTTTTATGATACCGGTTACATTCTACACATTTTTATTAGTCCCCTACCGGTGTTTCACCGAAGGGGACTATAGGTTTGCCCTTCGTCCGTCCGTCAGTCTGTCTGTCCGTCAGTCCGCAAAATATTGTTCCTGCGATAACTCAAACAGTAGTGAAGATACTTCGATGAAACTTGATATACATACAAACGGCAATGTGAATATTAGGCACGACCTTTTCTTCTTTACCAGAGGTCAAAGGTCATGTGACTGTTTCTTACAATATAAATAAACTAAAACAAACTGGATCCTGCGATAACTCAAAAAGTACTGAAGATATTTCGATGAAACTTGGTATAAATATAAACGGCAATGTTAGGACCTTTTATTAGTCCCCTACCGGTGTTTCACCGGAGGGGACTACAGGTTTGCCCTCCGTCCGTCCGTCTGCCTGTCCGTCCGTCAGTCCGTCCGTCCGCAAACATTATTCCTGCGATAACTCAAAAAGTACTGAAGATACTTCGATGAAAATTGGTATACATATAAACGGCAATGTGAGTATTATGCACGACCTTTTATTTTTTACCAGAGTTCAAAGGTCACGTGACTGTTACTTAAAATAGAAATAAACTTAATACTGTAATAATTCGAAAAGAACATAACATATGATCATGAAACTTTGGTACACAGAATGGACTATATGATTGCCCTCTGTCAGTTTAGTACTGCAATAACTCAAAAAGTAACTAAAATGTTTGGTCAATGTTACTAAAATAGAAAAACAACAACTTAATACTGCAGTGACAAATGGGGTTTTAATATGAAATTTTGTACATCTACAGATAAAGGGCGATTTGACAATATTGCACAATGTTTAATTAGTAGGGGTTTTCACCTGTAGGGGACTCCTGTATTGCTTGCAATACTATCAATGCCTTGTTGTGTTTGCTCTTTGGAAAAAAATCGGGTCGGCGGATCCGAGAACCAATAAATAAAAAAAACCCTCTCGCCTTGGTTTCCGCTGTTTGATTTTCTGGATAAGCTGCTTTGTCCCACTAAAATACTGTTTATAGTTTTTTGGTATTGTAGAGCATTTGGATTTGTGTTGGAGCCATTGTAGGTGGACCTCTCTTGATTGAAAATATTTTCTATAACGTCTGAGTTCACTAACCCTGGTGTGATATACACTGAAGATTTTTTACGTATAACTGTTTGACATAGTGCTATGAATACAGTTATGCTAGACTGAATGTCTTCTAAACATTAAAAAGAAAGAATGCATTTGTTTTTCTCTTTTGAAAAAAGAGTGTTGTCTGCATAGACTTCCTTGGTCCAGTTGAAAAACCAGTCAGCAACATTTCTCAAACTTTTTAATCTAGATTCATTTTCATCAATATTGGTTGTATATCCCGAAATACTGTAATAATTTGTGATGTTTTCTTCTAAACATTGTATTGCACCATTAAGAATATTTCCTTTTTCTCCAAGACTTTATTTGTACTGTTTCATTGTATTCAACATTTCTTCATTAAGTATGTCTTCTGCCAAAGAATTTCTCATTTTAAGTTATGAGTCAGGGTATAAGTGTTCATTAGTCAATTTCCGGTTAAGTTGTAAAGCAATTTGTTTGTCCTAGTTATAACAGTCAATAAACATTTTCCACTGAATTGTACATCCATTTGGTAGTTTGAGGAGGCGGGTACATGAATTACTAAGTCCACTTTTTTATTAGATTATTGCGATTTTTTTTTTCAAAACATGACAAACATCCATTATAACAAATATTTCATTTAGAATTAGGGTTTTCGTTAATGAAATTGTATTTTACAGGTGAGGTTTGTCCAACACACAAGTGCATCTATGGTCTGTTGCAAACAGCTCCATCCATACATGTTTAAATAATTTAGAAACCAAATGAATACAACCAAAGAATTGCCTTCCAAAAAAGCTTGTATTTGGTTTGTTACAAAATGTGCAAAAGGAAACCTAAACCCGGTAATGCCTAGAAATAAAAATTTTAAAAACTGGTTTCCTGGACACTTGTCATGTTGACCTTTTGTCATCACTTGGCACAAATCACTCTCCTTGCCTTTTTTCGTGACACCAATTATTTCTCCAACATCTCAATGTTTTTTCAATTTGAATATCACTTTGTATGGACATTTCATCAACTATGAGTCCACCAATTCTTGCATCATCACTAAGATTTTGCCGTTTTGCTTCCTCAAACATCCATTCAAAAGTCTGTTCATTATAACCAGGTTTTTGGTGTAGTTAATTTTGTATAATATTAATGCTGATGGTGATGGCAAAATTAACATTTTTTATGCAACAAGGATGTCATATGATTTTGGGCTTCTGTTATAAATTTTTAGACATGTTCCAACGAATGATTTGGACCATCTACGCCCTGTTGGTTTTCTGTTCACATTTTTGCTTTGCTCCAGAAAAAGGTTTATAAGCTCTGGATCAGCATGAAGCAAATGTTTGATTTTTGCAGTTTGATCTTCTTCAGTGCATGGCGCTTCAATTGCATTTTCATGTTTTGTGTCCATTTTCTTTGAATCAACAATTGTCATCTGCTGACATGTTCTGCATGTTTGACTTATTGAATTAAAGGATACATGTATTAGATCTTAATGTTCTAACTGATGCTTGACCATTTTCTGACCAGTTTTCTAATACTTGGCATTTGCTTGCAGTGGTACAACATTTCATTGCAACTCCATTGCATAAGGCAATATTTTTGGCAATAAAGCATGTATTACTAATAGATTCTTTGGTCATTTAATATTTATTAGAGATTTCTACTTTGTCCAAACTAAATGATTGTCGACCAATCGTCAAACTCCATGTTTTGTCATCTTTGAAATGAATTGTTTTATACACTGCAGCACAATTAGCTACACATCCAGTTTCAATGTTTAATTTCAGTTCATTAATGCTTTTAGAATGAATCACAGAAAAATTATCCGGAATATGTCTTGTGATTTCATTGAATTCAATGTTATTCTTGTTAAGTGGCTGTCTGGGTAGTAATCCAATACCTTTGTAGAAAGTTTTGACAGTCCCCCCTGTGCGCTTTTTGTATTTGGTCACATTTGGATACATTTTTGTCCGATGTTGACACGTACACTTGCATGAGATCCTTCACTTGAACCTTTCGATTGCCTCGAAACAGTAGCGATCATACAATGATCAAATCTCCAGTTCTTCCTGAATTCTTGACGTCAACCTGAAATGATATGATATATATAAGAAACAAATATACTTCCATAAGTAATACATGTATTAGACATAATATACATTTACAAATAAATAAGTAAATAAGCATTGTGCAAATTATTTTACTTTAAATTGTGTTAAGAAAAAATATATGTTTAATTTACATATTTAAGTTATTGTATTAAACAAATAAAAGTTATTTATTTCTTGTTTTAAATTTAAGCAACTTAATGTACTTTTAATCTTTATGTAATGCAACAGAATGGAAGTGTTGCATGAAATAAAACAATATGAAATTTGTATATGCATTTGTAAATGTTTCAGACCATCTGAAGCTGAACTAGTCAATTCCATGGAAAAGACTCATCAAGCAACAAATGACCATCATACTGAAGTGAAGGAGAATGAAGAGGATGAGGAGGCTGATGAAGATAAGGAATTGGATGATGCTGTCAATGATGTAATTAAAGAAATCAATGAAAGAGACCGAGATATTGAACAATTTTAGTTGCCAAAAGATTTTGGAATTAAATTACAAGAAATGAAATTCACATTGGAAATAACAGACTTTCATAAAAAATTCAATTCACTGTTGTCAAACATAGATGAACATCACTTAAACCAGTTCATAAAGAAAATGTTGGAAAAGATATTTTGAAAATTGATACTGGAGACCCAAAACAAATTCCAGAAAAAACAATTTCAGAATTCTACCGTAGCTGCCATATGTACTCTGTAAGTCACGAGAATAAGCTTCACTGCCTGCTTTTGTTTGAAAAATAGAGCCAACATTTGAAGGGGTACATCAGAGTGTATGCTATTGCATTCTTGAATAAGTTCGACTTTTCATGTTGGAGCAAACGTGTAAACTTTTCAAACTCATTGACAGAAATATCCAACATAGGTTTGTGACAGATGGATCAAAGTCAAGAATTCAATATGTTGCTGGATATTGTGTGGCAAAATTAAGGGCAAAACACCTGAAAATGAAAAAGTCAAATGTATTTTCATCTAAAGCATGTTTAACTATTTTGAATGTATTGTCTGAAGATGAGCTTTATCTTTCTTTAAATACAAAACACCCCCAATCTTTGTTGGAGACAAAAAGAAAGCAGAATGTAAACAGTGGTGTAACATCGGTGTCTGACAACTTCTTCGAATTTTTCACAACTTTGACCATTAACATGATCAGTAGTTTAGACAATGTGAATTTTGTCATACATGGCAAGAACCTGTATTCAGAGTGTCTTAGTAACACTGAACATGATAAGTTACTTTTGGACAAGTGTACATATTTGGTAACAAGAGGACTGCCCCAACCCGAAGGAAGTGATTATAAAGAAGAGTTGAATTTTGAAATCAAAAATATCAACTGTGTATACAGAGCTTGCTAAAAAGTACTTAATGGTTCTCTGTGCTCAATTTCGAAAGGATCTGAAGAGCACACTGCATGTAGAAAAAGCAATGGCACACAGAAAACAAATAAAAGTTTCCAAAAAAGGCAAATCATGTTGATGATAATTGTGAATTTAAAAAAAAGGGGCAAAGGGGCAAAGAAACTAAAGAAAATGCCAAAAAACAGAACCAATCATTAAACCAATGTAAATCAGATTCATGTATAGAACTGAAGTAGATGATCAAATCGGGCCTGACAATGAAAAAGACAACAACAATAACATTATTATGTGCCTAAAGTGTCAAGTGACCACATTAGATAGCAATGGATACAGTGTGATAGTTGTAATTCTGGCTGCACAGAAGATATGCTGGACTTTCTAGCGCACTCAATAAAAATGGTACAGCTTAAATTGTGAATAGTGGGTGTTCATGTATGTTGTATATGCTGTAAAAATGACATGCATTTAAATCAAAGCATGTTTTGTAAATAGTCAAACATACAAACTCAAATATAAATATTATCTTTTTTAAATGCAATATAATAGACATTCAATATATATTGTGTTTGTGAAGCCTGAAGTGATATTGGAATAACTGGTTTTTTTTACAGTGTAAACATGCCACGCCCCCTGTTTACATCACGCATATTTATTATTGACAATATCATTATATACACACGTTGCTGTAATTAAAACAATAGAACATACTATTTAATTATTTTACCATTTGACCAGCATAGTCTGGCTTGTTGTTTATTCGTGTTTTTTTGTAAATTAATAAATATAAAAGCTGAATGTCGTTCCGGTCAACGTTTACATTGAATCCAGTGATGTTTACGTTTAATACCTGTTTCCGGCTATTCCATATGCTACCGTTGTTGAGCCGAGAACCAGTGATCTCTAGTAGCCTCATTCGGAAATCAGTAAATGGTTAACAAAATCATCTTCATTGAAGTGACGTCAACGCATCAAAACCAATATGGCTGAAAAAGTTGCTTTGTAGATCTTGAAACGGGAAATTGTAAAAGTTGTAGGTTGTTTGTCATGTCCAGTATTTTGTCGATCGATTTTATGTATTGTAATATGTTTAGAAGCGACTTTTAGTATGTTTTCCGCCCATTTAGGTATAATAATAGATTGTTTGCATAATTGTCAAGTTCCCGATCGTATCGTAGTTGAAAATTTCGTACCCAATTTGCGAGTAAAATGGCTCGTTCGGAAAAAGTTGCTTTGTCGATCTTGAAACGGGAAAGTGTAAAAGTTGTCGGTTGTTTGTCATGTCCAGTATTTTGTCGATCGATTTTATGTATTGTAATATGTTTAGAAGCGACTTTTAGTATGTTTTCCGCCCATTTAGGTATAATAATAGATTTTTTGCATAATTGTCATGTTCCCGATCGTGTCGTAGTTGAAAATTTCGTACCCAATTTGCGAGTAAAATGGCTCGATCGGACACGTCGTATACGCATCGAAAGGCTCGTGATTGGTTGTTACTAGTTTGATGTTTTACCTTCAGTATGGTGAGGTATTAGGACAAAAGGCTATAAAGTAACATTTTGTGGTACATTAAAGTCACACACTGCCAAAATGGCCCTTAATGAAGTCAGAACCCTTGTCTATAATTACAGGTATTATAAGGTATGGGTCACCCCAAAATGTCACATGACATGTCCCTGTGTTTAGAGGTGTGCTCAATTTAAATTAATATCTAATAAAATAAGTGTTTGCGATTAAAAACAATTGGAGGGATTAATATGGAATACACAGGCGAGTCGTTTTCATTCCTTTTGTAAACAACAATAACAACAAAACAATGAAATAAATTTCTAGAGCAAAATCGTTCCAGAGTTTTGTCATAAAAATGAGACGCCATATTGAGTGTTATTATTAGCGACATAGCGGCATGGTGTAGTGAGATACATATACAACACAAAACACATATAACGGTCGGATATATACAGCGGCTAAATCCGGGACCTAATTATTGGTATAGTGTATACTGTGCAAAAAAGAAAAGTGTACACGGCGGGCCAAAGAAACAGCAATAGTAAGTACGAGTGACTTAAGTATATATCAGTACGGAAGGCGGAACTAAAAATAAACCAATTAAACAAAAGAAGAAGAAAGGCGAAACAGATGACTGTAGCACCATTGATACAGTGCGTGAACAAAACGCTAATTAGTATGAAAACGAAGAGGCCGAATCAGAAGAAAACATTAACAGTGCATTGAAGGAAATCAACACAAAATTGTCGTTTATTACAAAAAAAAACGATGCTTCTCTCAAAGAGACTGTAGCTGATCTAATGTGGCAAATGAGAGATGATATATTAAAACCCGCGATAAAGATTGGAAATAATTTAAGCTAATTTTTGGAGAAAGAAACAGAAAACGAAAAGTTGAAAAAGCATATTGAGAAATTAGAGGAAGAAAATAAATCAAACGCCGATAGCATGAACCAGAAATATGTTGACATGAAACAAGCCTATGAAAACAGTGCGGGCCAACTCAATGATTTAGAACAGTATGGAAGACGGAATAACATACGAATTGTAGGCCTGCCAGAAAGAGATCAAAATACCACAGATAAAACACACAGAAGCAATTCCGTTGAAACTGCAGAACAAACAACAGAAAGAGTCATAACTCTACTTAATTGCGAAATCCTAATTTTAAACCTAACTGCAGCTGACGTCGACATTTCACACAGGCTGGGACAACATGACAACAAAACACCTAGACAGATCATAGCCAAACTCATTTCTAGACACACACACATGCACGCACGCACGCACGCACACACACACACACACACAGAGCTGACGTCGACATTTCACACAGGCTGGGACAACATGACAACAAAACACCTAGACAGATCATAGCCTAACTCATTTTTGGATACACACACACACACACACACACACACGCACACACACACACACACACACACACACACACACACACACACACACACACACACACACACACACACACACACACACACACACACACACACACACACACGTGTAACTTGTGCCAGGTCCCTACATTTCATTTTCTCCCGGAAACCCACTACCACTGGATCTAGCTATGCCAAGGATTTCATGTTTGGAAATATTATGTGAAATGGGCTGCTTTACTGAACGATGTTTGTATATTTTTAATTTAAGGAATTTTAATATAGTTAAATTTTACTATGTAATCCACTACATACACGCTCCTGAAAAACAGCAGGTGAATCACTACATTTACACACATATTTTGTCACTACATGTACACACACATATTTTCCCACTACATTTACACACGCATATTTTCAAAGACAACTCACTACTTGAAATAACAAACTTCATTATTGTTTGAGCTAGAAAAGTTTGATCCGACAACATTGATCTGGCATTCATTTGCTTTTGTCGGTGAATCGTGGATACGCATAGGTTTGCCGAGGATTACCAATACACTTGTGTAACTTAATGTACTTGATTATAGCTCATGTATACAGTCATAATAATTAGCAATTAAGTCCAGCGGTTACGCATTTGCCTGCAGAGACCAAAGTTCATGAATTTGTACCTCATTTTCTTCAATTTGTTTTTCGCAAATAAATGCTTTTATTAAAATACATTATTTATAGCAACATTTGATGTATATCATATATTGATAATGCTTTCAAAGTAGTATATATGATTTTTATACATACATTTAAAAAATGCCGAATTTGGCGCAAAATCGGGGCGCGAAGTACCTTTAACAAAGAGAGCTGAAAACTTCAGGCAGTTCAAATACGTTGATACTGAAAATATCTTGCCCATGCATTCAGGTGCGTAACTATGCATACTTCTGTACGTACGTGCGAATAAATTGGAAAGCATACATAACAATAGAATGGGAAAAAAAAAAAAAAAAACCTTGGCACACAAAATCAGCAGTACATGTAAATGTTATATTTGAATTACCGTACAACAAATATTGAGTATTGAATCTGAAAATAATACTGTAATTAGTTCGGAAAAAAACAACACTTTTTTATTTCGCTTTTTCAACAGTATCTTAGAATTATAACTTACAAGTAGACTTTTAAGTTAAAACTGGAACAAATGCGTATACTCAAATTCGGCCTAGGTGCGCCCATGGCATTACCATCAGTCAGATAACTTACAATCTGACAGGTATTTCTTTTGAAAGTATAGAAATATGCTTGTACATATTGTTTTATGCATATTACAAATACATGTAGTAAAATAACATTCACCCTTCCTGTAATCAAAGTTTGACTTATTTCAATAATCACTGTGTCACTTACGTTACTCTTAATCAAAATCTTTTTTTCCTCAAAATTAAACATTCTAGATGGCTAATGATGTTAAATTTTAAATAAATCAAGTAACAAGTTATTTAGAATGGTTATATAATAGTTTATCCGGAAAGAAATTATTAATTATTAAGTTTATATGTTTGGTATAATAATTGTTGATATCAAATGCAACAGGCGTATTCGTAAATCACTATAGATACGTATTTGCACTGTACAATTATTGGATGTATTTATTAAAACATGATTTGTCAAACTTTGTTTATTGCATAATATAACTCAAAAACATTAGCGGCCAGTTACATTACCAGACATACGTTTACACTTAAACTACAGAAAATACATAAAGCTTTTCTGTGCCAACAATGAACACATTATTTAGGTGTTACATGTGTAGAAACTTATTAGACGGAAGAATTCTAAAATGATGTTTGTATTGGAGACTACTAATATCGGTATCGTTTGAACATCTGAACACTATAACGAATACACGTTCCCACTAATTATGTAATAAATGTATTTCATTAACATTGAGTTTGTCTAGCCATTTGTGTTTGGAGATGGCAAGTACCGGACGACGAGAGAATCTTCGAATACAGAAATTTGGTCTTTTTGGGGGGTGGGGTGGGGTGGGGTGGGGTGCTTTTCAATTTACATTGAGTTCAAATCGTTGATACTGTTTAATATGTATCAAGCTTTAATGATATTTTTAATTTATCTTGAATACTATGTTTAAGTACACATTGCAGTGCACACATTTTCAAATAAGCCGACGCGGCATTAGGATATATTCATTCGAGTCTACTCGAAGGAAGTTTTCACTACATTTGATTGGATGTTGAGAAAAATCCAAAATTGGCTTCGATAGCTACTCCGAAAAAGTTAATAATTCAATAATGTAAAGAATGAAACACAGAAGTCCATATTTATTACAGGTAGATCTATAGAACACAATTAAGGAATAAAAATACACCCATAGATATCGTCTCATGATGGTGAACATTTCCACCAAGTTATTTCAAATTCCATCCCAAAATGATAGAGTATAGAGCGGGCACGAAAAACAGACCCCATTTTTTTTTTATCTTTGACCTCTTAGTGTGACTTTAACCTTGGAGGTACGGACCTGGGTCTTGCGCGCGAAACATCGTCTCAGGATGGTGAACTGCCATGTAATTTCAAAATCCTCCCGGAAAGGACGAATGACGTACGGAAGGACACTCACAAACCTATAATCCTTGGGCAACTGCTTTCACTGGTAGTGGACTTATAATGTTCATCTTGCAAACTCTTTTTTCTTAGTTTAATTCTAGTTTCCCCAAAAAGTTTCATGTGTAAAAATGACAAACTGAAGAAATAAAAGATTGCATATCGAGACAATCATTGTAGAAAAAATTAATTTTTGTTTAATCATAATGAATATTGAACACGAACGATGCAAAATACACCAACTTCCACATTCATTCATTGTTTTCGGCTTCCAATGTTTTGATCGAACGCGCTACGTGCTGATTGCACGGCAAACGTTCTAACCGATGAAATACTGAATAATGCCAACTGTTCAGCTAGAGTTTCCCTATTTTTAACTTAGTATTACACAAAATTAAAGCAAACAAATTAGTTTTGACATTCAATGTTTTGTTAATCAATTGCCAAAGCGAACATCGGAGAAAAAGAAAACGATAAGAAAAGAAAAAGATAAAATTAACAAAATAACGACGCATTTGATTTATGAAGTAAACAGACATAATATTTTTGTTAACTTCACACTTCAAAGAAGGAAAAGGCACAGAAAGATCAAATTCATAATGAAAACTATTTTCGATTGGCATGAAAACACATAATAAGAACTACACACAAAAAGCAGAAAAAACGCAGTTTGGGTGCAGTTGCTTAGTGCGATATAAAACTGATTTTTAGAACACTTCCGACGGCAAATATGCGAACAAATGACGATTTAATTTTTTTTATTTGGGTGTTCATTTTGGAAACGGTGTTCGGAATATCAGGCCTTCGGAATATTGGGCCTTCGGAATATCGGGCGGTCACCATTCGATCACGGGAAAAAACTTTACAGAGTTAACATAGACCACCTTAAAAAAAACAACAACCATCAAATCACGCCGTATTTGATTTCGTTTCAATACTTGTACTCTAACCTGCTGCAGCAATTACAGCACGGCATCTTTTAAAAAAATTGATATAAAATATATTTGAAGATACTGTATGAAATGGCCACGCATATCTGATGAATAACAAGCGTGAGATCCCCGAGATTCGCCAGATTCTAGTTTTTCCTAAAACTGGATTTGGATTCCGGATTTGGCCCTGACATGTAATTGGATTCCGAATTCGGCTTGACAATTAAACTGGATTTCAGATTTTGTCCTGAAATTAAAATGGATGCCATCCCGCTATCAAATTAAGCTGAGTTCCGGGGCACTAAATTGGATTCCGAATTCCAATCTAATTTTAAGCTGGCTTCCAGATTAGTGCCAAAATTAAACTGGACGCTGGATTCGAGGGGGTGTGAAACCCTCAATTAGAAATTCGTTAAAGTGTAAACTCACCATGCAAGTCACTACATTCGTATGAACACAGAATATAAGTCACTACATCCGTATGTACACTGACTATAAAGTCACTACATTCCTATGTACACACACTATGCAAGTCACTACATTCGTGTGTATACACACCTTGCAAGACACTACATTCATACGTACACGCACATTCTATGAGTTAACTGAATAACAAAATGTTTATCGTGCACGCATAATAAAGTTCAAATAATATCATATGCAATCGCTGTCATGTTCAAAAACACATCCTAGGTTGAATTTATTATAGAAATTGTGTTCTAAAATCATGTCATGCTTAAAGTAAGTTTCAGTATTAATTTAATTATTTAATTTCCATTTCCTGTATGTCTCTGTTAGTTGATATGCAGAAAAAAATATTTTACTAGATTGTATATTTCTATTTTGAATTGGGTATTTAAAAGACTTTAAACTTAACTTAATTTTTTTCTAAATAATAAGGTTAATTGTTGGCCTGTGTATTAAGTTTGACTCTTTTTATCGCAAACCGCATTTTAAAACGCTCTTGTCAACTAAATAGTAATCAATATTGTATGTTATTGTCTGCGAACAACAACAAAAGAACGTTTGTTTAAAATTTTATGTTTTGTTTTGTAATGAACTTTACAATCCGTTTATATAATAATATTTATATTTACTGTATTTTTCATTACATAATTATATTCAGACATGCAGCTAAAGGTATTTACCATAAAGGTATAGATAAAAGAACAGTTAATTTTTTAATTTCTTTACTCCCATGCAAAAACATTTTTATTTTTATGGGTATGAAATTGAATTTCAAACTGTGTTGCCATTTTGTATTGCATTTTGTAAACCTCTTTTCACACATGTACCGTATGTGTTAAATGAAAGACACTGAACTGAAAATGGATTGTTTCCATTTCGGTGGCACACCTAAGACCCAATGCATTTCACATCCGTTGTGCAGTTTCTAACGCCCTATACAACATGTGAAAGACAGGTATCCGGACGAAAAATCCCCCGACATAAACCCTCCCGCTTAATTTAACGTACCTGGACAAAATCACTTCCGTTGTTTTTACAACCCGGATATATTCCCCCATCAACATTAAACAAGAGCACCGTCTACGGGTGCTGGACGCTCGACTTTCGAAATTTGACAGTATTTTGGCCTTTTGTTAACATAATGGGTTCATCACTGTGATGAAGTGTGTTGAATTTCAAGTCAATGCCTCTTATAGTTATTGATACGTTCGACCTAAAGCTAAAATTCTAAGTTGAAAAAGGGAAATTTATCACTGTGATCAGGTACTTGAGTTTCAAGTCAATTTAGAAATTTAACATAAAGCGAAAATTGTAAGTTGAAAAAGGGTAATAACTCCAACAAAATCCTCATGTCTGCAGAATGGGGCCAGCACCATAAACAAGTATCTTGAGTTTCAATTTAATGTCTTTGATAGTTATTGAGAAATGTTATATTTAACCAAAAACATGTCAAAAGTTGTAAGTCTAAACAAGGGCAGATAACTCTGGAAATACAAATAACAGGGTTACCTGCCTTGTTGTAATTAATTACCCTTTTCATAGTGAAAAAGAATTGAAAGTTTCCAAATGGATACCTCTGATAGTTTTTGAGAAATGGACTCTGACAAAAAAACTTAACAAAAACACTTACGACAATAACTCTATTGTGTCTCTCTATCTGTTCGTCCGTCCGTCTGTCTGTCCGTCCCCAAAACCTGGTTCCTGCAATAACTAAAAAAGTACTGAACTTATTACGATGAAACTGGGTATACATACAAACAGCAATGTGGCAATGTGAGGATTATGCACGACCTTTTTTTCTCCAGAGGTCAAAGGTCACGTGACTGTTACTAAAAATCGAAATAAACTTAATACTGTAATAATTCGAAATGGACATAAGATATGACCATGAAACTTGGTACAGAGATTGAACTATAGGTTTACCATCTGTCTGTGTGTCGTTCTGTCTGTTCGTCCTTATGTCTGTCTGTCCGTCCGTCCCCAAAACCTGGATCCTGTGATAACTCGGAAAGTACTGAAGACAGTTTGATGAATCTTTGTATACGTAGCAACAGCAATGTGAGAAGTATGCACGCCCTTTTATTTTTCACCAGAGGTCAAAGGTCACGTGACTATTACTAAAAATAGAACTGAACTTAATACTGTTATATTTTGAAAAGTGCAAAAGATATAATCATGAAACTTCACCGATTGGACTATGGGTTTGCCCTCCGTCTGTGTGCGTCTGTCTGTCGGTTCGTCCGTCGGTGTCACTCTGTCTGTCCTGTCCCCAAAACCTGGATCCTGCGATAACTCAAAGAGGACTGAAGATACTTTGTATACATAGAAAGAGCAAGGTGAGGATTGTACACGACCCTTTATTTTTCACCAGAGGTCAAAGGTCACGTGACTGTTACTTAAAGTAGAAATAAACTTAATGCTGTAATAATTCGAAAAGAACATATGATCATGAAACTTGGTACACAGAATGGATTATATGATTGCCATCTGTCAGTTTAGTACTGCAATAACTCAAAAAGTAACTCGAATGTCTGGTCAATGTTACTGAAATATAAAAAACAACAACCTAATACTGCAGTGACAAATGGGATTTGAATATGAAACTTTGTACATCTACAGATTAAGGGCGATTTGACGGTTTCGCACAATTTAATTAGTAGGGGTTTTCACCGGTAGGGGACTCCAGTATTGCTTGAAATACTATCAAAGCCTTGTTTATTTAAATTATTTACCCAGTGGTGGTCTTGCATTAGGTAATAATTCAATATACTTGCTATCTTAATTAACAACTTGTTGTTAGAATATTTGTGTTAAAACAGAGACAAACCGTCAAATGTCCACATTATTGCCACTTTATTAAGCAACTGATTTTTCAAGAAAATGGGTATTGTTAGCAGTTGAATTCTATTTTATAATTTAGTTGAATACATATGGAGACTGAACATATCTGTGTTTTATCTGGAAGATTTTGTCCGCGGTGTTAAATTATCGGGAGGGATTATGTCCGGGTATGGGAGAATGAGCAGGGGGGATTTTGTCCGGGAGGGTTTATGTCCGGGATTCTGAAAAACACACTCCTTTTAATTTTATTTGAATAGTGGGCCGGGATGGACCGGACCGAGTTAGTTTTTGGGCAGAGCTGACCGATATCGTTTTCTACCGTTTACTGTTCTACAACTATGAATATCAACGAGAAGTCTTACTAACATTATGTATACAAGTCACTACACGTTTGTGTATCCACACCTTGCAAGTCACTACATTTGTATGTGCACACACGATGCAAGTCACTATATTGTGTAAACCCACTATGTAAGAAACTACATCTACTCAAATCATATTTGTTTGTGGTGTATCGAATAATATGGTGTCACACTTTTGTTTCAACATCAGTGTTGCAGTGCATTTTTATTTTGTTTCTCACGGTTCCATTACCTTCACGCATATTATTTTAGGGATCCCTAAATGACACTGCTATCCATGATTTAAGGACATCATGTGGAATGAACATATGAACAAGGAATTCCACAAAACTGGTTTTCTTCTCTAAAATGTTTCTAACTTGGATCAAGTTGGCATTAACCTTAATGACGCAAAACAATACAAAAAACAGCCGATTCACACAATGTTGTGTTTCAATACTTCATCCCGAACTAGCTATTAGCTATCAATAAGAACGATTTTTTGACGACCGCTCGTCTCCGTCCATATTCACTGATCCAAGACACCAACCCCAATTTCTCAAAGCGTATAAAGCTCCTAAATACATATTTTTGAAGAAAACTGTATGGTTAGATAATCAACCTAAACATGTTGTGAGGTATTATTGATCTACAGTTTATAAGCTTTACATTGGCCAGCTGTAATAATTGGTTTTGAACCGGTTCTGCTCAAGAAGTTCCAAGAAATTGTGGCACGAGTTTGAATGTAAATAGATATGAATGAGAGAAGTATTGTTATCAAATTTTATTTGTCATGTATGCTGCATTCAAAATATGTTAATTTCATGTATATATTGCATACATCTACACAAACAAAGCAACCAGGAGGGTGGTATTCAATTGATTCTTCATTGGTATATAAAATGTACTAGTATAAAAATTTAACAAAACACATTTAAGATGCTGCATCTCACATGGTGCGGTTGTAATCCGCCAACATGCCCCCAAGATGAGCCATTTCACAATATGGGGCACTCAATACGTAGGGATATAGTAAATTGGTGACCTTGGCTTTTTGACCTTCTGACCTCAGTTTATAACAGTAAGTAAATTAAAAAATATATCCTATAGTGCCAAATATTCAAGCATTCAGATAATTTTCTCTTTTTTTTTCTTTGACAAGGAGGCCATTCTGAGATTCAGTATCTTTAACAATTTAATTTTACTGAATCAATAAAATCAATTGAAAGTAAACAGATTACACCAGGTTTTTAATACATCAACTAAGCTGTCAAGATTTGTACCTCAAAATACTAATATTGTAATTTTTTGAAACTGGGTATGAAGTTCATTTTCAAAGCTCATATTACCACAGTATAAATTCACCTGCTGTTAAACACTGACATATTAAAGTGAGGTGATATTTAGGGCACACATTAAATGGAAGTTATGGGATACTGTGACAAGGGGTATTCAAAACCAACCAGAACAATGAACAGTTAGAACTATAAAACTGTTAAAAAAAGTTATATATATATAGAATAGTTAATTAAAATATACACTTTTCAGAAAACATTTAAGAATCTCCTCTTAAGGCAAATATTTCTTGAAACAACTTTTTCAAAATATACTTTTGTTATCATATGGACATGTAAGTTGCTTTACATAGAAAGTTTAGAATGATTTTTTGCAGTAGCACAAATGACTTCTGATATACATAATTTTAAAACTTATCAGAAACATTGGCATTACATTAGAACATGTTACTATCTTAACATCAACAGCAGGTTTTAATACCTTTACAATTATACAATTCAAGCAAATGGCCACTATTACAACAAGAGGGCCATAATGGCCCAAAGCGTTCACCAGAGAGCTGGTAAAGATGAAGACCATACCGTTAGGACAGGTTTGAAAATTAAGGTATCTGAACAATACGCAGAGGGGGATAGGCTCAATTTTGATTTAAGACATCGGTTAGAGCGATGGGCTAACTAAAGTATGAGTTGCGTAGTGTATGTGCGTGTTTTTGCTAATGGTTCTTAAATCATTTTTCTCGATACTCTACCTGACCCTTTTTTATTCAGTCATTGACAATTCTGGATAATGCAGATTTTGATGTCATTCGCAATCAGTTTTGGAGAACTAGATGCAATGCGATAATTACGATGGCTGTGCTATAAGGTAAAATTTTGCTTTTTCTTTGATAATTGTCTGTCCAATGATAATAAATGATGTTAATGCAGGCTCTGAAGACATCAATGTTGCATGTACAAATATCTGCATCCAAGTCTTGCAATTGTTGGAAATCAAATTTTATCAATCAATTTTTATTGTCATGCGCAAACTGTGTAAGTTTGGTCAACATTGAATCGAAAATTGTGTGTGCAAGCCAATCATTGATAACTTGTTGATGTTTCTTTCCAAACACAAGGGGCAATAACTCTAGATTTTCTGGCCCGATCATGCTAATATTCCACTTCACATGTCGTCTTAAGTTCATAGACAAACTGTACACGATTGGTGAAAATTGGATGAAAAATGCATATTATTTTCACAAAAGGCAATAACTCTGGTGTTTCTGGTCCGATCTTGCTTATATTCGACTCCACCTTTAATCTTGTGGTCATAGACAAACTGAGCAAGACTGGTGAAAATCAGATGAAAATGAAGTCCCTGTCCTGAATAATGTTCATTTTTGCATATTTTTTTCACAAACAAAGGGCAATAACTCTGGTGTTTCTGGTTCGATCTTGCTTATATTCGACTTCAACTGTAATCTCATAATAATAGACAAACTGAACAAGACTGGTGAAGACTGGATGTAAAATGAAGTCTCTATCTTGATTAATGTCCATTTTTGTATATTTTTTCAATAAACAAAGGGCAATAACTCTGGTGTTTGAAACACGATCTGGTCCATTTTTGGCGTCTCTGAGATCAGATGGTCATACACAAACTGTAAAAGTTTGGTTAAGATTGGATGAAAAATAAAGTCTATACGTTGGAAAAGGGCATTTTTGCACTTTTTTGCATGAAAAAGGGGCAATAACTCTGGTGTGATCTGACCCAATAACAATCCCATTCGAGATTTCATGGTCATACACAAACTGTGCAAATTAGGTCAAGATGGAATAAAAAATGTAGTCTTTATCGCGATAACGGACCAAATTGTTGATGGAATACGGACGACGGACCAAGGACACTTGACGATGCCGGAAAGGTCCCCTATACCAATAGCTCACCGAGCACTTCGTGCTCAGGTGAGCTAAAAAGGAAATAGTACATTATTTCAACAGTTTTCCAAAAATACAGCCATAAAAATAGTTCTTCAACATTGAGATTTTATATTGGCACCTACAACATTATACAAATCATTTCTTTTGGGAAGATTTTGGCAATAAGTAATAACAATCACAAAGTTTTCCAGGTTTAAACTAAACTTTTGGAATCTTAAGCATGTTTCTAGTCATAGCTTCTAGTGGTATGCGATTAAACTCCTTTCAACCACTTGCCAACTACTGATTTGTTTTTTAAATAAGGTCAATCGCCACTCCAGAAAAATGCCACCCCTACCACTCGCCACCCTCTCAATTCACACAATAAGGCAAATGACACCGCTGTAATTTTCCAATTACTATAAACTATATTACTAACCAAATACAAATGGTCTTAATTTCTGTTATAATACTGTATACTACAATTTCAAGTGAGCAAAGCTAGCCAGGATATGTATGCAAGCACTGTTTACTGTAACATATTTTTCCTTGCTTTCATCATGTTGATTTTTTGCCAGTTGATATTAAGAAGGCACCGATGCTGTCTTTGGGCATTAATTCAGTCAAGCTTTCCTGGGACCTTTGATAATCTCAGATGTTTTTAAAAAAAAAACGATTTCAGAGCCTGCTTGTCTTCATCGCTCCAAGTGCGTTTATCTGAAATATATTAAACAAATCACTTATATATTAAATGATATTTGTGAAGCAATAATATGGCACTAATATATTCAATGATATTTGTTTGTTTGGATTTTTCGCCGCATTCAACAGTATTTCAGTCCTATAACGGCGGTCAGTTAACCTACTTACACATTTCCTGGGTAAGCTGGTTTACCAGTGCTAAGTGCACATACTTACGCCAGTAACTGACAACTGCCCTACTTGAATCAGAGGTAGGGGAAGAATGGCCGCAGAAATAATTTCATGACCAGTACCCACACAAGTTATGTGGCCGGGTTGGGAATCGAACCCGCGATCCTCGGATTTGTAGTCCAGCGCTCAACCAACTGAGCTAGCCGGCCCGGCTTATATTTGTGAATTAGTGACAGTCTTGTTTGACTCAAATGTACTAAAAGTATGACACAAATCCGAAGATTACTTTTGAATTTTGAAATAAATCTTTGAAACTAAATATATTTTCTATACAGAAATGTGAAAATAAACTATGCAGTCAGTTTTTATTACGTTAAACTAGATGTGTCACAGACACTGATGCCCCCACGACACATGTTTGGGCACAGACAAAGGGCATGTTGCCAACACTAATTTGCCTCCACAAATTTATTTTCATATAATATTCTATAGTGGAGAACATGAAACAAGGCCATAATGCTGCCAAAATTGCTTGCAGCGAAAATTCCTTCCTTTACGATCACCTACACATTAAGATTCTTCAGGTGTGAATGTTTGAGTGATATCCGCCCAGCAGTTAAAGAGGGCATGAGTCCACACAATTTTTGGACTTACGTACATACATACAGATGGACGCACAAATGCAAAACTTAATGCCGCCCACTTTGTGGGGGCATAAAAATCGGCAAACAAAATCAAACGACTTAGAAAGCTACTAGACCATTGGTAGAAATAGTACGTACCTATCAAAGGACTTAGAAAGCTACTAGACCATTGGTAGAAATAGTATGTACCTATCAAAGGACTTAGAAAGCCACTAGACCATTAGCAGAAATAGTGTGTACCTATCAAAGGACTTAGAAAACCACTAGAACATTGGTAGAAATAGTATGTACCTATCAAAGGACTTAGAAAGTCATTAGACCATTGGTAGATTTATTGTGTACCTATCAAACGACTTAGAAAGCTACTAGACCATTGGTAGAAATTGTATGTACCTCTCAAAGGACTTAGAAAGCCACTAGACCATTGGTAGAAATAGTATTGACGTATCAAAGGACTTAAAAAGATACTAGACCATTGGTAGATTTAGTGTGTACCTATCAAACGACTTAGATAGCTACTAGACCATTGGTATAAATAATATGTACCTATCAAAGGACTTATAAAACTACTAGACCATTGGTAGAAATTGTATGTACCTATCAAAGGACTTAGAAAGCCACTAGACCATTGGTAGAAATAGTATGTACATATCAAAGGACTTAGAAAGTCACTAGACCATTGGTAGAAATAGTATGTACCTACCAAAGGACTTAGAAAGCCACTAGACCATTGGTAGAAATGGTATGGACCTATCAAAGGACTTAGAAAGCTACTAGAACATTAGTAGAAATAGTATGTACCTACCAAAGGACTTAGAAAGCCACTAGACCATTGGTAGAAATGGTATGGGCCTATCAAAGGACTAAGAAAGCTACTAGACCATTGGTAGAAATAGTATGTACCTATCAAATGACTTAGAAAGCTACTAGACCATTGGTAGAAATAGAATGTACCTATCAAATGACTTAGAAAGCTACTAGACCATTGGTAGAAATAGTATGTACCTATCAAATGACTTAGAAAGCTACTAGACCATTGGTAGAAATAGAATGTACCCATCAAAGGACTCAGAAAGCCACTAGACAATTGGTAGAAAGTGCCAGAGGCATGTCAACAGACTTCGCATCGGTAGTCTCTGTGTTCTTAGAGAGCAATTCTAGTATTGGTACTCGCTAGTTTTTCTATAAACAATTAACAAAAGTATCGTTGTTAAACTATCCCATAAACAACGCAAAAAGTAGCCCCGATTCTGAGCGGAGCATAGTAAAGTGTAGTTTCCATTACAATTGCAAAAATATTTGTTATGTCATTTTCACAATATCGTTGTTTATCGGCCAATAAACAACTCTTTGTAGTTCTGATGCATGGCTATTAAACCACTCCGGCTAACGAATTGGTTTAATTCCTACGCATCAGAACTCCATATCGTTGTTTATTGCTTGATAAACAACGATACATCAACAATTATTTCTTACTGGAAAAGGGATTGGCGTTCGTCCTGAAACCTGTCTGGCAAACACAATGTTGCTTGGAGTAGGCAACAGAGATTCTGAAGCGAATCGGTGGTATTGATAGAGAGAGAGAGAGAGAGAGAGAGGGAGGGAGAGGGCGAGCGAGATTCACGAACAAGAATTAGTACACAGTAGCCACTATAAACCAGACATCGATTTTTGAAGTTGCATTGCGTCACGCCTACGTCATTCGGTTAAGTTTGAAGTTAACACAGTGTACAAACTAGGACGCGAGTGTGTTGGAATTTAAAATAAAAGCAATCGGAGTACAATAGTTAGTGTTCGAGTGTTTTGGATGAATTATGTTAATAACATTTAAATCAAAAAGTGTATGGAATATATGCCTGGAATTGAAACGGTGAGATTAATCCCATTTGAATTTAAATTTTCTAGAATGTACTCGGATTGTGGGTGGAGAACATCGTGACCAACTTAAAGATTTTAGAAATTTATAGATGTAGATCTACTCTTCGTTCAGTTTTAATAACATTTCAACGAAAATTTATATAAAGGGTTATTTCTTTCTTGAAAAAATTGTATCTTTGTTTTTGATTGAAGAAAGTCTACTGTATTCAGAAAGAATAATCCGCTTACATCAAGTGTTTTCAAATGGAACGGAAGGAAGATGTTGTTTACACCTTTATAGATTATGCCATACATGTGCGGATTAACAACTCATTATGGAAGCTAGGATCTCTGTAAAACTAGACAGCACGAAGTTTTTATCGATGAATAACTAACTGGATAAACCTTGCCACTTCCTGTTGACTGGAGATAAGAACATTTATACGGTCACCCCTTTATTAGGTCAATGTTGCAGGTAAAAGCAGAATAAATAAAGATATCCCATTCGCTCAATTATTTTTAAGTCATAATAAATTTAATTCTACCACGGCACGCGGCAAGTGGTAAATAGATAAAGAAGGAAAATAACTGTGGGTTATTCTGCAACAAATAATGGGCGGAGCCTAATGTTTTGAAAATAGTTCCGGAAATTCGAAGAAATTGTTCCGTAAAATGGACGTGCTTAAACGCGCGATAGAAAATTGAGACAAAACCAATCATGTTCTGCATTTTGTAGCACAATAAAACCGCACTTGTACTACATATTTTATACTAAAGTTCACAAAAACGCTACGTTTTGTTAATATGCTTTTAATTTGCGCTTTTTAGCATCATAGTTTCACTGTATTATATCGATAAGTATGACGTCATTCGCTCAATATTTATCAATAAAGCTGACGTCATGTTGAATTGTTTTTATTTATTGACGTCACTGAAACGCACGCGCGAATTCTCTTCTCGGAAAATGGGCGGAGTCAAGATAAATATAGTCTCATTCATAACCTTTAAAAATACGAAATTTTATATAAGATCGTGTTAGAATACTTAACGGGTAACAGTTGGTTATTGCGGTAATAACCAACGGTTTGTCGTTCCGGTGCTTGTTATCAAACGACTCGGGCTACCGCCCTTGTAGTTTAATTCCTACGCATCGGAACTCCAAACAGTTGGTTATTACCGCAATAACCAACAGTTACCGTCAATTATTTCTTAAATAACACTCACTTCCCTGAAGGGGCTAATGTCTAACTGTGAATGGGGCATAGTTCAAAATACAATGGGCTAATGTTCTACTATGAATATATTTAAGGCCTTTTTGGAAGAAGTCAGTATCCTTCTTGAACGGATTCAATATCCTACTGGATACTCGTATATCAAAGGTTTGTAATAGTTGTAGCATCCTTTGACCGAAAGGTGTTAGTTATTTAACGAGCCCGCAGGCATAACACATTGATGTCAATGGGTGCTACAAGTGCTTTATACCATATTCACCTATAAAATATCGCAGCTTTCTACGATGCCTATCCCATGGGCGTTTCCTATACGTCACGTGATTTCCAAAATGCTTGGCACGTGTGTCAAATCTAAATTAAGCGCTGTCAAGTTTTTCTGGTGCTCGATCCGAATGTGCAAGTTTACAGTGTAATAAGTACTACTTATTGCACGAAAAGCTTACTTATTTGTCTCCGCCCAACAGTTACTTTTCTAATATCACAGTTATTGACTACTGTAAACAAAGAAAACTCTATGAAATATGGTATAAAATATCGTTATAGAAGCGACTAATATCTTACTTGAAGCGGCTTTTATCACTAATATCATGAACGAGATACGAGCATGTACCTGGCTTTAGATCTTTATTTTTTAGTAGTGGATCCGTGGTCTAGCTGTTACACAACTGTTTATGTCCTGATGTGACTTAATATGTTCCAGCCGTTATTGCCACACTGTATATACATACAATGTATACGAGTGGTAGCTTTTTTGCTCATTAATGTGTTTTCTTGAATGTCAACGGATAGTTTACCGATTTGCCATTGAGTCAAAAAGTTAGTAAATCATAAAAAAATAATAACATTAAAATATTAAAATGCATTTATCTTTAAAATATAAGGCACATGCAACATAACAAAACGCATGGACAATACAACATGCGTGCTCAATTTTGATCACAGGGCAGGTTATATTGCCATTTTAATAGTATAAACTATTACATTCTAGCCCTATTGTTAGTTTTAGTAACTGCAGTTTGAAATGAAATAATATTTCGAAGCGGAGGTAACCAAACGGGTCGAGATGTAAGAAGTGTTTCTAGTTTGCCTCGGTCACAACCGGTTTGCGGCGACCTTACGGCGAGATTTTTGTCAAAAACGTGCGTCAACCTTACGGCGCCGTGCGTTTTATTCTCGATCGCAAGGTCGCCGCAACAGACATTAGCGCAAGTGCTTTAGTTGATGCGGCGGCCTTGCGACAATCACCCATCGTGCGGGCACTGTGCGCAAATAGTGCGATCAACATACGGGCACTGTACGTTTTTTGCTTCGAACTTGCCTGCCGCAAACACGCACGGTACACATGCGGACGTCGTACGACTTCCTTGCGTAGTACTTACAGCTACATTGCGATAAACGCGCCTGCGCCGCAAAAAAAGAAACTGACACCTCACGCTCGCCGCAAGAAACGTGAGGTAATCGCACGGTGACCGCAAGGAGCTATATGCTTTGTATAAATAACCAAGATTATGTGCATGCTTTTAACACATTTTCCATACTATCTCTTTATTTCACGTGTGTTACAATAATAAAGCTACTTGAAGAAATACTATTTTTAACAAATTTGAAAATTTAACCATAGCATCTTCCTGATATACTTGTCCAATTAAAAGTTGTAAATGGCATTAATACATGCGAAGTCTTTATTAAAAAAAATATTGATATTCGTGTTTTTGCCAAAATACCATTGCTGTCTTGCGGCGACCGTGCGTGCAACTTGCCGTGATCGTTCGATAACTATGCGTTGGTCGTGCGTCGACATTAAAAGTAAATCTCGGTCACATTGTGACCGTCGAGTCGTTGTAGGACAGACGACCGCCAATCGCATGATTCGCAGACACGTCCCGCGTCTGCTGAAACTGAAACCGCGCGACAGACGTGCGGCGACCGCACGTTTCCCGTACGGTGGCCGAACGAATTCCACAAATTTTTTACGAAACGCATCTGTTTGTCTCCCGGTCTCGAAATCGCGCGTTTGGTCTGCGGCTACCGCAGTGGGTTGTGACCAAGGCTATAGTGACGTATTATTGCTTTGTTCGGTGGACAATGAAAACAAATATAGAAACCAAATAGAAATTGTTCTCAGGGGTATTGGTAGAATACATAATATTTTGAACCGCAAACAAGATCTAACCTCTAAAATTCCAAAATGAGCCTTTAATATACAGACAGTTGCATTTTAAGGGCATTTATAACGGCGAAACAGACATGAACTTGCTGATAGAGATAGAAACTACTAATATTCGCTTTCTTTTTTCTTCTTTTTTATATACACACTATATAAATTAGATAACAATATATTATCTAACCTGAATGTGAGAGAGCTTCTTATGAGAATTCAGGGTTATAATCCTTATCAACAATCATTTCTTGAATGTGTCAGTAGCAATAAATAAATACAATTCATCAATGTTTAAAGACCTAGTTTAAGCCTTCTTTATTTGATCCCCCCCCCCCCCAAATCTGGGGTATTATACTCGTGTGTATTGGCACCCTGCTGTGGTCACAGCGTGGACACAGTGTGGCGACTCTTATCAGCTGAGATCAATACACTGCTGCAATTGAAACAATGCACTGAGCCATTTCTCATTCAGCTGAAAAGAAAATACTGCAGATAATGATACAATATTTTATGGTGGACCAATACACAGAGTGGAACCTCTCATGGAGAGAATAGACATTCCTTAAAGTTGGCCTTTAAACATGAGGATCAGTTTAATTAGTCGGCTGAGACTATCTGACAACAAGTTAAGTCATGACTCCGATATACTTTGATAAAGATGTTTTTAAAATGTAAAATACATAGTATTAAAATAAATTTCCATTTTCTATTTTATTTTCAAAACAAAATAAACAAACCTGGACTGGATACCCGAATTTTAAACACAGACCTATCTGACTATTTGTTGTTAAATATACACTCACCTGTTATTGACTTGGTACCACATACATGCATATTCATATTTAGACTGGACAAATATACCTGGTAAATTATAATTAATAACTTCGATATTTGTGAAGGCAATTAGCATGCACCATTTAATAAAATATTCAAAGTTTATAATCGTAGTAATTTTATGTAACATATTATAGCCACATAATGCCTAACAAGTTGCAACATAAGTGTCACTCACTTAAAGGAACTATGTCAACGAAAAGGGCCTCAAGGGAGTAATTTCTTTTAAAAAAATCTGAAATTAACATATTTATTATGCCATATAATAACGGTTAAAATCAGGTATATATAATGGGAAAAGAGTGTCCGCATTCTGAGATAAAAAATCAATTTATAATATAGGTCGTGTTTGTTTGGCACTTTTTATGTTTACATTTTGACGTCAGAATAGTGAGTATTTTGTAAAACTATAGTTTATACATGTTTCCTTACACAGCAGAGTAGCGCAGTTCGTGAAAACGCTGTCTACTGTCATTTCTTTGTATGGCTCCTAGGCCGTGAGTTCGATACCCGCTTGGGATTTTAATTTTTTCTTAAATTTTTGCTGATTTGTTTTTTTAATGAAATATCTCATTATTTATTATATTCTTTATTCTTAACTGAAAGTAAATGTCTTAGCATGGCGTATTTCTATCATCTAATATCACTTATAGTGCAATAGGAAACCAATATTTCGTTGACAAAGCCCCTTTAAAAACTCAAAAAATGTTTTAAACTTAGAATAATTATCCTTTTATATGGAAGGCTATCAAATGCTGAATTCAAGCGCCTGTTTACATCGACCAAGGGCTCTGTGGCTCTGTACAAGCTCCCAAAGTGCCTCAGGGACTCCGTCATAACGCCTCACTCCGTCATAATGCCTCAATGATTCCGTTTCTCAACAAACATGTACAGGCCGTCGACCGTTCTCATCACGGCAGACGCGTTTTTTTTCACCTCGTGATCAGGATCCAGGGTAAAGGTGAAACTAAAAACATACACAAAATCGAAGCGCTGAACGCACCGAAGTTGTTCGCTTTTGCGCAACCCTGGGAACAACTCCACGTTTTCAAATGTTAATAGCAACACAATGTAAAATAAACAGTCCAGATTTGAAAGATATTGTTGAGATTTCGTCTAAACCAACATTTTTTAAATAAAATGTTATGTTCTTACAACATTCACAACCAGTAACTGTAAATGACCGCACAAGATGGACATAGCATTTTCAATATAATTCAATAATAACACATGTGAGGTGAAACTAAAACATAACAAAGTCATGAAGCTGCAGTAACGAGTATGAAAGTAGAACATTGGCCATCGTCGGAATAAATATGACTATTATTTTTTAATAAACAATAAATATGAATGTTATTTTATTTAAATTGTATTTATATTGTATTCTTAATGTTTTTTTTTTTATTAAGCAAGAAAAGAAGTTGTTTCCGGCGCATTTTTTATTCTTCCAGGCACGTGCCTAGTGCTGAGTCTTTTTGGGCATCGGCTGGGTGCCGAGTTTATGTTAACGGGAAGTTAAAAATGTGAACCAGAAGTGATCTAGTCTGATATCGGGAGATTTGTCTTCGATCTGTTTACGCCGGTCGATGCCTACAAATAGGGAACATTGGCGGGGCGCCGGGCTTAATGTGAGATAGGCATTAAACGTGTGTACTTAGTACACGTGCACTCACTTTCTCAGGAGCTTGCAAAGGATCACCTTTTCTTCGTTCATCGCAAAGTGCTGCCCAATGCAGTTCCTTAAAGACATACGGTAGCACAGCACAGTAAATTTGCAAACTTGCAGTTTCAACATACTAATGTCTTGAGTAACAACTGTCAGACATGTATGACTAGACTGGGCTCGCAGAAAAGTTATATATGTTTGCGGCATTCTGTTTAAAAGCACGAGTATTAAAACCACTTTACTCGGGGCAAATGTATTTAGGAAAGTGAATCAAAATAAAATTTTCTATACATGTAAACTATGCTATTATTAGTCAGACAGTTTTGAAATATATTTTATACCTATTTCCGGCTGAAAACGGTACGAACTGGTACGAGGCTATCTTGTCGATGTTTTCCGGTGAGAACCGTTCCGGTTTGAAATCCCAGTGATCCAAGCCCCAGAATTTCTCCATGTGGTGAAGAGTCCAGATGTTGATCTGTACAATGCAGCCCGGGGGTATGGCCCGACCCCCGATATCGAGTTCCTCCTGTAATTCCCGGGACACGATAGGCACGGGGGAGTGCAGACGCATGCCCTCCTTAATACACTGGGTTAGGAACTCTAGTTTCGACAGATCAGACCTGGAGTTGAGATCGCAGTGGTACAATCAGAGGCCCAGATAAGGCGCGTTCATGCGTAAATTATGCACACAACTCGGAAGACACGCAGAGAAAAATAAAACATATCCACGAAATTCCACGAAAACCAAATTTTTCGAACGAAATGCATAAACGTCTGCACAATAATGAAAGAAAGTTTTGGGTGCCATATGCATTCCTAAGCGAGGTCTCGTTATAAGGTATCTATGCATGAACTTTCATTAAAATATCTCTGTGCGTTCTCAAATTATTGAGCAGAAACCGTTTTTGTATTTTTAATAACCTTGACCTTGATCTCACCCACCCCATATGCAATCCCAAGCGTGGTCTAGATACAAGGCATCAATGTATGAAGTTTCAAATATCTTGAGAGGAAACCATTTTTATGCCCCCGGAGGAGGGCATATAGAAGTCCGTCCGTGGGTGCGTGACAATTTATGGTCAAAGGTCATGATTTTTTGTTTCCGCTCAGTTACTTCTGAATGCCTGGAAGGATTTAAATATAACTTCAGATTATTACTACCCATGACTAGACAATGTGTCGCATACAACTCCCATGATCGTAGATCAAAGATCAAGGTCACATTTCATTGTCAAAGGTCATGAATTTTTGTTTCCACTTCATAGCTTCTAAACGTTTGGTTGAATTTAAATGCTACTTCAGATCATTATTCTCTATGACCAGACAATGTGACGCATACAACTCCCATGCTCATCTGTCAAAAGGTCAAGGTCACAATTCAAGGTCAAATGTCAAGGATTTCTGTTTCTCCACTATAACTTCTAAACATCTGGAAGGACTTAAATATTACTTTAGATTATTTTTTCCCATGACCAGGCGATGGACTGTGTACAAGTCCCATGGTCCTCGGTCAAAAGTCAAGGTCACAATTCAAGGTCAAATGTCAAGGAATTTTTCTTCTGCTCTATAACTTCCAAAAACCTTGAACGATTGCAATATTACTTCAGATTATTTTTTCCCATGTCCAGATGATGTGTCGCATAACACTTACATGATCCTCAGTCAAAGTCTGTGGGTCCAAGGTTACACTTAAAAGGTCAAATATTAGAATGAACTTTTTGTAGAAAGCATCATTTTTGCCAACACGTAAGGAATGTAATAACTTGGTGGGAATGAAGATCATTATGAGACAGTGTGTCACAACAACAAACAGTTGTGTTGCTGAAATCTCGATATTTGTTCAGGGCTTAATATTGTATTCTGACATTGTTGAGTCTTCCTCTGACGACCATATGCTTCGGGGGCATATGTCAAATCCTGTGACAAGCCTTGTTCTACTTCTAGTAATGGAGACCTTAACCCCACGCACCCTATATGTAATCCCAAGCGAGGTCTCGATATAAGGTATCTATGTATAAAGTGTCATTAAAATATCTCGAAGCATTGTCAAGTTACTGAGCGAAAACCGTTTTTCTATTTTTAGTAATGGTGACCTTGACCCCACCCATCACATATGCAATCCCAAGAAAGGTTCCAATATAAGGTATCTATGTATGAAGTTTCATTAAACATCTCGATGCGTTGTTAAGTTATTGAACGGAAACCGTTTTTCTATTTTTAGTAACGGTGACCTTGACCTTGTTCCCACCCGCCCCAATTGCAATCCCAAGCGAGGTCTCGATATAAGGTATCTATGTATGAAGTTTTTATTAAAATATCTCAATCCGTTCTCGAGTTAGAGAGCGGAAACGAAAAGTTGACGACGCCACCCCGCCCGCCCTACGACATACCCCAATTTAATAACCGAAATTTTTCTTCGAAAATTTGGTTAATGAGGGTGTACATATATGCAGAGAAATCACAATTTGGGCGTACATTTACGCATGATATTTCTCGTGTTCGCGTACATAGTCACATTTTCGTATTTGGATTGTTACTATAATACTCTGTGTTTATCACATAGTGTACAGTCTATTGGAGGTAAATTATCCATCAACTAGCATATATAGACTATACATTTACCCCCATAAATTCTGGAGAGTATACATTTCCCAAATTTTCAGAAGTACGCGTTCATTTACCACCAGTACAAAAGCTTATTTGAAGCACTGTACAATGGATGTGGAGTATTCCTTCCGATCGCAAAATAATGAGTTACCCACGGAGCGTATAAGAGATCACCAACAAAATATGAGGCGTGTCATGGGAAAACCGTGCTTAATGCATGTGCATCAAGTGGCGCCCCGGCTTAGCCTGTGCAGTCCGCACAGGCTAATTCGGGACAACATTTTCCGCCTACAGTGGATTATTGTTAAGAAGGGACTTCTTTGAAACAGAAAATACCATAAAAGCGGAAAGTGCCGTCCAGAATTAGCCTGTGCGGACTGCACAGGCTAATCCGGGACGACACTTAACGCACATGCATTAAGCCCGGTTTTCCCACGACACGCCTCATATCTTTAAAAAGATATTAGGCGCCTATGGTAATTTTGAAAATAATTTTGTACACTGGACTTTCTATATAAATAAATGTAAACTGACCGATGTGTAACTTGGTTGGTTTTTCACTTATAAAGCACGTATCCGTCGCATGACTTACTAGATCCGAACGGAAAACAATAATGACACACGAAATAATAGTATACCCCTCCTCCTGACATATCATGATATAATTATGATGTAAAGTATTTTCAAAAGCATTGATTTTATTTGAAAGCGTCTATTTCATAGGAACTGTGTTATGTCATGATTTGCTTTACTACCAGTATTCATAACTTGATACGAATCTATCCTCTAGAATGCTTTCTCCCTTCTTTCATGATCAGTGTAGCTCGCATAATGGAATTTTCACTACATTTGAGAAGATGTTCAGAAAGACTCAGGAAGGCCATAGTTGGGATAGACAGCTTCGCCGAAAAAGACATAGAGTAATTGTTCTGCCCAGGAACGTGCTCTTAAGTTTGGGATCCCATTTCACCTGAGACATGACTATTGTATTCACCTATGAACGTGGTATATACGATTCGTCGGCATGTTGTTTTTACCAGAAAAGAGCCCCTACCATTCAATGTCGTCTGTATCGCGGCCGGCGAGAACTGCATCCACTTCCCGTTGGCAGCGGCGCTGGTACTCCGGATGTTGCGCCAGCGAGTACAGGATCCAGGAGATGGCACTTCCAGTTGTGTCGTGGCCTGTGAGGAAATCACTATACTGTAAAATCATATGATTTCGCAGTGTCTGAATTTCAAGAATTTCTGAAAAACGACCAATTTTCGTGGTCTTAAAATCGGGATGTTTGTTTTTCATTGTGTCGTGGCCTGTGAGGAAATCACTATACTGTAAAATCATATTATTTCGCAGTGTCTGAATTTCGAGCATTTCTGAAAAACGACCAATTTGCGTGGTCTTAAAATCGGGATGTTTGTTTGTCATTGTATGTGTACTTTTAAATGATCATGCAAAAGAACAAACGTATTATTGAAATATAAAATTTAACATCTATTGAATACAATACAGTTTTTTAATGGTAAATAATCAATTTAAAACACGTAATCAAGTATATAGACAGCATAAAAAGCGTATTTTAGGTTGATATACAAATATAACTATGATGGCATTGTTTGTATATACAGTTGACAAACATAACTGTGGTAAAACCTGAATTAATGAAATGTACATAATGTACCGTTACGCGCATTCGCACAATTATTAATTGTTGAAGTTAACGTTGAATTGCACAATCTTGTAGGCGTGGGTTCGAATCGTACTGGAACCGTTTATCCCCAAAAACATTGTAAATATGTTTTTTCATTACAATTCCATCAATATATGTTTGATACACAAAATTATACTCTAGAACAATAGGACAATATGTTGTTTTAACATGTGGCTATATTTATGCGAAATACAATGTAGCGTCGATATTCCCCTTTAAATGGCTGTACACGGGTCCTCTCTAGGTTAAAGTAGATGTGTCACAAACACGGATGCCCCAACGACGCATGTTTAGACACAGACAAAGGTCGTGTCACCAAAACTAATTTTTGCCTTCACAAATTTATTGGCATATAAATTCTATAGTGGAAAAAAGACAAAGGCTCATAATTCTTACAAAATTGGTCGCAGCCAAAAGTCCTTCCTTTACGATCACATTAAGGTAGTTCAGCTGTGAAAGTTTGAACGAAATCCGCCCAGACGTTAAAGAGGAGTCGAGTCCGCAACATTTCTGGACTAACCGACGTACGGACTGACAAGTGCAATGCTTAATGCCTCCCACTTGTGGGGGCATAAAACCCCTCAATATTACTGTTGTTTATTATCATAATAATACTGATTCTATCCGCATCTTGTCATGTTTGAACAGTTTTTAATCGAGAAAAAAACGTGGCAGCGGTGGGATTCGAACCCACACCTCTGAAGAGACTGGTGCCTTAAACCAGCGGCTTAGACCGCTCGGCGACGCTACCCATTTACCCATGCACATGCTTAGTAAATTAAGTAAAAATATGTGTGTGAATGTGACAGGCTAAGTTAAATTGCAAATCAACGCTTGTTAAATGTTTTAATTACTTTCAAATCTCGCATGCCCGAAGGCTATAACTGTTTCTGACCGTATGGTCATGCGAGACATGATCTTGAATAACATGTATATACATAATTTATCATTTATCATAATGTTGCACTTAAACCGGTTATTTATTGAGATGCTTACGATCGCTATTATTTTTCTCACACCACTTTAAATAAAATATCTACAAAATATTCAAATATCATTTTCGGTGTGAAAATCAATATTTTCTAGTTCAACTATGATAAACAAATAGCATACGACGACTATTTACATAAAAAAATCAGTTCACTACAATATAAAATTTATTAAATCTTAAGTGAATTTCTTAACTTTATGACAATTTTTCTAAGTTTTAACTTAAGAGCATAGTAGGACCATATTTTGCACAAATCACATTGTTCACATCTGTGAAAAACAGGATCTCATGCTTCACAGGTATCAAAATTGACATCTTATTCTTCAAACATCACAATCGGATTCTTCACAATTTCTGTGAAGTTTATGATCGCATCCAGTTTTTTATATGCAATTAAATCACATTCTTCTGTGATAATCATGCAAACCCCGTTTTAGGCCAATCACATTCTTCTGTGATAATCATGCCAACCCCGTTTTAGGCCAATCACATTCTTCTGTGATAATCATGCAAACCCCGTTTTAGGCCAATCACATTCTTCACGCTTAAAATGTGACCAATGAGATCCTATTTTTCAAAGGTGTGTCAAAAATATGATTTGTGAAAAATATTACCATACAGAGAACTGTGAATACGGGCCTCAATCATGATTTCAACGAGACTGTGTCCCATATTCACCAACCCATTCTTAGACTTATTAAGTAAGAATAAAGACTATTCTTGAAACTGTTTTACTTTAAGTAAGCTGTTGATTTGAATTTGCCTGACATTCGCCAACACTACCTTTTACATTCTTTATTTAGAATGATTTGGAAAAGACATCAACGACATTGGTAAAAAACATTTCTGCGAACGTACATTAATTGTTTCGTCTTTAATAAGTATAAAGAAAAGACTTAAAATCAACAAAGAAAATAGGGATTTATGTGATTTTGCAATGTCGCTTATGTTATTAAAATCGTTAGGTAAATAAAGATTGCTATAATATGAGTCGGTCAGTTCGAAGTTGTGCCATATTTCCGAGAGTTTTCTTTGTTTTGCAGTATTCAACTGTGATATCAGAACGGTAACAGGTGGGCGGAGCCTAATATGCAAGCTAACCGTGCAATAAGTAGCGTGCAGTATATTGAAATTTAGATGTAATTTATACGCACGCTACTTATTGCACTGAACGATTGCACTGAGAGGACACAGTGCGACAGTGACAAAGTTGGAAATGACACGCATGGCAACATGTCAGACATCACGTGACGTCTACGAACTGACCATAGGGATTGGCATCGTAGAAAGTTGCGATGTCATTCATAAATATGGTATGAAACACTTGTCGCACCCTTTGACCTCAACATGTTAATTATTTAATCTCGCCGTGCGGGCTCGTTTAATAACTAACATATTTCGGTCAAAGTGTGTTACAACTATTACTTAGATTCAAACTAACAGCTTTCTTAGAATATATTCAAATATTTCTTTGGTGATTATGTGCCCGAAACTCTAGCTTCAAACAGGAAGGTGTCCACCTCGTTCCGGATCTCCCGGCGTATCAGACCCTTTCCCGTCTCAACCACTATCTTCAGTATAACTTAAGACTCTTTTAGAATAGGGACCTGAGTCAGCCCCTAGGGCCCTACCTTCGAACAGGAAGGTGTCCACCTCGTTCCGGATCTCCAGGCGGGTCAGACCCTTCCCCGTATCGTCCGTCGCCGTCAGCAGAATGTCCAGGAAATCGACGTAACGCTTCTCAGTGACACCATGGCTACTTCCGGTCGCCTGATCGACGTAAACAAATTCTTAAAATTGAAGTCACGTGAAAATCTGCTTGTAAAGGGGTTTTCATTATCATCCGTGTTATTTTAATATTACATTTCAGCGCAATTTCATACATTAAAAATAATAAAATCGATATGTCATAAAATGTTTGTTATTATTACGTATTGTATACAATTAAGCGCAGAGTAATTTTGATCTGATATAAAACATAATAAAAGCTCATACTTTCGGTCATATTCTAGATTTTAATACGGTTTTATAAGAAAGAACAAGAAACGTGGAAATTCCACGAAAACCTAATTTTTCTAATGAAATGCATAAAAGTCAGCAGAATAATGAAAGAAAGTTCTGGGTGCCATATGCATTCCTAAACGAGGTCTCGTTATAAGGTATCTATATATGAAGTTTCACTAAACTATCGCAATGCGTTCTAAAATTTTTGAGCATAAACCGTTTTTGTATTTTTTGTAACACTGACCTTGACCTTGATCTCACCCACCCCATATGCAATCCCAAGTGTGGTCTAGATACAAGGTATCTATGTATGAAGTTGCATTCAAATATCTTGATGCATTCTAAAGTTATTGAGCAGAAACCATTTTTCTATTTTTAGTAATTGAGACCTTGACCCCACCCAGCCTATATGCAATCCCAAGAGAGGTCTCGATATAAGGTATCTATGTATGAAGTTTCATTAAAATATCCCAATCCGTTTTCGAGTTAGAGAGCGGAAACGAAAAGTTGACGCCGCCACCCCGCCCGCCCATCAGCCCGCCCTCCCGCCCGCCCAACGACATACCCCAGTCTAGTAACCATTAAAATATCTTTTAGCAACCGTGACCTTGACCCCACCCACCCCATATGCAATCCCAAGCGAGGTCTCGATATAAGGTATCTATGTATGAAGTTTCATTAAAATATCCCAATCCGTTTTCGAGAGCGGAAATGAAAAGTTGACGCCGCCACCCCCGCCCTCCCGCCCGCCCAACGACATACCCCAGTCTAATAACCGAAATTTTTCTTCGAAAGAGGGAAACAAATTGATTATTTATAAATGGTATGTATTCCTAGCGCCCTGCTATTTCCCCCCGTCACCACTTGTAACGAATGTTGTAACACCGGTTGCATTACAGCGTATGATGGACCGTTACAGAACATGATGGACCGTAGTCACCTGCACTGTTTTTCTTACCGCGTACGACAGTTCTCGCTTTCACACATAAAACCAAACTCCATGCAGCGGTTACTTCCCCTTTCGATGAACAGTAAGCACTGCAGTCACAAGTAAAATCCTTCCTGACATGTTTGTAACTTTTACTAATGTTACTGTAACTCTGTGCAATTTTCTACATAACTGGACTGTTTATGTATCGTTTGCAGTCAATAATGAAAAAGGAAAATAAAATAAATAATTTAAACCATAAATAATAACTAATATATTTTAATCGATCACCATCAGTGATTTGATCAGATCGGAACCAGTCAAATCTCTGCGCGGAGCTTGACACAAAACTCACGAGTCTACCGAGTACGAATACCTTACGCGGTAACGTCCCTTACCAAAGCCTGCTTCCGTTTGTCGATGACCTCTTCGGCCACGGAATGCACGAAATCGCAGTCCTTCTTAAACTGGCGACCCGTGCTGGTCATGGAGAAAGCGAAGTCCCATAGTAGAAAAGGCCGTCTACATAATTGAATAATTTAAAGGGACTGTTTCGACTTTTTCACAGAAAGTGTAATGCTCACGTTTTAAGAATGTATGCACATGTAAAGTTCCTATTATGTTAAGAGTGCGTATACATGACAATATATCACCTCCTACATAAATGACGCGATCCGATCGGCTGAGAGCGGTCACATGACCATGGGATATTTTCCATACACCATGGGCATATTTCAATTCCCCATGGAAGTATAATGAGGCAGTCTAATGACGTCATTTTGTTTATTTTCCCGACGTCATTGTAGTTGTTTCGTGTCATTTTATGAGGTCTTCAAGTGATATCAATGAAAGTTATCAGCGAAAGGTAGTCGGTGAGATATATTCGTTACACTGTTAGTAACTGTGAGTGTATGGGATATACACCCTCAGTGGCTGCGCTCTCGTATGGTGAAACCACTGAGGGTGTATATCCCATACACCCGTAGTTACTAACAGTGTAACTAATAGTAGCTCTTCAATTTAGTAAACAATTTATACGTAAATAAATGAAACAATTACCTTTGTAGTGGAAACGTATGGAAATGCATATTTTCATCTATTTAACTCTATTTAATTCTTTAAAAATGTGTACTACACGTATCTAGATTTGATCGACATGCACACAAACATGCATGCTAAACAAAGAACTACTATTTATATCAAACATATACACATAGTAATGTCACAATGACATATGTTGTAAACTTTGTTACTTCCAGTTAACAATGGAAACCTTTTTGTAAGCGAGCGCACGTGTTTTAGTTCATGATTGATACTCACACAAATCGGAATAATAATGTGTCTGTGATTCGGTTGACCGCCTTCACGTATGGATTTGTCTCCCTTGAAAAATATAAGCGCGGTTACAAAAGCCTTGTAGGATCATATGTGGCGCGTCGTGAGAAAACCGGACTAAATGCATGTGCGTAAAAAGTCGTCCCGGATTAGCCTGTGCAGTCTGCATAGGCTAATCCGGGATGGCACTTTCCGCTTGTATGGTATTTTCTGTTTCAAGGAAGTCTCTTCTAATCATAAATCAACGGTAGGCGGAAAGTGCCGTCCTGCATTAGCCTGTGCGGACTGCACAGGCTAATCCGGGACGACACTTTACGCACATGCATTAAGTCCGGTTTTCCCACGACGCTGCTCATATTATTTTCACAAACCTGTGAAGAATAGGGTTCCATTTGTCTCATTTTTAAGTGTGAAGAATATGATTGGCCAAAAACGAGGTATGCGTGAGGATCACGGAGGAATGATATGATTTCACAGCATTTCAAAACCTGGATGCGATCACAAACTTCACAGAAAATGTGTATAATAAGACTTTGATGTGTGAAGAATAAGATCTCAATTTTCACACATGCGAAGAATGAGATCCTATGTACACAGATGTGAAAAATATTTTTTTGAAAAAATATGGTCCTAAAGAGCCTTCCAATATAAATCAAACGCACTGCCATTAATAAATATTCTTTCTTAAATAAATAATGACACATTCATAAATGCGTATGTAAATATATATGAAAACATAATACATATATACATTTACATGATCTATCTGTTCGTCAAACCGGATCTACTTCTCAAAATGTCTGCAAATGCGTTTTACGAAGAGTTTTGCAAACTGATGATTGCATGCTCCCCTTAATCTGGACGTCAGTAAATGACGTTTTGTTTCTCAAATTGAGAGATTCTTCACAATTTATGTATACAGAAATAACATACCACGCTCAGATTTTACAGAAATGACAACGTTTATAAAAGTGAAAATTTTTCACAAATTTACCAAATCTGTTAAGATAAATAATTTCCTGTTATTTTTCCATGGTTGCAATATCCTACAAATATAGCCATGGTTGCAATATCCTACAATATAGCTCTCATGTGCACATTGAGTAGTCTGTTTCCGAACCACATTGTTGGTGATGTTTTTGCACCATGAGGTCTTATTCCAGAAATACCTTATGTTTATCTTAAACATTTTCACTTAAGTGTCTATTTTGAAATATAATATTTGAAAAACTACATATACATTTGCGAGTTTCTGTACCGTTAAGTGGACAATCATAAATAACAAGTTGAGAATAAACACAGCAGGCACATAGTCAAGTCTTCAATATTTGGGCGGCAAAAATCTAAAATTAGAAGATCTAACAATATAGATAGTTTTAAATACGTGTTGTATACATTATAAAAAATATTCGTCAACTGAATAAGAACCAACTGTGACAAGTTTTTATTTGTAATCCAATATAAATAATATATATAGTTATTTCAGACAAAAAATAACTTTCCTATAAATTGTAAAGAAAACATATCAGACATAGCAAAAAGTGTGATTGATGGGTTTCGTGAATTGTAAGCTTGTCCGATCTAATCCTATACGAAATTTCCTCTTATAATGAAATTGTCAGCGTGTTATATTGGCAGAACTTAGCCCTAAGTTGTTTGTCTGTGAACAGTCTCTTTTACACATGGAACAAAATGTTTAAGAAAAATTGGGATTTTAAGGTTAAGTTTTTACTTGAAACGTTTCTGGAATACAACCCATATGTGCACTATTAAGATATTTAGGCCTCTTATCAATTGACTAATACACAAAGACCATGAATTTATCATACAACACTCGTATCGATGGGTCAGCGCAAAACTATGATATATAAGTGGTATATAACATTCACATAGCATAATTTTGCGCTGACCCATCGGTATGTCAAGAATAAACGTGTATATGTTGGAACCTACCCCGCATACTGCACGACCTTGTCGTAGGAGAACGCGCACTTCAGGATGATTTCTAGCGTACACAGTAGGACGTTCTGGAAGACCTCGAAACTTTCCTTTTTCAGGGCTTTCTCTGAAAGCTTGACCTGAAATAAACGATAGAATATGGCTATACTCTGTAATACACGAGAAAGGCCTGCCACGTGGACGCTGACGTCACAATTATCGTGCGTGCGTAGTACATTTTTATCGAGTGCACCGGGAATCTCTCCCGTATGGCCATCCACCCCAGGACTTGTTAGTTGGGTTAGGGGGAATAGTGCAAGATACATGAGACGCCCTGTTCCATAGGCGACCCAGGGTCTTTTAGTGTCCGGTGTGATGCACCTAGTACACTGCACCTGGGTTTAACGTCTCATGTGAAAGACGAGTTAGTAGGTTAGATTGTTGTAGGGGCTGGAACCTGCGACCCCTAGGTTGTGAAGCCAGTGCGTTACATCAAATCTGGCCCAAAACCACGACTACAAACATTGATAAGCTCAATCTTAGTCTTAGAACTAAACATTCAACCAATGGAAATCAAAGCGCAAATGCAAGAAGCATTCTCATTGGTCAATAAGTTGATACTAAGTTGGAGACCTATAATTTTCGTAGCCGTGTGGCCTGATCAAAGGATGCTTACTGCCAGTCGATATGGGTTAAATCTACAGCGGATACTTGTCTTCTACTTTTGGAATGTGGACATAGACTGATCAAGCTGAGTCCGGGCAGCAAATAGCACTCGTTACTTCATTTTCACTGTCATTCTGAGCGTTTTTCAAATTAGGTCAAAAGCTTTATAGGAACTTAATCTGCGAATGCATAACCATTATTCACACAAAACAACCGCTAAACCTCATGATGATTTTTGATAGCACGCCGGACAATTCCTCTAGTATACCAGTGTCACATTGTAGGTCCAATTACCCCAAAACGGAAGTCACATCCTCAGGGTTACATGCTGTCAGGTAGATAATAAGCACATATGGTTGAGTGCAGAATGCATATACTTTGTAAACTACAGGTTAAATGGTATGTTTTGGTATCATTTTAAAGGTATATACATGTATGTAAGCAATAAGAAAAAAATACTGTTTTTGTGCACTACTTTGTTTAATGCTTCCCAGCTTCATAACTTTTGGCCCATGGATTTATGCGCAAAATGGCAGCCTCCATGACTGTCAAAACCGGTGTATTTTTTCTACGATAAAAATTCTGAGTTACAAAACATTTTTTGACATGCTGTTTTTTCAAATGGTTATGACCTTATATTTCCAACAATGTATGGTGATATATTGGAAAGTAGCTTGGTCATGGTCAAAATTAAGATAAAACATTGACTTTTTTATATGTAACAAAGAAAGAATTAATTTGCGCATGCGTAACCTTGTAGTAGGCCGTGTTATTGGTGAGCTCTTGATCAATGCGTCAGTCTGATGGACACGATAGTCTTTCAGCAGTGTTGTGTGAGACCGCTCATAGTGACGGGTCAACTAATCGGGTATCTATTGTACAAATATTTGGCTACCTGTGGTTTCGAATAAATGGAACACGAGAAAATCCCACTAAATAATATTAATTAGTATAAAAAAATACACGTATACCTGTTCCTGTTTTGTGGTCCTTAAGGTAAAATTTCACACAGCGTGAATTGAATACAATACTGTATGCAGTGGTTTAGGCGTAAAAAATATGTTTGTTTCAGGTTACATGCCCAAAACAATTAGGGTATGTAGGTCGGGATTCTAAAACTGAATAAATATTCAAAATATATCAGTTATATCCTTAAACATTGTTTATAAGTGGATACTACCAAAACAAAACACTTATTTATCCAAAAACACATTTAATTATTGACAAAGGTCAATAAAACAAAAATCAATCTGAGAAACCCAATAAAATGTTCTAGGGTCGGGGCATTTATTTAGGGTAGGTCGGGTAACCTGAAACAAACATATTTTTTTACGCCTTATGGATCGTTTGCGCGTGTCAGTATTTGTTCGTATAGCAACCCACTGTGTTTGTTTTCAGATGTACATAGCGGCTCGTAAAACACTGTAAGCTTAAAACGGGTTACAAGGGGTCCCCATTTGTAGGTTAGAATAAACCTTGCATCTATTCAGCAATCGTAACATATTTAACCCAACTCCAACAACGTCCATATTGAAATCGTTTTAAGTTTGTAAATCAGGGTTTTAAACATTGTAAACTGAACACATCTCTGCGTTGTCACTTGTAAAACTATGAAATCAATTATTTGAGAAGAGATATTAAATTTCAACGCTGGCCTGCAAATAAACATAAAGCACCTATCAATATTTTTCCCCGGGGTGGGCTTTAGACTGAACGCGATTCCCGACAGGCGGGAATTTGACACGCCGAATAATTCCGGTTCCCTGGAAATAGACTTTGGATTTTACAACCCGGTAACATTGGGCCCCCAAGCATCTCCCACTATGAGGATTTAGGCAAAAGTGCTTAATTCTATGGTGGGGAATTAGGCCCCAAAGAATAAAATGAGTCAAATTCCCCTGGATCGGCCCGCCGCTCCCCCCGGGGAATAAACTATTGATTGGTGCATAAAAATGTATACATACAGACTCGACTCAACTCGAACTCTTTATTTCCCTCACGGTTGAGACGAACCTTTCTCAGACTTGAAAGTGGCTTAAGGTAAAATAAACTAGAAAGCATATATAGTACAAAAGTACGACATTAATTATGAAGGTCTGGTTTAGTAAAACAACAACAAAAAAACAAGTGGCAGACTTACATTTTGTAATTTTACTAAAAATCAAATTTGCCAACAATTGAGAACTTTTCAAATGATTTCTAAATCCAGAGAATGATCAAGATTATAACTAAAATTTAACCATTTATTTAATGTCCCTGTTCCAACTTTTCTAGATAATGTCATGCAAATCTGTATATACCATTTTTGCGTCAAACCGCTGACAAACAAATCAACGGCTTTTACGCATTCCAAATATAAGTGAGTGTTTTTTTTTCTGAATATCAAAGTCTATCAAATTTGCATGCGCTCACCACCAGGACGTCCGCGGATCTATTGAAGACCTTCGTGTAGGGTTTCAGGATGTCGAAGTGGAACGCCGGCGTCAGCAACCGTCGGTTCCGGGCCCAGCGCTTCCCATTGGCCGTCAACAGCCCCTCCCCAAGCCAGGGTTCTAACAGTCGGTATACGCCGATGAGGCCGCGGGCCTTTGGTGCTGACGGCATATAGTTTATGAGCTTTCAAACTGAGATATTTATAGCACATGCTTATCGGTGTTTTGTTCTGAAGATTTCATTACAGTTTTGTCGATTCATACAATTATGAAAAAAATTAAAGCAAGTGATTGATTTAAAACTTTAAACCAATAGTAACAATAAGACAATACAACAAACTATAAAAAATATAATTTTACAATTTTATAATTATATACACACTGTTAAAAGCAACCTGAAATTTTGAAACAGCACATTTGTGGTTACGATGCGTTAACGCCTTCGTGGTTTAATTCCAAATCGGTGGTTTATTAGACAATAAACAACTCTAAATCAGACATTTTTTTCTTAAATATTGTACTCACGGTTAGCATGGATACGTTAATGATAATTTTAAAATATAAATATCGACGAAGAGACGTTCGGGTGTTCGAAATAAAAATATTTTTTCGATTTATCATTGTTGATCGGCCAATAAACAACGAACTGGAGTTCTGATGCGTTGGAATTAAACCACGAGGGCGTTAGCCACGCATCAGAGCGACAAAGAGTTGTTTATTAACAACGGTAATGCAAAAATTATTTCGTTTCTAACATGTTTTGACATATAATTTTGCAATTGTAATTGGAACTACTTTTTACAATGCTGCGCTCAGAATTGGAACTGCTTTTTGTGTTGTTTATTGGGTAGTTTAACAACAATAATTTTGTTCTTTGTCTATAAAAAAAATAGCGAGTATCATGTTAGAACCCAATTTTCATGTACACACACCTACCGTTGCTTTTACAGATTTTGCCCATGGCCTCCGGGCTGCACGCAATGATGATAGGGCGCCGGAAGAAGCCCCAAAGGAAGGCGAAACCCTCCTCAGAGACATTCTTATTGCAGATCTCTACGAAATGACTGATCCGCTCCGTGGGGTCTTTTGGAAACTGAAAGACAGATACAAGAAGATGTTAAACTGTGTTTTCTAATTCCGACCGCAGCCCCCCCCCCCCCCCCCACCGCCTTTAAAAAGAGTACATCTATTCATGTATACTTACAGCAGACATTCAACGATGACGACTGACAACCATTTGTAGCGAATCAAAATAATTAAAAGGAATTTAGAAGGCAGTCACCCAACGAGCCTATCTGTGAAATTATTCCGAAATCCAGCAAATGGTTTCAGACAAGAGGATTTTCAAAGTTTTCCATAAATCCATAATTATAAGGAAATCTGCCCCGTTCCTTAGCGGCCATGTTGTGAACGAACCAAAATGATTTGAAGCATGGTCACCCAAATTATGGAAAGCTTTTAATATAGCCATATACGGACGTCTACACCGACAAGAGGGCCAAAATGGCCCTATATCGTTCATCTGGTTCAATAGCATGATGTGATGATACAAGAGAGTAAAAACAACTTAAAAAGTCGGTCAATAGGCATTTTTTTCATGCGACCTAATTTGTATCACAGACAATATTTTACCATAACATACCTTAAGAAAGTTGGGCTATTTTAAAATAATAGTACCCCCCCAGGGTGGCATTAAAACAATTGTAAAAACTACATTCATTTATATACATAAAATGCAGCAATATAGGCTGCTAGTTACAAAACAGTCACCTAGATAGGGCCACTTTAAAACAATATGTTAAGAAAATGAACTATATACAGTTAAGAATTAAAGGAACAAGAACATTATTTATAATATTTACAGTTTAAAATATTTTACATGGATTAATATGATACTGTGTACCTTTAATGTAATACACAGTAATGAGTTAGGTAAAAGACAAGTAGCCACCCAGGGAGGATTAAGATGATATATTAGAAGTGTAGGGTTGGGAGGCCAGCGGGGGGTTGGGGTCTGTGTTGGGTTGAAAAGAAGGGGATAATTGGAAGGGTAAAGATGTAGTTATTGGAGTTTAGTCCCTTGGACCAGAGGGAGTGCACGGCAAGACTAGATTTTATTTAAAGGTAAGCAAAAAATACAGAGAGGACATAAAATCTTAAGAAAACAGACAGGGTCTTAAGTTGGAGCAACTCGCTATATTCCCTGTCTGCAAGCGTTCAACATCAGTAAACCGCACGTCGCATAAATGCTAATTAATTAAAATTACTTACACTCATAACATACTTGCCTAGGCAAGTCCCTTCTCATTTATATAATATTAAATCTTCAGTACTCGGTGACTCTTGACTCATTTTACTAATTATCAAGAGTATTCTTATTCCACATTTAGATAAAAAGGGCTAGAACCCTAAATACCATCAATTTATTGCATTACATTGAAATACCCATTTTATTCAGGGTATAATTATTATTATGACAGCATTTCTAAGTAATTTATTAGTAATTTTCTGCCTTTTCATATACCGGCAGCATTAAAGTGTAGCATAGACATGCTAATATCATATCTATTCTCTAAAACTATGTTGAACCACTTACAGATCTGGTAAAACATTAAGCTGTTCATTATTTATCTTAAATAAACAACCGGTACTACTGTACCTGTATTGTTTCCAAACTTCTTTATAAGTATATGGTTATTAAATCATATATTTCTTCCAGATCTTTAAGTTAATAAGACTCCAACAACCCCATTACAGCATATGCTGGAAAATGGGTCTAGAAAAATGATGACACATGTAAAATTATATGTTTTCCATCATTAAATCTTATTATGTTGGGCTATCTTCTCTCTTCTTTTCTATCCAAGTATTAAACTGCAAAGAAAACAATAAATAAACACAAATTACTCAACAAAGTGTCTTCATATTTTATTAAAACATAAATAATTATGTCACTTTCATAGAGAACTAGTTATCCCAAATTTTACAAACATTTTCATCTCAAATCTGCATATTTCCATCTAGCAGATCTATTATTTTCATTATTTCCTTGCAGTTGTCCATAATAGTGCATACTCGTCCAACCCTAACATCATTATATAAGCCTCACGCTGATTGGTCAGACGGATTAGATACGAGAATTTTGATTTGTTCATTTACTATCCGTTTTGAGCGTCAAGCTCAGTATGCAAATTAGTTTCCCACGCTACCGCATTCCTCGTAAAGGTCACGTAGTGCATAAAATTGAGAAAAGATATTTCTACAGTATTTATTACCGTTTCTTGCACTATTTACAAAGATTTATTTAAATACAGTATTTTCATGTACTCTGACTGTCTATTCAGTTTTAACAGTTAAGCATATTTTTGCGAACAGATTTTTATATAAAGCACCGCACCCACACTGCAAAGATATTATGTGCTACACCCTTTAAAAAAGGGTTGTATTATAGTTTTAATGAAAGCAGAGTTTTAAATGTTAAGCAGTGTGCTCGGGCAATGGTTTTTAACCGAAGTCCCGAGGGTAAATAACCCCACTCGTCGTCGACCATAACATATATTTCATGGATTGACTATAATATGACAAGACTTCGACCTAAAGTGTAAAAAAGTTGTTTACATTATTTGACTTAGTTTTGACCGTACATGACCCATATTTTATCGGAACCTATATTTAATGGGTGAACAATGTACATCATAGAGTGCAAAATATTGTTACTTTATTTGACCATGTTGACCTAGTGACTTAGTTTTTCAACCGATTTGACCCCATATTCAATTTGTATCAAGTTTCTTACGTGGTTAACATTTTGACAAAGTTTCAACCTAATCTGAAGAAAATGAAGCCGCTAAATTGAAAACGTCACTAAATACGTCGAAAAACATGCAATAATAACAAATGACCCAGTGACCTATCTTTTGACCGCTGGTAACCCATATTTTACCAGAGCCACAACTGACCTAGTGACCTAGCTTTTGACCTCCGCTAACCCATACTTTACCAGAGCCTAAAGTTTACAGAGAGACAACATTCTGGCCGCGTTTAAACCTGATCTGATGAAAAATGTATGTCCTTTGGGTAAACAAGTTTTTTTCTATTGAATTTGACGTAGTGACCTCGTTATTGACCTAACAGGACTAATTCAGGAATCACCGTGCATTTACTGAGGACAACATCCTGACAAAATGTAATCATGTTCATGGTGATCCGATGAAACATCTGACCTGTAGAGAGTCAAGTATGGACGACGGACGACGGCTGACGACCGATGAATGCCAGAGAGTCTACGTGCAAGGTGAACTAGCAATCAGGTAGTGGTTTCTGACAATTACATTTTGGTTGTGGTTTTAGGATTTGGGTTGCCATGGCATCCATAATTTTCTACATATTCCGGTAAGTTGAAGGAATTTGGTAAAGGACAATTCCAAGAACATTCCTGCCGAGTTTGGTTAAAACCCGCCAAGCACTTACAAAGAACTTTTCAAGTTTTAAGCAATTGTTGACGACGAACAAGGAATGACGGATGACAAACGCCGGACGCTGACTGACCACTAAATACCTTATTCAGCCACTAGTACGTTTAGCAGATTGCCTGATTGACACAGGCGCTACAGTGTCATTGTTATCTTGCCGGGTATTGAAAACAAGAGGGCCACGATGGCCCTAGGTCGCTCACCTGAGTTAAAGGCATCATAATGACTTATAACAAGAGGGCCACGATGGCCCTAGGTCGCTCATCTGAGTTAAAGGCATCATAATGACTTATAACAAGAGGGCCATATGGCACTAAAGGCACTTACCTGAGTATAAGGATCTGGGCCTTGCAGTTTCAGGAGAAGATTTGTTTCGTCTATATAAATCATGTGACACACAGGGCGTGGCCACTTCCTACACCGGGGTATAATTTGAATAATATTTGTAGAGAACCACTATACAATATCACATACTAAATATTAAACCACTGGGCCTTGCGGTTTAAGAGGAGAAGATTTTTAAAGTCATTTTGCTATTGAAGTGTATATAAACCATGTGACCTGCTGGGCGTGGCCAGTTTTGACCCGGGGGCATCATTTGAACAATCTTTGTAGAGAACCACTATACAATGTTAAATACCAAATATGAAACCTCTGGTCCTTGCGGTTTCAGAGGAGATTTTTCAAGTCATTTCGCTATTTAAGTCTATATAAAACATGTGACCCCCAGGGTGTGGCCAGTTTTCACTCCAGGGGCATCATTTGAACAATCTTTGTATTGGACAACTATACAATATTACATGCCATATATGAAACTTCTGGGCCTTGCGGTTTCAGACAAGAAGATTTTTAATGTCATTTTGCTTTTTCAGTCTATATAAACAAAATTACCCTTGGGGTGTGCCCAGTTTTGACCCCAGGGGCATCATTTCAACGATCTTTGTACAGGACCACTATACAATGTTACATACCAAATATGAAACCTCTAGGCCTTGAAGTTTCAGGAGAAGATTTTTAAAGTCATTTTGCTATTTAAGTCTATATAAACCATGTGACCCTTGGGGTGTGCCCAGTTTTGACTCCAGGGGCATCATTTGAACAATCTTTGTACAGGACCACTATACAATGGTACATACTAAATATGAAACCTCTAGGCCTTGAAGTTTCAGAGGAGTAGATTTTGAAAGTAATTTTGCTATTTAAGTCTCTATAAACCGTGTGAGCCCCAGGGTGTGGACAGTTTTGACCCCGGGGGCATCATTGGAAAAATCTTTGTAGAAGACCACTATACAATGTTAAATACCAAATATGAAAACTCTGGGCCTTGCGGTTTCAGAGAAGAAGATTTTTAAAGTCATTTTGCTATTGAAGTCTATATAAACCATGTGACCTGCTGGGTGTGGCCAGTTTTGACCCCAGAGGCATCATTTTAACAATCTTTGTAGAGGATCACTATACAATGTTACTTACCAAATATGAAACCTCTGGGCCTTGTGGTTTCTGAGAAGAAGATTTTTAAAGTCATTTTGCTATACAAGTCTATATAAACCATGTGACCCCCGGGTTGTGCCCAGTTTTGACCCCAGGGGCATCATTTGACAAGCTTTGTAAGGGACCACTATACAATGTTAAATACCAAATATGAAACCTCTAGGCCTTGCAGTTTCAGAGAAGAAGATTTTTAAAGTCATTTTGCTATACAAGTCTGTATAAACCACATGACCCCCCCCCCCCCCCCGGGGCGTGGCCAGTTTTGACCCGGGGCATCATTTGAACAATCTTTGTAGAGGACCACAAGAGGATGTCACATATCAAATACATGTATGAAAGCTCTAAGTCTCGTCGTTTCAGAGATTTTTTTATTTTTCGATTTATAAATCTATTTTTAGCTCTTGTGACCTACATATGCAGCGGACTGGAACGATTTGAGCAATTTTGAAAGAGGGTCACCCAAGGATCATTCCTGTGAAGTTTGGTGAAATTCTGCCCAGCGGTTTAGGAGGACCACTAAAGGATGCTACATACCAGATACAAAACTTGCAGTTTCAGGGAAGAAGATTTTTAAAGTCATTTTGCTATATATTCTATATAAACTATATGACCCCCGGGCGTGGTCAGTTTTGACCCCAGGGGCATAATTTAAACAAACTTTGGAGAGGACCACTATAGGATGTTACATACCAAATATGAAACCTCTGAGCCTTGTGGTTTCAGAGAAGATTTTTAAACTCATTTTGCTACATATTCAATTTAAACCATGTGACCCCCGGGGCGTGGCCCGTTTTGACCCCGAGGGGCATAATTTGAACAAACTTTGTAAAGGACCACTAAAGGATGTTACATACCAAATATGAAACCTCTGGGCTTTGCGGTTTCGGAGGAGAAGATTTTTAAAGACATTTTGCAATATATTCTATATGAACCATGTGACCCCTGAGGCGTGGCCAGTTTTGACCACAGGGGCATAATTTGAATGATCTTTGTAGAGGACCACTATAGGATGTTACATACCAAATATGAAACCTCTGGGCCCTGTGGTTTCAGAGATTTTTTAAAGTTACACTTTTTAAATCTATTTTTAGCTCTGGTGACCTACATCTGCAGCGGACCGTAACGATTTGAAAGAGGGTCACCTAATGATCATTCCTCTGAAGTTTGGTGAAAATCTGCCGAGTGGTTTAGGAGGAGATGTTGTTTGAATGAAAAGTTGACGACGCACGCACGCACGACGTACAATGGGCGATCACAAAGCTCACCATGAGCACTTTGTGCTCAGGTAACCTAAAAATAGCATTCTTTGTCAACCCGAGGAAATACTGTTGCCCAAGGGGAAGCCGCGAGCAACAGTATTTTTCGAGGGTTGACAAACATGCACTATTGCCCTCAAAGAATGCAATATTTATTTTATTATACCGAAACAAAGAGTTTGTTTTATGTGAAACCGTGTTGACATTGTATAAGTTAGATGTCGTCTGGATAAACAATCCGCTTTTGTAACACGGAGTAACTTACTGACTGTTTCATAAGCGCCTATTACTCAGATCACTCTGTCTCCATGACGTCATAGCAGATGACATTTCCAATTATTGACTGGCCCGTTTTAATATGAGCAAAGAAGGTACAGAAGGGCGAGGTATAATAATATAGATTGTCTCTTTGTGAGAAATCTATAGTAACAGCGACAAGAGACAGAATGATGATACTATCTGTGAAGTTTGGTGACGAATGGTGTCCTACCAAGATGTTGGTAGCTGACATGGATATCGACATGATTCTGGGTTTGGATATGATGCAGGATCATAGAATAGGAATCGATATCATGAAAAAAACTGATGACCGTAAATGGCCATGATACAGACCTAGAGATCAGACTGATGCCTAGTCAGAAACATGTCTGGGAAATAAGGAATAGACTGACGGTAGAAGATAAAACTGTCAGGCAAAGTCTATGAAGCAGTAAAAGTAGGTGTGGTTCCCCAAGACTTTCTATGAAACCCTTATAAAGCGTGACGAAGTCTTGGCAAGTTTTCCAGTTAGGGACGAGGTAACTTCGTCAACGTCTACTTCTTAATGGAAAGGTTCTTATACGATCCCGGGAAAGCTATCGTATAAGGAAAATTCTGGGCGTGAGGATACGACCCAGGTAGTTCACAGGTACAGGGTAAAAGCCCGTGGAAATCACATGGTAAAGTCTAATTCAGAAAAGCAAATATATGTCAATACAAACAGACCTAATGGCTTTGAAAGATCGTTAAACGCTGCAGGTACCATGTCTATGGATGAGGTCTGTAATGGAAGACAGAATGCCAGAAAAAAAAAAAGAGATTAATGCGGCACGTGTAAGACTGCAGAAGGCATTGCGTGGCGCAACGGACGTACCATACATGCGGCACGTGTAAGACTGCAGAAGGCATTTCGTGGCGCAACGGACGTGCCATACATGCGGCACGTGTAAGACTGCAGAAGGCATTGCGTGGCGCAACGGACGTGCCATACATGCGGCACGTGTAAGACTGCAGAAGGCATTGCGTGGCGCAACGGACGTGCCATACATGCGGCACGTGTAAGACTGCAGAAGGCATTGCGTGGCGCAACGGACGTGCCATACATGCGGCACGTGTAAGACTGCAGAAGGCATTGCGTGGCGCAACGGACGTGCCATACATGCGGCACGTGTAAGACTGCAGAAGGCATTGCGTGGCGCAACGCACGTGCCATACATGTGGCACGTGTAAGACTGCAGAAGGCATTGCGTGGCGCAATGGACATGCCATACATGCGGCACGTGTAAGACTGCAGAAGGCATTGCGTGGCGCAACGGACGTGCCATACATGCGGCACAACTTTCAAGAAAGTGGCCTTTAAGACAAAATCTTGGAATAAGCACCATGGGGAAATGCTTGTGCCACTAGAAATTAAGAAACGGAAGTTAGGATATTGTATATATTTTGTCTCATGAAACAAGTGTTTTTGTAGACGTCCAAATGTTTAGTAGGCATGCAGAATCAGGCTAGATAGATGGATAGATGAATGTATCTTATGATTTACATACTGGTATCTAAATGTTATGTTGTTATTCATGCGGGACGCATGAACCCGGAGGCGTGGGTAGTGTAACGAAGAAGGCCCAGTCTCACTGTTTCTTAGTATGAGGATGTACATGTAAACCTGAGCAATTAAAATCGATAATCCGATGTACCTGATTTCCCCGCAATTTAACATCCGGTAATTAAAATGGAATGACCCGGGCGAGTCGATTAAGTCACGTGACCTGCGGCTATATAAGCGGTAGCGCGCAGTGTATTAGGCAGAACCGTTCCTGCTGCCGAACAAGACAGTCCTGATAGTAATTTAGGTTAAAAAACATAATGAGTTATTTCTCGTGCACTTTTTCCGAAAAATCAGGAGGGAGGGCGCATTTTTTTTATTGAAGTATTTTTTTTTTCTCCTACTCTTTTCTATTGGCACTATGCAATGGCTTATTAAAACAAGTACAGATTAAAGATAATTTTAAACGCTGGGGTCCACTTCTCTGATTTTGCAGTGGTAAAGCAATTAACCTACATTCGGAGAGTGGGCTGAGCTTATCAGACAGTGATTGGTGATCATAGCAGTCAGTTTGTAAACAGAGACACATGTTTGAACAAGAGAGCAGTGACAACTAAGCAACTTTCCTCTCCTCCCATCCATAGGATGAGACCCAGGATGTAAACACTGCACTACGTCAGCAGCTTTCTACTGGCTGTGTAAAGTTCATGACCTTTTTGTGGGTGGGATTATCTTTTCTAGGGAAATTTGAATTTTCTAGCAGACAACAACATATTTTATTTGAATATAGACAAAGCGAAACTCCAGTTGCGACAGTAGGAGAGAACTCTTATTAGCAGCCCAGTGTCCTTTACAGGGCTCAGCCTAGTGTAAAATTTTAGGGAGAAGTGACTTCTCCCTCAGGTCAATTTAGGGAGAAGTGAAGCCACTTTAAGGAGAAGTTTTTTCCGAAAAGCGCTAAATCATAATTTTGCATGTTATTACCATCATCATCATCATAATCATCACCACAAATTAATTACAAAAAATATTTTCAAATTTTATTACATCATTTTTCTCGCAATACACACCGCAAGGCCCAGAGGTTTCATATTTGGTATGTAACATTGCATAGTGGTTCTCTAAAAGATTGTTCAAATGATGCCCCTGGGGTTAAAACTGGCAACGCCCCGGTGGTCACATGGTTTATATAGACTGTTGATTTAATCGTAAAATTGAAGCTCAAAGCCTAAAGGTACCATTATTTTCTGGTACCTGTGAAAAACTTGGTTGTCTTTAATTTCTACTCAATCCGTTTACCGTCTTCAACAAAACAATTCATCAAACAGACACATTTGACAGACAATTATTGAATGGCATTACACCTACCTGTTTGCTCAGAAAATACCGACAACGTCAATTAACAACCATAACTGCCCCTTAAATCCTGCTAATTGCTTGTTATTTACATCTTATCCATGTAATTGCACCGTCTATACACAGAGAATGACGTCACAAATGTATCAAAGAAGCGCGAATAAGCTAACTTCTGCGTGGATAAATGCCTATTACGCCGACTGGTCAGTCATATTGCAAAGCGTAGGTATACTATGCGTTTTGATTGGCTAGTATCGATTTACTGTGCGATGAAACTCCGCCTACAAGGCGGTGCTAAACGGTGACTGATTGCGGCTTAGGAATAACTGTAAATTGTGAAAATTTTCGGCGAAGTGACACTCGCTTTGATCTTTAGAACAGTGACTTGAATATTTTGAGTGGGTGTACATGTTCCTAGACGACTGAAAATCGTATGAGATAAGCTTCCCCAGCGGGAATGGTCGATATGCTGCAGTTAACATAGCAATGATTTGATACAATACACGCACCTCTGGCACAGCTTTTATGACGCGTGTTTGATAAATAATTATTACTAGGCGAAGTTAAAAAAAGACGGCGAAGTGGACATCTCTTTGATGACATTTAATGGCGAAGTCAATGGGTCCCGGGCGAAGTTATCGCCCACGTCGCCCTCACGGCTGAGCCCTGCTTTATTTATGGTAAGTGATCAATTGCCAAAAAATACACAGCACATCACAAAAACGCATAACAAACACAAAACACACATGAATAAAACTGGGGTCACCGCCTTGGAACGGTCAGTGCAAAGCATTGGGGGTTTAAACCAGTTTACGTGCGCACGAACCTCACACTTGGCCCAGAATTATTCACAAAACATGTAAGTGTAAATAAAAATTAACCTCATAGCATTTCAAATTAAACAGCAATAAAAGAGAGTACTTTTCAATCTAATTACCACTTAATTACTCAATGGCAACATGCTAACCAGAGTAGCAGAACTGCAACTTTCTGAGGCACGATGAAATGAAACAAAAACAAATATCAACTACATCTCGTCTTTTTATAAAAAGCTTTAAAGACATAGCATCATTTAGTTCAATTTTCAGTTCATCGTCATGCAATTTCAGGAAGAAGCCGTAATGTTGGGTGTAAAAATCCAGATTACATAGCTTTGTTGTATATGTTTGTTTGAAACATATATTTAATATATGTTTAAAATAAACATATTTTATTTTGAAAACAAGGGTAAATGATTTTACAGCATTCATTTTTAATAGGCCAAAAGCTTATCTGTTAATTTCCTTGTGTGCCAAATTTCAAAGAAAAATAATCATTAAAACCAGAGAAAATAGAAAATGTGTTTTCATCCTTCTGCTCCTGAAAGACCAGTGTATAACTGAAGAGTATAAATTTTCTAAACCTCAGGCCCTTTTATACTGTTATCCCGGTGTTTAAGTTTTAATAACAATATAAGCATCCCTTTTTTATAAAATTCTAAATATAAATTTATTAATCACAAACGGTCATTTATGCAAGCTGATGTAAAAAGACAATAAATTTGAATGTTCATAATAAACGTAAGTGCCTTCAAATTGATATACATGTACCATCAGCATTAAAGTACTTCTATTTATAGAATTTAACTTTTCGTAATTCATATTTTTATAACTGTCAAAACTAGGAATTATTTTTGTAATAAATCACCAATAATTTTTGGAGAAGAAAATCAACACTTATCAATGCAGCAGGCATTTTCGTTTGATTCCACAGGACTTATATTGACACAGATTTTCTTTAAAAAAAATATGGAATGCTATTACACAAGCAAAAGCATCTACAAACCAAAAGTTTAAATCAACAAATAGACAATATGTATAAAGGTTTCCCTATGGAAGTGTATATACGCCACTACATGCATGTAACTAAATGACATTTGCAGGTTGCTAAATGACAATTGCATGTTGCTAAATGACAATTGCATGTGGCTAAATGACAATTGCCTATTGCATTATGATATTCGCAATGGAGCGACATATCTATCCACCAGTTAATGACATTGTTATGTTATTTACATGCATATGCCTTCTGCTACGTGGTAACTGAATGCTTCCGTATGCCAAGTTGTTGCTGCTTGCATGTAATTGACAAGTGCATTCAGCTTTTTGTTTGCTTACTGCAATATTGAAATGTTTATTCATACTTATCCTTATTGCATTCCTATGCGCATTTCACTTTTTTGTTCCTGATTGTCAAAAGCGATTAACTAACTGTGGATCTTTCTAAGTATGCAAATGCATTATAAAATTACAGGAAACCAATACAAATTTGACTTTCTAGCGCGAATTACTACATACGGGAGACAACATTCGACAGCAAGTTCAGATGTTCGATAGTTTCCGGAGAAATGCAGACTGCTTTTGTCGAAATAACACTTGGGGTCCGAGCTAGTTTTGTTGAACGTACATTTCGCGTTAAAATGTAATCGTTAGGAATATGTATTATACAAAGAATTTTAATTACAGAACAAACATGAAGTTATAAACAAAATACGATATATAGACGAATAATAGCGATGTAATGTTGTTGTGGATCTCTATTATCAATTTCATGAATATTCACCAGAAACCCAAGCAGTAGATAGATCAACAGTTTGTTTGCATATGTATACACAGTCATGGACAGACGGGCGGACGGACACTCGGGCGGACGTGTGTATATGTGTGTGTGTGTGCGTGCGTGTGTGTATTGAATGTGTGTATTTCGTAGTTTGTGAGGTCCCTCCGCACCGCTGCATTTCGTGAGGACCCGGGTTGTGTACCAGCACCCCTGTCTTATTTAATTTTAAACTCATCGAAAGTTGGGGCGAATTTTGAACCATAGCTTTTACTGTTGTATTTTTAAATTTTGGTGTGGGTTATGCTGTTTGGGGGAGGGGGGCGCTCAGTACACAGTGGAGGGTGAAGTACAAGAGGAAACCCCAGCTATCCGGTATGTTGACCACCAACCATACTCAAATGCGCCAAGTATGGAGTGAATCCGGGTCGCCTAAATAAAAAGCGAGTCTACTAACCACTGAGCTAGCCGGACGGTGCTTCAAGCAATTAAGAAGTTGTAGAACGGACAAGATGTTTGTCTGAAAGTCATCCGTATGGACAGACGGCCTGGAAGGCAGTTAATTAGTGTGCAAGCCGTCAGGACTGATACACTGAACACATAACTCTTTTTTTGAATGAATTCCTTAAAAATGGTTAAAGCATATAGATCGGACATGCTTTGTGACGGACAGGCACCCGGACGTACGGACAAACGTACTGACAGACAAAGTATTGGCTCAATGTACTGATTCGCAGAGGCGGGACTAACAACGGGACCTTCTTTCGACCGAAATAGCCAGGAGCTTAACTAGTCAACAAGTAGCTTGGAGTTAGATATCTCCCAGCGTTTTACAAACACTGCCGGAATTTCTGGTTCCCGGTTACATATGAATTAGATATTACAAATGGTCAAGTCGCATTTGATTAACTTCAACATGCATAGTGCTTAATGCTTTCGCCTTGCGGAACTTTCAATTTTTAATACATTAATCAGAATTACTTCTGAAGAATCAACGTCCTAAAGTAAAATGTACAAAGCAATACAAACTTGTTTGAATAAACATGCTACTGAATGGATTCTCAACAAGAACTCGGCATAAGGAAGCATTCAGTTACCACGTAGCAGAACGCATATGCATGTAAATAACATAACAATGTCATTAACTGGTGGATTTATTATGTCGTTCTATTACGAATATGATAATGCAATCGGCAATTGTCATTTAGCCACATGCAATTGTCATTTAGCAACATGCAATTGCCATTTAGCAACCTGCAGTTGTCATTTAGTTACATGCATGTAGTGGCCGATATACCCTTCCATAGTTTCCAATCGAATATGACTTTTTTGCAAAATTTACACAGTGTTTCACAATTTGTGTATATCCGATTTATATAATTAAATCATACAGGAATAAATTTACTGAAAATACCGAAATCTCTACTGGATTACTCTTCTTTAGCTATGTTAAAATGCGGATTTGTTTATTCGTAATTTGAAGCCGCTGTCATATATGTACATGTATGCATCATAATTTTAGTAATGTTTGTTAGTTTTTTCGGATTTTTCGCCGTATTCAACAGTATTTCAGTCATATAATGGTGGTCAGTTAACCTACTCACACTTTTCCTGGGTAAGCTGGTTTACCCGTACTAAGTGCACACACATAAAATAATTTTATGACCAGTCCCCACACAAGTTATGTGGCCGGGCTGGGAATCGAACCCGCGATCCTCGGCTTTGTAGTCCAGCGCTCTACCAAATGAGCTAGCCAGCCCGGCAATTTTAGTAATAGTTCTTATGAACGCGTATGGTGTTTAATCGTCGGAAATCCGTTTCTTATCAAACTGATGCAGTCGTTTCTGTCAAAAATCGAAATCATCATATATAATGTTACTTTTCATACTTTTTCTCCTTGTATAACATGCTTGCCATTTTGATGTTGCTCAAGACAGTAACCTGTCCCAAGGAAATGTACCTTCGTAAGATAAAACAAGACACAGGATTTGTCGACCTTTACATTTCATAAACAGTTTCCGAGGTTTGTTTTCAGGGACGAAAATAAGTCTAGTTTATAATTTACGAAAGGCATAGTTCAAAAGCACTTGGTACGAACGAAATATACTATAATGTACATGCTTGTTTACTCCAGAGTCATCACCAGTTATCGCATACAGAAAATAGACCATAGCAAGTTACCAAAATGTTAATAATTCACAGATTTCAACGCGTAGTTTTTGTATTTTGTTCAGTAACATGCCCATTAGAAACACTTTCTGCAAAGTTTTATTTATATTAACATATTTCTGGACTGCTCATTCAAAACCCGGGCGCGATCGTCAAAAAATAGTTAATATACATTTTTGGGGCATTAAATAAAATTTGTGGCGGGCCATAAAAAACGTTGCTGCTGAGAAACAAATAATTATTTTGTTTAGCCTTAAGGTATTTAATTGAGCCGGTGAGAGCTGATTCTTGATCTACCTCGTACCAAACTTGTTTGGACGTTGGAAAAGCAGCAGAACATTGACATTAGAAAGACTCGCTATCTCTTGTCCGTGGAGTATTATTGCACGAGCATTGCGTTTGATGCGATCTAAAAAGCGACAAGGATAGTGAGATCTGCTGTACCACGCTTGGTTCCATACCTTGGTTAGACTATGGGATACTGTGGTAGCCAATCACATCTAAAGATATCGATCATCCGCCCGCCTTGTACATATGTGATTCCATCCACTGATTTTGGTTGCTCATCCAATTATTTTAGTAGATCACATCCTTGATTTTAAGTTGATTGGGTTTGTTCAATAATCAGTGTATACAATCACTTGTCAAATCAATAGGCAGGTAGCCCCATGGAACATTTGCATAGAGTTGTATAGACTGATGTTAATACTTTGCGTTCTTTAGACCCCTTGCACGTTACATTAACAATTCAACCTATTATGTACGGAATTAATGTATCAAGGTTAAATTAAACAATTTTATTTGAATTTGAACATATTATAAGTATTTTGATATAAACATCTTCTTATCAGTCAAGAAGAAAACATTTGAATGGAATAAAAATTAAGCAGACAAAAAGTCAAACATAAAATTGCTAGCAATTGTGAATTTTGGATTAAAATTTGTGAAAAAAGCCTTAAGGGTACTTTTTTGCTTTGTGAATGGGGCCCTATTTCGGCCCCAAATTGGATTAAAATTGTTTTTATTTTTATGTGTGTCTAATTCCCCACCCTAGAGTCAAGCATATTTGTCTTAATCCCCTCAGTGGGAGATGCTATATGTCTATCCAATGGACCGGGGCCTGTATTACCAGGATCTAAAATCCGACCAAAGTCTATTACCCCGGGACCCAGATCATTCGGAATGTCAAATTCCTGATGGGAATCACTCCCCCCCCCGGGGGGGGAAACATTGATAGGTGCATAATATTCTTCAGTGCTCTAGTACAGAGGATTATTGGAGCAAATACCCATTTGAAAACAAACATAACAGGAGCCTTCTCAGGACAGCGCGCTCGACTATTCAAACCGCTTTGTCATAGTTATTGGTATTTGTCAGTACAAACAGGGCAAATATTCTGCTAAAATGATGTTCACAGTAATGGGCCTTGAACTTATACTATGACCAGGAAGAAACGTGTGGAGGTTTCATTGAATATCTGTAGTAGATAATTAGAGTTGTTTTAACGCAAACTTTAATATGAATTTTCTATGTACAAAAAGGGGCATAATTCAGCTAATTTGCAGGTAAAGGTATGGGCCTTGGTCACTGAAATAACATAATGACCCCGAAGACACGTTTGTCATTGTCATTGTCGATGATTGGGCTTTTTTTACACAAGTTTTATATTTAAAAAAAATGTTTACATATATTTTTTAACGATTGAAATATACTTTTTTCCGCCGATTTGGGTATTGTCTTGTAATCATTTCTCGATTTATACGTTTATCTGACGAACATTTTCGAAATTTAGGTACCTGTGAAAAGATAATGGATCGCTTAATTCATATCTATTGGAAAAAGAACGCATGGGGTAAGGGTAAAACGACAATTATCAATAAACAGACGTACCCACTCTCTGCTCTTCCGTTTAAGCCTGCATTATCTTCTGAACATGCATTATCTTCTGAGCCACCATTATCAGGATACAGACCATGTGTTCGCGCTCGACAAATATTTAGCTACTTTTTATATGGGCAATAATTTTGGAGCGCATAACCCGAGAAGGGCCATTTCTGTGGTTTTGATCGCAACTTTCACGTCCCGAAATTAGATAGTTATTGTGAACGGATTGCAATAAAAGTTACATACCTGGGCAGATAATCCATTCCTAATTAATGTTCCATAAATATTTGTATAATGACACTTTCATTTCGGACGCATTAACAATTTAAACCTACACACCTTTGCAGTTTTAAATAACTCTCGATAACCGCCGCTGTACCAGTGTGTTCAATTTGATCGATATATCTGCAAATTAAGGGCATTGCGTCATTTCTATTGGTCAGTTGGATTCTATTATTAAAGTTGAAGGTGTCCAGCACACATGGCAAAATAGTGGCGGTCTGAACATAAATGTAGTAGATGAACGCACAGGTTTAAATCGGAATGTATGCGTTTCCTTGGTAAATTTTGGCATATGTTAAGCAGTTAAGGTGTTGTCTATGTAAACTACATGGATGGATAACTTTATTTTTGCAAATAATAGAAATTGACGAAACTATCAACTTTCAGGTCTCCACCACATAAAAGGTCCTTCGCCTATAAGACGTTCCAATAGCCCTATATAGGTCATTCGCCGATAAGACGTTCCAACAGCCCTATATAGGTCATTCGCCTATAAGACGTTCCAATAGCCCTATATAGGTCATTCGCCGATAAGACGTTCCAACAGCCCTATATTAAAAGTAACACTAAATTCGTTGCACGTCTTATAAATCAGACTAGAAAACGTTATTCACTTAAATAAAACTAAAACACTGATGAATAGACTTACATGCGGAAAACTTCCCAAAATCCAGTGAGACTTGGGCTTTTTCACACCAGAAAACGCACGTTCCATACGTTTTACATAGAGATAGAAATGTATAGCACTATACACCGCAATGAGGAACAGTCCGATTAAAACAGACTTCAAGAAAAACACGAAATTTAAAGCAAATAATTCCATTCTGTATTAGGAATAGGACATGTTTCTCATAAACAATGAAGGGTTAAAAGGTAGAACTCTAAACGATATTGCCATCAGGCGTAGTAGATTGTGAAATCTATTTATAGACCATTACACTGTGCAGGTTGTCATTGTGGTAACTTCCCTTGTCTACGGTAGTAGACGGACATTTGAGAAAAATAATTTATATCGAGTTAATAAGTCGTGGCCACGGGTTATAAAGTCGTGGCAACAAGTTACGTAACGCGTGGCCATAACTTAGTATCTCGTGGCCACGACTTATTATCAATTTAAGCAACATCCGCGCAGAGATTTAAATGGTTCCAAGCATATCTCTATTACCGTTAACGGAAGTTGGCAATTTAAGTGGCCACCAGTTACGAAATTCTATTCTGAGGCCACAAAACACTAAGTCGTGGCCACTACTTAATTACTCGTGGCCACGAGATAGATTATTTTTCTCACATGTCTCGTCTATGCCACTGTAGCCACCGTATCTGTGCCTCCGTACCTGTTTTTCCATTCCCTAAAAGATAAATAATTCATTTTTGGTTAAAGAAGTCGCGTTCGAGAAAATCAATGCAAAATTGTTTAAGTTATGAATGTTCAAACCAATGCAACCTATTATTTCATGGATTTGAACATCTGGATTTGGGTATATATACTGGATACTCCGATAATTGTAAATCCATATAGCTGAGTGGGTAAGGCGCGTGTCTGGTTTGATCCCGACGGTCGCAATTTCGACACCCGGCGAAGGCAAGTGTTTTAATTAACTTCTTTTTTCTTGATAAGATTTTTGTTTTTGTTAGTCCATAAGCTTTACTTCTTGCAGTTAAGATAGTAAAGAGCCCTTTTCAAAAATACCAACATCTGTGAGCAAGTCCATTTAAGCTAAATACCGTAGCACTGAATGTTCCAGTCACAGTCGCTATGGTATACAGTACTTTTTAAACTGATAAATGATGTTACATTCACTATTGTACAAAAGTAATATTAGTAAACCTGTTTACTGAAATGTCTATACAATTACGAGAATTATGCTCCATGTGTTAACAAGTAAGCAGTAATGCATTGTAGTTCTATTGAATGTAAAGTTTTACATTCATATTTTTATAAAATTATTGCAAAAAGTTGCATCGAAAAAAGGTGGCAGCGGTGGGATTCAAACCCACGCCTCCGAAGAGACTGGTGCCTTAAACCAGCGCCTTAGACCGCTCTGCCACGCTACCCATATACGTGCATAACTATTTATTTTAAATAAAATTTAATTCAATACTTTGTGAATGTGACAAGCGAGCTAAACTGTCAACTTAAATTTGAACTTTAAAACGCCTGAAGAATTTACTGTTTTAGTCCATAAGTCACGGAAACTGTTGCTCCGGAAAACGGATAACTATCTGTTATAATTATCTCACACCAATTTTATTGAAATGCAGTAATTCAGCAATCGCTTATGGTTACGCATGCGCAAATAAATTCCTTCTTTGTTGCATATAAAATATTCAATGTTTGATCTAAATTTTCAACATGACTGAGCTACTTTCCGATATATCACCATACATTGTTAGAAAGATAAGGTCATAACCTTTTAAAAAAACAGCATGTCCAAAAATTCTATACGTTGTAACTCAAAATATAAGATAGAAAAAACACACCGGTTTTGACAGGCACGGAGGATGCCATTTTGAGCATGAATACATGGGCCAAAGGTTATGAAGCTGGGAACCACTAGACAAAGTAGTGCAAAAAACAGGCTTTTTTTCCTATTGCTTACATATGTACCTTTAAAATGATACCAAAACATATCATTTAAACTGTATTTTACAAATAACATGCATCCTGCACTCAACCATCTGTGCTTATTATCTAACTGACTTCCGTTTTGGGGTTATTAGCATTTATTTTTTACCCATGCAGCGATTCTACTCGAAACTGGGCTTATATTTACCTTGTTAGCGGTTTATATCCTACTTAGAAGAGCCTATATTCCATGATATTGTATGTGACAGCTGCAAATATTCTATACTTGGAAGAAGTCAATATTCTAGTTGGAAGAGGCTCATACAGTGCTTGGTACAACTAATTAATATCCTATTTGGAATAGGCTGATATTGTTCGTTTCTATATTTGGCCTATATACAAACTGGAAATGTGTATAAACTAACTCCAAATTGGAGATGAATAAATATCTTACGTGGAAAGGACTAACGTCATTATTAGATGGGGCTGAAATCCCTTTTTGGACTGCAATCCAATTGTGGCACACCATTTTATTCACTCTAAAATCTGTCATGTATGCAATATTTTATTATAGATAACCAGGGGCGGCTCCAGGATTCCATCATCATCATTATCAAGTGCATTTTGTTTCACTTAATACTTCACCGTATTATGTTCGAAAGACATGATGGTTCATCTGTAGGTCCTGCATCTGATATGGCAGTAAATTGCCGATGCGCGATTTGCCTGGCCACTAAATTATGGAGGCTATCTTGTGCCAAAAATGTAATGATGTACAAACATAGAAATATAAGCGGAATTTTCAGATGTATAAAATCCATTCTCTAAAATAAGAAAGTAAATCATCTAAATTCTATTTTCAAACAAGAAAAGTACATTATTGTGAAAACAAATCGAATTCTTCATTATCAACTAGATATCTACATAAAAATTAATAAGACAGCAGTCCTTTACATTTGGAAACATTAAAATCAGTATATAGTTCTTTATTTTGACCACTCGCATTATTACCCTGCACTTCTATTTCTTCTCAACGTACTTATGAAAATGTAAAATAACGATTAAGTTTTGGCATCTGACCAACTTACTTTCACACTTCACCGATTGCGATTCGGTAATGACAAATCGCGATTCGGAAATGACAAATCGCAAGTTGCAATTTCACTGACTTCCATATAAGGAAATGCTTACGGAGTTTTCCGAAGTATTCTCCCCGCCCCCAATTTTCTCCTGTGTTGTTCGGGATTCACTGTATGCAAATTAATGTAATCGATGAAGTTTGGCCATGAAATGGTTTACCAGTACAATCAAGAGCTCCGTCTACAAATCGCGCAAGTTAATTTTCAAAGTACTTGCCTGACAGGACAAGTTGGTAGTCAAGCTAATGTACAGCTCTGAAACACTGGCTTAGAGTAATTAATCTAATGAATGAGTCACTAAACACATATTTAGAGCTACTGTTAATGTACATTGTATATGTGCTTAACTCAATTTCTGTCTAGGGCCCAACATGTGCTAGAAGCAAATCTGTTACTTGATTTTGGTAAATATCACAGTGCCAATAACTCCTCTCATCGCTTTTGATCCAATGCATGAACTTTAACAAAAAAAGTTCCACAGAAATAAGTATTTGTCTCAACGACTGTTTCTATTTTTTTCATGAAATTGGAAATATATTTTAAATTAAGAAAAAAAGTATCCTAAAGTGCCCTATTTTAAAGCCTTTAAGAACATAAATATGATGTTTCTCTAATGCAATTGTATTTTGAAAAATAATACAAAGGTATCACTCAGTAATTTCTTCTTGTTAAAATAAAAACAATAAATTGGCATTCTCTATCAAACAAAGATTTCAACTGGTCAAATTATATTGACAAACGATTCAAGACCCTCCACATTTTCTGAGAGGGACTTAAAATAAAGCCTTTGGTTGCATGCCTTATATAACCCAAAAGAACAAGGCTGTACAGAAATCAGTTAATATTTACATAGAAATAATGAAATTCAGAACATGTTATTATATTAAGTTCATTATAATAACAATTAAATGTCATTTTTAAGAACCTTGCATAATTATTGCACATGTACAAGTGTATGTTGTTGTTGTTGTTTTTTTCAGGACATACCCAGTTGTGAATCAAAACATTACCATATACTAGTAACTAGCACAAAGATATAAGTAGGCCTACTGCTTTTTGTGAGTGAACATAATGACAATGGAAATGGTCGCTTTTATAATTTTTACACATGTCTTTTCTTAAAGCTTAATATAATTAATACATTTGCCATGAACATACATTACCAAGTACTTTTGATATAAAATATACACACAAGAATTTTTTTAACTGATAAACTAAAATATGTCACAATTAGGTTATGTGACAGATTAAAGTACTGTAGTTAATGTCTTCTGTATGACAGAAACTCTCAGAACAGCTTTTGCTCACACTCACAGCCGACACAGGCATTTGTGGAATCAAATATCAGCTTTTTTAACAATTGTCAATATGTATTCGCCGTGGTAGCTGAAATAATTCGCGTTCAGAATAAATCTGAACAGCAAAAACCATCAAAAGACTCTATGGCGGCAATATATATTGACCAACGCCGTGGTTTCTGCTGAAATATATCTTACATTACCGAGACAGATAGATGGCTTAATAAATTCCATAGATAATACGAACATATATTTCTTTCCGGTGTCCGGATTTACATACTGTCCGGATGTATTTACGTAACTATGCTAGAATGTATATTTGACATAAACGGTCTACAGTACTGTAGACCTTCCACTAAATCCGGTAATTTCCGATGATGCACGAGCGTTCGATAGGCTCCTCCCGCATTCTTATTGACATTTTCCATATATGGGCATGTGCAAAATTCGATACTTGTTTCTTTCGAGTTTTGTAAACCGAGAAATGTAAACGGCGACTTTCCATTTGCGTTGTTCCACTGTCGCTTTGTCAGATGAACTTTTTCGCATATTCAAAACATTGAATTAAGTAAAGCTAGATCTTTTTTATGAGAAATTATTCAATAGAATGGATATTATATAGGATTTTGGTTTTCTACCGATTCCTTTTCCATAACATAACATTAGAAATTGCACAAAACCATGTTGCGATTAACTAACAGCGAAAGAGCGGAATTATATTTCTTAAAATAAAATCGTATTTCTACAATTGCACGTGTAATCTTGAAAACTGCAAAATGTTAGTTAATTTTTAACCGCTTTACATTTGTAATTTGTCGATTTGTACAAAAAATTTATACAAAAAACATTTGTACATTTTTGGCACAAGATAGCCTCCATACTAAATACGTATTTGACATTCAATGGTATATATATCAGGAACCTCTTTAAACCTGTAAAATCCCTAGGTGACTAAATTCAAACACACACGCATCGAGAATTTTTGTTTTATTCAATTACCGAATAGTAATGGTCTTTTTGTTTCGAGTATAATGTCATTAAATAACTCATCAATTGTCTTGAAACGTGCTATGCGCTGTGTTTTTTTCATCGAGCCGAACAGACGAACATTTACGTGAAATGTTGTGAAAGATTCTCGTATGATTGCGTTGTAAACTAATTAGGCCAGGGATGCCAACTTTGTGTCATTTTCGCTGACATATGGTGCCGGAAAAAATATGAAATCGCCAGTAATTGGAGCCAGGAATGGTGGCCACCCCTCTACTTTAGCACTTTATATCTTTTTTTATAAATGCATACAACAATATGAAATTTGATGTGATTGCTAATGGAACATTGCAAAAAAAGTTTGTCGATTTAGATGTTTGGGAAAACAATATCATCCACAAATAAAGGTATATAAAATACCCATTGACTATAGTTTATCGTTTTCGATAAACTTCGGCGCTGGTTCTACAGTGCACGTAAGAAACCGCAGGGGGGGGGGGGGGCGGGCTAGGTCGGGTATGTTTGACTGAAATCGATGTGTATCTTTTACCAAATTTAGCGAGCGAATCGAGCGAAAAATTTTTAGCATATTTATCCAGTTTTGACCGTTTTATATATACCCATATGTAGGGTCCGGGAGTTTAAGGGGGGAGGGTGCGCCCCCTCCCCCACACCACTGGATCCGCTTGTGATAACACTTTACTTAAAATATGATATATGAACACTCAATATAGTTAGCATTGTACTGCATTCAGTTTGATTCAATATTGACGAATATCTTCTAACTCGAAAATGTGTTTATATTCTATACATTAAATTAACAACTATTTTACTTTTCACCATTTTAGTCACACGTCATTTTTATTTAATTTCTCACAACTTTTAAAATTCAGCTATTAAAAAATCATTGTTTGAAATTTGTAAATGAATAACAACAAATCAAACTGTGTTCACTTATGACATGCGATCATACGTATACACTGAACAAAGAATTTTATCGTCTCCGTGGCCTAGTGGTTAGGGCGTTCGCCTACGGAGCGGCAGGTCGAAGGTTCGAGTCCTACACAGGGCGAGTTCTGATATGGCCGGTTGCCTACCCAGCAGCTAGTTAAATCTAGGGGTACCGATTGCCTTCCTGCCAAGCGCCCGGCAGGAATCGGGAGTAAAGGTGTTCATCAGTAACGGTGTCTCATAAGTCAAAACTGGCTGGCCCTTAATCGCGAGGGGTGACACTATAATAAACCAACACTTTACTTTTAAATTTACAACATAATATATTATTGAACACAATCGATATATTTGTAGTATAACATTTGAAGACTCAGTAAATTAACTATTGCAAAAACATGCAATCCATTACACAAAATAACATAAATATAACGTTGGCTTGCTAGGCGTAATTTAAATAAAATTATCATGTAATACTAGATTTAAACATCAAAAAGACTCAACTATTAAATGTCGAAATTTCGTCATTGGATACACAGTGATGAAGGCGCAAATTTCCAGTCCACCCCTGGAAATTTCCCCCCCCCTCACCAGCCATGCCGTCTTGTTTTGTTTATAGCTACGCCCTTAGCAGCCGGAAACTTATTAGTTATTATTTTATATTGAACAATGTTTACAGATGAACTATTAGCAAAGTATCGTATTTCAGTCGATAGGTTTACTTAAAGTGACATTCGTTTTTTAATTTTTTTTATAAATGTACAAAACAATAATAATAGAATAATAAGCAAAAATAGGCCAATTTATTATCACTGACTATATAACATCAAGTTATAAAAATATTTAATTTCGATAAAGTAAACTACTTCAATATTTTTTTCATTATACTGTATCCAAGATTAACCTACTTGTAAGATTTATTTGTCGTGATATATTAAACCATTTTATAAAATATAGTATTTAACATACATTGTATACGTATTTTCTATTTTTTTTTAAATAATGCTGAACGTTAATGTTCCTTTAAATAATCTTGCATAAAACTACCGGTACACGAAACTAACAAAATCCGGTTTATTGGGATTAACAAAGCAACATTCATCAAATCACGCACCGCCTAACAAATGTATAAACAAACGAAACCAACCATTAAATGTGCGAGTTTATTTCGAAGTTGATAAGGTCCTTTCGCGCCGAAGCTGCATTATGTGAGGACCCGGAATAGTTTACTTTTTAGACTCATCGAAAGTTGGCACGTATTTTGAATCATAGCTGCAATTTCCAGCTATTTATCTTTTACTGAAATATTCTTAATTTTGGTGTGGAATGTGCTGTGGTGGGAAGCCGGAGTACCCGGAGGAAACCGCACCTGTTCATGTATGGTGACCGCCAACCAAACTCACTTGCGCCGACTGGGAAGCGAACCGGGTAGCCTAGGTAAGAGGCGAGTGTACCAACTACTGTTCTAGCCGGACCATTAAATTTATACCGTCTAAGTATTTATATATCTGGCCCCACGAATACGAACATTCTTAAGCGTAATCTTAGTTTTAATCTTAAATATTAAACCAATGAAAATCAAAGCTCAAATGTAACAAGCATTCTCATTGGTCAATATTCTAAATTTAGACTAAGTTTGAGATTGAGAACTTTCGTAGTCGTGGTACCTGGATTTAAAATGGTTACATTGTTAAGAATGGAACACTCACTGACGATAGATTGTCTTAATATTCTAAACGCATTGTAGACATTCATTTTCAGTTAATTGAGGCCTTTAAAAAGATAAAGGATATCATTATAGTGTGATATTGATATACATCTTCAGCCGCCTTTCAAATTTACCTCCCGATCACAGGGTCATAAGTCGTCCGTTAAAACTCGGTTCGAAATGCAGCCATGGCACACTGGCTTATTTTCCTCACATGTATCTTATTTATAAATACACCTGGGAGCAAACGTGCGAATTGTTTCCTCAGAAAAAATGCCAGATGCCTGGGCGGGAATCGAACCAGGGACCTCACGATCCTTAAGTCAGCGTCGTACCATCAGACCACTGATTCCACTGCAGGCCTCAACCCGCACATACATGTCACGTACCAGCATTACAATAATTATTTCATATGTTATCATCCTGAAACTTCCAGAAGATTTGACGGTAGCACGAGTATGTAGCGCACACGTATGCGATACTTTCTGGTCAATTTCAAACCATGGTGGCCCTTGATGGTCGCCGGGAATCCGTTGGTCGGGCACGCTTCCGGTTTCCGGTCTCTGAACACGACCTTGACATCGGTGGTCGGTTTTTGTCAACATCGCCACCACCCACGTTGACGTCTACGACCACGTTCGTTTCGATGTTGTCGATAAGGGAGCTCTTGTCGTCCTCCTTTGTGACGTCACTTGTGAATGGACCAATCATCTTTAATGCTTCCAGTGACCGTATGGTTGCCGTGTGCCAATCTTCGCAGAATTCAGTCTCGCGGTTCCGTTGCTGCTGACGCCTGACGTCAAAACTACGTCGCGTTGACCTGCGTTCCACTTGACCGACTTTACGAAAATTATCATGTCCATATTTAAAGCTTGTAGCATACAGTGGTTTGATTTCAGAATCGTCTTGTGCACGATAATCCCCTCCGTAAATACTTTTCTGATGAACATCTGTATCACGATCAATAAGCAAAGCACTGCCATTCTCTGTGTTTTGTTTTACTCTTTCTAATGTCAAAATTACGTTGCCACCTTCAACATCATTGGACGATTCATCCAAGTCCATATCAGCTTTTTCGTAAGACTGATTGATAGTACTTAGTCTGGGGTTTCTCGCATTCATTGTTTCTGTTTCCGAACTCTCGTACTCCGTCGGGACCTGCGGATCGTGCGTCGGGTGCTCCACAATTTCCCGGACGAGTTTGAGAGACGACGATGAGGCTTTGCATAAGCCGACAACTAAACAGTCATCTCGGAGCATCGCCGACATTTGAACTGGGTGGCGATGCTTATCGAGATACTCCATCGAGTAATGGTGGCGCGTAACCTCGAAAAGATGGTTGCTGATCTCCTGGTCTTGATAATCAACGTTAAAATTGGAAGTCCCGGTAAGGCTGGCGGTGCTCTTTGATCTAAAACACAGGAAGTTCAAACCGGCGACGTCTATCCGTGTCAACGCCGGCCCCGACGAAACAATATGAGCGACAATGGCCCTGACCTGATTAGAACTGATTACGATGACAAAAGTTTTCCAGTCGTTTTCGTTGTTATCCGGATTAACTTGGACATATTCCCTGTCGGCTAGTGCTAGTGGTTGATACGTTATGGTGGAATAGACGCCGACGAATATCAGATCCGACGACAGGCGCATTAACGCCGACGTTTTGAGCATTAGCTGACTCATTAGCGTATTCATGTTGATCAACGTTGGCAAGTTCACTTATTACTTTTCAAGCATTTACAGCTCTACGGCGTGGTACTGTTACGAATATTGTTGTTTGGGATAAATTGACTGTTTCAGTCTATCAAGAAGACGAGAATGTGTTCTGTTTACACTTAACAATCCAGAATACTCGTACACGCCCGATGAAAAAGCAAATCAAAAGTCTCATATAGAGCGCTCCGATATATTCACAAATGGATCATCTTCAACGATCTGACTTTCATAGTAAACGTTTTATGTATTTCCTGTTCATATTATACATTCAAGAATCATTTTTACAGATTATACTTTATTAGTCCTTCACATTTGGTTTTTCATTACTATTGAATAATTGGTTATATAAGGATATTTCCTCCAAATTTAATAACAAGCAAAACACTATATCCCGATAAAATACCAAATGAATGAAATAATCGTTCGCGTTTAATGACGGCAGGACATTAAATAGTATTATATGACATGTATGTGAATCAACAGCGAATGAAGTTGAGATGTTTGAAATGTTGTTTATGGGCGCAGACAGGATCTTCAAATACCAGCGAAGAAGCCATTTCCGAGGATGTTGATCACCGGAAGTACTTCATGTCGTCTGGAATGTGCGCGTGCTGTACTTCCCCGGATTACTTAGGCCAAACAAAACCCGACTCTACAGGAACCCCCCACCTCCCCCCCCCCCCCTCGACCCTAAAGATTTTAGACACGATCGTTTTCCGTGAAATCTAATTTCGTCAGATTTGTATATTTCAAGGGAGTTAATCGTGATTGACTAGCTAATACATGTCGAAAAGGCGCCTTATATACCTGAGTATTCTGGACCTCTTCATGGATGAATATTATTGCCGGTAAGCGATTCGTTTCGATTTTATGGCTCGAACTATAAAAAACCCACACAATCTCCACCCTACGTAACTTTTTCGTGAAACCGTAGCCCTAAACACACATTTATTTTTTGTCCTTAAAGTCCCTAACTGTATGTTCTAGTGTGTTCAGACCCACTGATGTTATAGTTTGTTCAGACCCACAGATGTTTTAGTGTGTTCAGACCCACAGATTTTGCATTTTCTCACATAAAACAATTAAAAGGTACTTGGATATATTTTCTGAAGGTGTGTATATACGTTTTGGTGTCATATATATCCTAAATAGCTTTTTATTAGATAGAAAATCACAAAATAAAGAAAACACTTAACTTAGCAATCGAACACAAAAAAAGTAAACGTACTGCGTCTTTAACTGTTGTTTTGTAGCCTCGACTGTCAACTCTTAAAAGCATATATTGGGCTTTTTGACTGTACGGTAGAAAACTAATTGTTGATTTCAAATCTCGACTTATACGCTTTTTTTTCGTCAAAGAGTATGTTTAACTTTCCTTCCACTTTCAATCAAAATAATCATACGAAGTCCTTGATTTACGTGTAATTTTATACCACATTTTCTTTTGTGAGATTGTAAAAAATCTAATTTAATAGAAAGGTATCGATGAAACGTGAGAACAGTACTAGATCATATAAGTTAGGTCGTAATGTCCCTTGAAAGCCAGAGGGGGCCATCAGCCTTCTTTTTTTTCTAACACTCTGCAAGATTAACGTATCTTCATTCATCGCCACTGTTCACGTATTTGTACGATTGTACGATTCAAAAATGATAATCATTATTTTCATTATTTTACTCTAATTCATACTTACTGTGTTTTCCAGAAGTACTTTTTACTCTCAGACAGAATAATTTCAAAGACCCATATATTCTCATGATTCTACTCCCACACAAGGGAAATAACTACGAACGGATCTTTACTTCAAGGGAAAGTAAGAGCAAATTACAATTTTGACTGAACCGACGCGTTTTAACAAGTTGCGATTGTCAAAAGTTAATCAATAATTTCGTATCGACCACGTTACGCTTGTCAAAATTGTACTTGTTAATGTAAACTCGATATGAAAGCACAATATACATTAATTCGTAAGCAAGTAAGGGTAGCGTGGCCGAGCGGTCTAAGGCGCTGGTTTAAGGCACCAGTCTCTTCGGAGGCGTGGGTTCAAATCCCACCGCTGCCACATAATTTTTACAACCGTACTTTTTCTTTTAATTGATCTTTTGAAAGCTTCATACACTTGAACGAACTCGCCCGTATGTGTTCGTTTATAAGAAATGAGTATGTTAAATGTTAATTTATTCAAAATGTACAGAATCAGAAAATTAAAGTAAAACGTCAATAAATAATTCAGGCGTGTAGTGGGAAAATCGGGCTTACTGCATGTGCGTAAAGTGTCGTCCCGGATCAGCTTGTGCAGTCTGCACAGGCTAACCCAGGACGGCACTTTCCGCTTGTATGGTATTTTCTGTTTCAAGGAAGTCTCTTCTAAGCATAAATCCACTGTAGGCGGAAGTGCCGTCCTGGATTAGCCTGTGCGGACTGCACATGCATTAAGCCCGGTTTTCCCACGACACGTCTCGAATATTATAAAGGTATTACGCATACATATGGGTATCAAAATTGATCCAAGCATGACTTCGTTTTAATACTGTGAGATTATTCTACATTGTCTTACTAACTGGACAATGCGAGGACATGCCTTCAGTATATTACATTATAACTTTAAATAGACTGTCATCGAAAAGAGCCTCAAGGGGGGCAATTAAAAAAATCTGAATTGTAGGTATTAATACTGACATATTAAACGGTTAAAACACGGTATATGTAATACGAAAAGAGTATACGCATTTGGAGATAAAAATCAATTTATAATAAGGGTCGTATTTGTTTGGCCCTTTTCATGTGTACGTTTTTGCGCCAGAATTGTGAGTACTTTGTATTAACATAATTTACACACGATTCCTTACCAAGCAGGATATCGCAGTTGGTAAAAGCGCTGTCTACTGTTAATTCTTCGTATGGCTCCTAAGTCGTGAGTTCGATACGCCGCTTGATTGAAAGTACATGTTTTACTATATCGTATTTCTATCATCTAACATCATTTATAGTGCAATCGGAAACCAATATTTCGTTAACACATCCCCTTTAAACAAGTTGCGATTATCAATAGTTGAATTAATAATTTCAACACGTCGCTTGTCAAAATTGTACTTGTTAATGTAAATGTACAATATTCAGGAAAAATGTTAAATGTAAGGGTAGTCTCTTCGGAGGCGTGGGTTCGAATCTCACCGCTGCCACATACTTTTTACAACCGTACCTTTTTCTTTTTATTGATCTCGAATTCATACACTTCATACACTTGAACCTTATATAGAACTCGCCTCGTATGTGTTCGTTTAAAAGAAATGAGTACATGTTTGTTAAATGTTAATTTATTCACAATGTACAGAATAAGAAAATTAAAGAAAAACGTAATTACATAATATTCAATATAAAGCTATTACGCAGACATATGGGTACCAAGATTATTGCAAGCATGACTCCGTTTTAATATTATATGATTATTATACATTGTTTAACAACTGGACGATGCGAAAAATGGCCTCAAGCATTATACATTTTAACTTTAAAGGGGCTATGTCATCGAAACGGGCCTCAAGGAGACAATTAAAAAATCTGAATTTTAGTCCAAGTTTTCTACGCGTGGGAGTGACTTACGCCAATTTCACCCTGTTATATAAAAATGAAGGACATAGGCGTTCAAGACAAAAAGTTAATAATTAAACACACATACGTACAGATATTAAGACACACACATGTATTTAGTAATAATATTACGGTACATGCGCTTGTAATGAAAATTTGTGTATACATAGTTTTACTGTAATATTGCAACAAGTACACATTTTATTTAATGAAAGCATATTGATACAGTCATTTTAACCATATCGAACAGTGCATCAAAATCATATTTATTAATCTATTTCGTTAAGTTCATGTCTTTTATTTATCTTATAATAATATTTAATTTTATTATAACGATACACATTAAATACTATTTATGATATAAATTAACGTATTCGTATAACGTAGGATGTTGTTCACCGGAAGTACTTCATGTCGTCTGGAATGTGCGCGTGCTATACTTCCCCGGATTACTTAGGCCAAAAAAACCTGAACTCTACCTAGTGGAACCTCCCCCCCCCCCCGTCAACCTAGTGGAACCTCCCCCCCCCCGACCCTAAAGATTTTAGACACGATCGTTTTCCGTGACATCTAAATTCGTCAGCTTTGTATTTTTCAAGGGAGTTAATCGTGATTAACTAGCTAATACGTGTCGAAAAGGCGCTTTATATTATTAACCGAGTAGTCTGGACCTCTTCATGGATGAATAGTATTGCCGGTAAGCGATTCGTTTCGATTTTACACAATCTCCACCCTACCTAACTTTTTCGTGAAACCGTAGCCCTAACCATACCTTAATGTGGCGCGTCGTGCGAAAACCGGACTTAATGCATGTGCGTAAAGTGTCGTACTTTGATATAGTTTCTGAAGGTGTGCATATACGTTTTGGTGTCAAATATATCCTAAATAACTTCTCATTAGACAAAAAATCACCAAAATAAAGAAAACACTTAACTTAGCAATCGAAAACAAAAAAGTAAACGTACTGCGTCTTTAACTGTTGTTTTGTAGCCTCGACTGTCAACTCTTAAAAGCATATATTGGAGTTTTTGACTTCACGGTACAAAACTAATTGTTGAATTGAAATCTTTACTTATACGCTTTTTTCGTCAAAGAGTATGTTTAACTTTCCCCCCACTTTCAATCGAAATAATCATACGTACACGTTGATTTACGTATAAATTTATACCACATTTTCTGTTGTGAGATTGTAAAAAAATCTAATTTAATAGAAAGGTATCGATGAAACGTAAGAACAGTACTAGATCATATAAGTTAGGTCGTAATGTCCCTTGAAAGCCAGAGGGGGCCATCAGCCTTCACTGCTTATAATGCTGATACACCATCTGGCTTTGAAGAGATATAACGTCCTCGTAGATTAGCAAGTGTTGATAAAATAGGTTGATGGTTTGGTGGATGTTTGACACACATAAGGTATCAAAACTAAAAAAAATTACATATAAGTGCCGCCAGCGGGTATCGAACCTACGACCGTCAGATCAAAAGTCTGCGCTAACCACTCAGCCATTCCTGTTCATACACAATTTTTACTTTTTAAAAGTGATTGACGTGTTTAAAGCAACAGAACCACTCTAAAATATTCATTCGTTTCACGTGCCAAACGCTTTATAATTTATCCATTTCAACTGATTCTTCCTCATTAACGAAAGGTTTTTCCCAATATATTTCTTTGTCAGTAGTGCTGTTTCGCTGATTGATATATAGTTTTTTGTGTGTTTTTTTTTTATTGATGACACATATTTTGGAAATTGTCAATCTGTGAACAGGTTCCTTTAAGTTGGAGTGTTCATTGAATAAGTATGATCAAGTCCCTTGACAGTATTTTTTTCTAACACTCTGCAAGAGTAACGTATCTTCATTCATCGCCACTGTTCACGTATTTGTACGATTCAAACATGATAATCATTATTTTCATTATTTTACTCTAATTCATACTTATAGTGTTTTCCAGAAGTACTTTTTACTCTCAGACAGAATAATTTCAAAGACCCATATACACTCATTCTTCTACTCCCATACAAGGGAAATAACTACGAACGGATCTTTACTTCAAGGGAAAGTAAAAGCAAATTACAATGTTGACTGAACCGACGCGTTTTAACAAGTTGCGATTGTCAAAAGTTAATCAATACTTTCGTATCGACCACGTTACGCTTGTCAAAATTGTACTTGTTAATGTAAACTCGATATGAAAGCACAATATACATTAAATCATAAGCAAGTAAGGGTAGCGTGGCCGAGCGGTCTAAGGCGCTGGTTTAAGGCACCAGTCTCTTCGGAGGCGTGGGTTCAAATCCCACCGCTGCCACATAATTTTTACAACCGTACTTTTTCTTTTAATTGATCTTGAAAAGCTTCATACACTTGAACGAACTCGCCCGTATGTGTTCGTTTATAAGAAATGAGTATGTTAAATGTTAATTTATTCAGAATGTTCAGAATCAGGAAATTAAAGTAAAACGTCAATAAATAATTCAGGCGTGTAGTGGGAAAATCGGGCTTACTGCATGTGCGTAAAGTGTGGTCCCGGATTAACTTGTGCAGTCTGCACAAGCTAACCCAGGACGGCACTTTCCGCTTTTATGGTATTTTCTGTTTAAAGGAAGTCTCTTCTAAACATAAATCCGGAAAGTGGGCGGAAAGTGCCGTCCTGGATAAGCCTGTGCGGACTGCACATGCTTTTAGCCCGGTTTTCCCACGACACGTCTCGAATATTATAAAGGTATTACGAATACATATGGGTATCAAAATTGATGCAAGTATGACTTCGTTTTAATATTCTAAGATTATTCTCCATTGTCTTACTAACTGGACAATGCGAGGAACTGCCTTCAGCATATTACATCTTAACTTTAAATAGACTGTCATAGAAAAGCACCTAAAGGGGGCATTTAAAAAACCTGAATTGTAGGTATTAATACTGACATATAAAACGGTTAAAACACGGTATATGTAATACGAAAAGAGTATACGCATTTTGAGATAAAAATCAATTTATAATAAGGGTCGTATTTGTTTGGCCTTATTCATGTTTACGTTTTTGCGCCAGAATTGTGCGTATTTTGTAGAACCATACGTTACACACGATTCCTTACCAAGCAGGATATCGCAGTTGGTAAAAGCGCTGTCTACTGTTAATACTTCGTATAGCTCCTAAGTCGTGAGTTCGATACCCGCTTGATTGAAAGTACATGTCTTAGTATATCGTATTTCTATCATCTTACATCATTTATTGTGCAATAAGAAACCAATATTTTGTTAACACAGCCCCTTTAAACAAGTTGCGATTATCAATAGTTAATTTAATAATTTCAACACGTCGCTTGTCAAAGTTGTACTTGTTAATGTAAACTCGATATGAATTTACAATATTCAGTAATAATATGAAATGTTAGGGTAGCGTGGCCGAGCGGTCTAAGGTGCTGGTTTAAGGCACCAGTCTCTTCGGAGGCGTGGGTTCGAATCCCACCCATGCCACATTATTTTTACAACCGTACTTTTCTGTTTATTGATCTCGAATTGCTTCAAACACTTGAACCTTATATAGAACTCGCCTCGTATGTGTTCGTTTTAAAGAAATGAGTACATGTTTGTTAAATGTTAATTTATTAACAATGTACAGAATAAGAAAATTAAAGAAAAACGTAATTAAATAATATGCAATATAAAGGTATTACGCAGACATAGGGGTACCAAAATTAATGCAAGCATGACTCCGTTTTAATATTTATAAGATTATTCTTCATTGTCTTACCAACTGGTCAATGCGAAAAATGGCCTGAAGCATAATACATTTTAACTTTAAAGGGACTATGTCATCGAAACGGGCCTCAAGGAGACAATTAAAAAAATCTGAATTTTAGGTCAGAATGGTGAGTATTTTGTATAACCATAGCTTACACACTCTTCCTTACCAAACAGTATAGCGCAGTTGGTTAAAGCGCTCTCTACTGTCATTGCTTTGTATGGCTCCGAAGTCGTGAGTTCGATTCCCCCTTGGGGTTTTAATAATTTCAGATTTTTTTAATACGTTCTTTTTGTCAAATATCTCATTGTGTATTATGTTTTTTTTAATTATGTATTTACTGCACATGTATTCGTATAGCGCATTTCTAGCATATTATACCATTTAAAGTACAATAGGAAGCCAATTTTGCGTTGACATAGTCCGTTTGTATAGTCGTTTATAAACATTTACGCTTGTCAAAAGTTAATCAACTATTTTCATATCGAACACGGTTGTCAAAATGTAGCCGTAACTGTCAAATCAATACGTATTTATCAAATATTCTGTAAGTGTTACGGTAGCGTGGTCAAGCGCTCTAAGGCGCTGAGTTAAGGCACCAGCCACATATTCGTAAAGACAAGATATTTTTCAGAAAATGAATAAATGGAAATTTCAGTAGTAACGTATATGTATATAACAATTCGCTGGATTCTCTAATAATTAGATCTTTACACATTTTTCGCACCTAACGATTTACACATTTTACATTTATGCTGTGATTTAGATTAGAGCCAAAATTCCACATAACATAAAATGTACCAACACGGAATTTTAAATGGACATTAAGTTTCAATTCAGAGTTGTTTCAATTCAGAATCACTAGTTTACAATGTGTCCAATAAACATGCATGCTTTATACAGCATGACATATATAATACTCAAACCTAATTAAAGCGAAGAACACAATGATTACATTTATCAATCATGGATTTGTTGGACATATTTGATTTAACCATAAATACGTAAACCCATCTGTGCATTAAGTGCATGAATGGAAATTTGTGCCTATAGCATTTTCCGCATGTTGTTCTTTTTGGAACTATTTGAAAAGAATCTTGTGTTAAACTATGTGTTAATTGTTTGGTTAAGAGGTTGTGTAAACCTACTGTGTTCGCAGTTTGAAAACATATGTACAGAGTTCATTGAATGACTAAGTACTTGAAAAGTGTGTGACTTCAAGCCTTGGATAACTTGAAAAAGACGTACCAAGCCCTGGTTTTGTATAAGAAATTAAGAAATGTCAAAGAGTCAGTCTCTCGCCCCTTATAATATTGGTACTGATTGGAGAGTATTTTCCCATTGGTTGGAAATGTTTCACACCCTGTATAATTTAATAGTATTCTTTGATGAAATACCAGTTCTTAAAAAAACAATCCCTCGATTTATTTTATAATTACATTAACACTTTTTCCGCAGTTATAAACATATGGTTTCTATAACAAAGTTTCAAGTACGGGCAATTGTAACACATATGTTGGGAAGAAAATGTATTATTCCAACTATAATACAGATAACAGATATGAATATTGACGAATTATTTACATAACACGTTTATGCATTGCCATTTACTGAATAAAATGGACCCGCTTAAAACAAAGAACTTACTTCCCAGAATTCGTACTCAGTAACTTCCTCCGACTTACTATTACTTAAGTTACTGAACTAGTTTCACCACAATGACTACAGACAGACAGACAGACAGACAGACAATTTATTCAGACTTATACAACAGTACATCGTCTTCATACATAAATATAAACATTATTTCTGTCACGTAAATAGGTATACAAAATAACATTATATACATAAAATATTCATTTCAGAATACAAATAAACACAATCGATGGCAACAACACTTAAGTTCTATCGAGGCGGTAATGAAATTTATCTAAACAGTATTATTTAGGATCGCACTTCTTATAACAAAAGCTTCTTTGATATATTTACATATATTAAAACTTACTGATTTGTCATATGAAATTAATAACTTGTGGTAATTATATACGGATGGTTTAAAATAAAATATACGGTTAATATATTTTTTTCTTAAATCAGTGTAACAGCGGCATATACATATAAAATGGTATTCATCTTCTAAATCAAAGTCATTACAACATAAATAACGTTCATTTCGTGGTATGTTATTCTGAGCATATCTACAGTAATCAGTCCAAGTTTTCTACGCGTGGGAGTGACTTACGCCAATTTCACCCTGTTATATAAAAATGAAGGACATAGACGTTCAAGACAAAAAGTTAATAATTAAACACACATACGTACAGATATTAAGACACACACATGTATTTAGTAATAATATTACGTTTGAATGTAGAGCGCAACGGTACATGCGCTTGTAATGAAAATTTGTGTATACATGGTTTTACTGTAATATTGCAACAAGTACACATTTTATTTAATGAAAGCATATTGATACAGTCATTTTAACCATATCTAACAGTGCATCAAAATCATATTTATTAATCTATTTCGTTAAGTTCATGTCTTTTATTTATCTTATAATAATATTTAATTTTATTATTATGATACACATTAAATACTATTTATGATATAAATTAACGTATTCGTATAACGTAGGATGTTGTTCACCGGAAGTACTTCATGTCGTCTGAAATGTGCGCGTGCTGTACTTCCCCGGATTACTTAGGCCAAAAAACCTGAACTCTACCTAGTGGAACCTCCCCCCTCCCTCCCGACCCTAAACATTTTAGACACGATCGTTTTCCTTGACATCTAAATTCGTCAGCTTTGTATTTTTCAAGGGAGTCAATCGTGATTAACTAGCTAATACGTGTCGAAAAGGCGCTTTATATTATTAACCGAGTATTCTGGACCTCGTCATGGATGAATAGTATTGCCGGTAAGCGATTCGTTTCGATTTTACACAATCTCCACCCGACCTAATTTTTTCGTGAAACCGTAGCCCTAACCATACCTTAATGTGGCGCGTCGTGCGAAAACCGGACTTAATGCGTGTGCGTAAAGTGTCGTCCCGGATTAGCCTGTGCAGTCCGCACAGGCTAATCCAGTATTGCACTTTCCGCCTACAGTGAATTTATGTTTAGAAGAGACCTCCTTGAAACAGAAAATACCATAAAAGCGGAAAGTGCCGACCGGATTAGCCTGTGCGGACTGCACAGGCTAATCCGGGACGACACTTTACGCACATGCATTAAGACCGATTTTCCCACGACGCGCCACATCTATTTTTTGGCCTCAAAGTCACTAACTGTATTGCTATAGTGTGTTCAGTGGCCTAACTGTCTTGTTATAGTGTGTTCAGTAGCCTAACTGTATTGTTATAGTGTGTTCAGACCCACTGTATTGTTATAGTGTGTTCAGACCCACAGATTTTTTTGCATTTTTCACATAAAACAATTAAAGCGTACTTTGATATATTTTCTGAAGGTGTGCATATACGTTTTGGTGTCAAATATATCCTAAATAACTTATAATTAGACAAAAAATCACAAAAATAAAGCAAACACTTAAGTTAGCAATCAAAAACAAAAAAGTAAACGTACTGCGTCTTTAACTGTTGTTTTGTAGCCTCGACTGTCATCTCTTAAAAGCATATATTGGAGTTTTTGACTTCACGGTAGATAACTAATTGTTGAATTTAAATCTTGACTTATACGCTTTTTTCGTCAAAGAGTATGTTTAACTTTCCCCCCACTTTCAATCGAAATAATCGTACGTACACTTTGATTTACGTATAAATTTATACCACATTTTCTGTTGTGAGATTGTAAAAAATCTAATTTAATAGAAAGGTATCGATGAAACGTGATAACAGTACTAGATCATATAAGTTAGGTCGTAATGTCCCTTGAAAGCCAGAGGGGGCCATCAGCCTTCATTGCGCATAATGCTGTTACACCAGCTGGCTTTCAGGGGACGAGATATAACGTCCTCGTAGGTTAGCAAGTGTTGATAAAATAGGTTGATGGTTTGGTGGATGTTTGACACACATAAGGTATCGAAACTAAAAAAAAATATATAAAAGTGCCGCCAGCGGGTATCGAACCTACGATTCTTCCTCATTAACGAAACGTTTTTCCCAATATATTTCTTTTGTCAGTAGTGCTGATTGATATATAGTTTTTTTGTTTGTTTTTTAATTTATGACACATATATTGGAAATTGTCAATCCGTGAACAGGTCCCTTTAAGTTGGAGTGTTCATTGAATAAGCATGATCAAGTCCCTTGACAGGTTTTTTTTATAACACTCTGCAAGAGTAACGTATCTTCATTCATCGCCACTGTTCACGTATTTGTACGATTCAAACATGATAATCATTATTTTCATTATTTTACTCTAATTCATACTTACATTGTTTTCCAGAAGTACTTTTTACTCTCAGACAGAATAATGTCAAAGACCCATATACACTCATGATTCTACTCCCACACAAGGGAAATAAATACGAACGGATCTTTACTTCAAGAGAAAGTAAAAGCAAATTACAATTTTGACTGAACCGACGAGTTTTAACAAGTTGCGATTGTCAAAAGTTAATCAATACTTTTCGTAATTTTTACAACCGTACTTTTCTTTTTATTGATCTCGAATTGCTACAAACACTTGAACCTTATATAGAACTCGCCTCGTATGTGTTCGTTTTAAAGAAATGAGTACATGTTTGTTAAATGTTAATTTATTCACAATGTGCAGAATAAGAAAATTAAAGAAAAACGTAATTAAATAATATGCAATATAAAGGTATTACGCAGACATAGGGGTACCAAAATTAATGCAAGCATGACTCCGTTGTAATATTATTCTACATTGTCTTACCAACTGGACAATGCGAAAAATGGCCTGGAGCATAATACATTTTAACTTTAAAGGGACTATGTCATCGAAACGGGCCTCAAGGAGACAATTTAAAAAATCTGAATTTTAGGTCAGAATGGTGAGTATTTTGTATAACCATAGCTTACACACTCTTCCTTATGAAACAGTATAGCGCAGTTGGTTAAAGCGCTCTCCACTGTCATTGCTTTGTATGGCTCCTAAGTCGTGAGTTCGATTCCCCCTTGGGGTTTTAATAATTTCAGATTTTTTTAATACGTTCTTTTTGTCAAATATCTCATTGTCTATTATGTTTTTTTTAATTATGTATTTACTGCACATGCATTCGTATAGCGCATTTCTAGCATATTATACCATTTAAAGTACAATAGGAAGCCAATTTTGCGTTGACATAGTCCGTTTGTATAGTCGTTTATAACCATTTACGCTTGTCAAAAGTTAATCAACTATTTTCATATCGAACACGGTTGTTAAAATGTAGCCGTAACTGTCAAATCAATACGTATTTATCAATTATTCTGTAAATGTAACGGTAGCGTGGTCAAGCGGTCTAAGGCTCTGAGTTAAGGCACCAGCCACATATTCGTAAAGACAAGATATTTCTCAGAAAATGAATAAATGGACATTTCAGTAATTGTAACGTATATATATATAACAATTCGCTGGATTCTCTAATAATTAGGTCTTTACTCATTTTTCGCACCTAACGATTTACATATTTTTCATTTATGCTGTGATTTAGATTAGAGACAAAATTCCACATAACATAAAATATACCAACACGGAATTTTAAATGGACATTAAGTTACAATTCAGAGTTGTTTCAATTCAGAATCACTAGTTTACAATGTGTCCAATAAAATGCATGCTTTATATAGCATCACATATAAATGCGGAAACCCATCTGTGCATTAAGTGCATGAATGGAAATTTGTGTGTATAGCATTTTCTGCATGTTGTTCTTTTTGGAACTATTTGGAAAGAATCTTGTATTAAACTATGTGTTAATTGTTTGGTTAAGAGGTTGTGTAAACCTACTGTGTTCGCATTTTGAAAACATATGCACAGTGTCCATTGAAAGACTAAGTTCTTGAAAAGTGTGTGATTTCAAGCCTTGGATAACTTGAAAAAGACGTACCAAGCCCTGGTTTTGTATAAGAAATTAAGAAATGTCAATGAGTCAGTCTCTCGCCCCTTATAATATTGGTACTGATTGGAGAATATTTTCCCATTCGTTGGAAATGTTTCACACTCTATATATTTTAATAGTATTCTTTGATGAAATAACAGTTCTTAAAAAAACAATCCCTCGATTTATTTTATAATTACATTAACACTTTTTCCGCAGTTATAAACATATTGTTTTTATAACAAAGTTTCAATTATGGGCAATTTTTATGCAAATATTGGGAAAAAGACATTATTATACCTCTATAATACAGATAACAGATATAAATATTGACGAATTGTTTACATAACACTTTTATGCATTGTCATTTACTGAATAAAATGGACCTGCTTAAAACAAGGAACTTACTTCCCAGTTTTCGTACTCAGTAATCCACCGAATTACTATTACATAAGTTACTGAACTAGATTCACCACAATGACTAAACAGTCAAAGTTATCTACGCGTGGAAGTGACTTACGCCAATTCCACCCTGTTGTATAAAAATGAAGGGCATAGGCGTTCAAAACAAAAAGTTATTAATAAATCACACATACGTACAGCTATTAAGACACACACATTTATTTAGTAATAATATTATGTTTGAATTTAGAGTGCAACGGAACATGCATTTGTAATGAACAGTTGTGTATAGATAGTTTTACTGCAATATTGCAACAAGTACACAAATTATTTCATGAAAGCATATTGATACAGTCATTCTAACAATATCGAACAGTGCATTAGTGATTTTTAATCACGCACAAAATATCTAACTTAGACTAACTCGTAATTAAAATAACAAATTAAATCAATATTCGCTAATCGCAACTAGTGTGTCTACCATCTTTTGATGTAGAGTATTGTTTTCCAAATTATTTTGACGTTTCGCGGATTGAAAGTGAACATTTTAACAATTACAATTTGATAATGCTATTAATAACGGTTGTCTTAATATTGTTATTAATGATGAGATGTTTGTCATAGCACGATGGTGAATTTGATGATCCAAATGAAAATGCTGATGATGATGGTGGTGGTGATGATGATGGTTAATAGTAATAAGAAGAAGATAGTAATGATGAAAAACAAGAAGAGGATAATGATGACGACGACGACGACGATGTTAATGATGATGATGATGATGATTAGCATGATAACGATAATAACGCTGATGATGATGAGCATGATAACGATGATATCTATGATAACGTTGATGATGATGATGATGATGTTGATAATGATGATGACGATGATGAATATGAGCATGATAACGATGATAACTATGATAACGTTGATGATGATGATGACGATGTTGTTGATGATGATGATGATGATAACGATGATAAAGATGATGATGCTAATACCGATGATGATGATGATGATGATGATGGTGATGATGACGATGATGATGATGATGATGAATTTTATTATTATTATTACGATTTTGATGATGATGATGATGAGCATGATAACGATGATAACGATGATGATGATGCTAACGATGATGATTATGATGATGACAACCAGGATGAGGACGATAATAACGATTAAATTAAAGATAAGGAAAGGATCACGAAAAGGAGAGTTATGACAATGATAACGCTACTGAATCTGATCATGACAATGGAGAGTAGTAGGATTTGAAGATTGCTATCTATCACTAGTCAAAAGAATTTTAATGATTACATTACGTTTTCATCTTCACCATACAGATTGTGCAGAGGAACCAACTGTTGCCAACGGAACGGTTACCTCGACAGGCCTATTAACCGGAAGTACCTCAACATACTCGTGCGACTCGAACTTCGTGCCGGTCGTCAATGACGTCACCACGTGTTTGGCCAACGGCACGTGGAGTCCGCCACTCTGCACGTGCGAGGATAATACAACAGGTTTTTAATATTAAATTATTTTAACGCAGATGTACATACACGTATATCTTGAGAGAAACATACCGCTGAATGAATTAAATGGTGTTTCTCTGAACTTAAACCGCTGAATGAATTAAATTGTGTTTCTCTGAGCTTAAACCGCTGAATGAATTAAATGGTGTTTCTCTGAACTTAAACCGCTGGATGAATTAAATGGTGTTTCTCTGAACTTTAACCGCAGAGTGAATTTAATTGTGTTTCTCTGAATGAATTAAATGGTTTTTCTTAACTTAAACCGCTGAATGAATTAAATTGTGTTTTCTTAACTTAAACCGCTGAATTAATTAAATGGTGTTCCTTTAAACTTTAACCGCTGAATGAATTAAATGGTGTTTTTCTAAACTTAAACCGCTGAATGAATTAAATGGTGTTTCTCTGAACTTAAACCGCTGAAGGAATTAAATGGTGGTTCTCTTAACTTAAACCGCTGAATGATTAAAAAAATTTTTCTCTTAACTTCAACCGCTTAATGATTTACATGTCAATGGTGTTTCCCTCTACTTAAAATGATTCTAACCTGCGATTTCGAGTAAATATAGAAATAAAATGCGAAATGCAGTCATGGCGAAGAAGTATTGAAGTTCAAGGCGTATACAACGGCCATGTTACCCAAAAATAGCGCAAAAATTCGCGAAATTAACTTGTTATGTTACAGATATCGTATAATTTAATTGTACACTTGGTTAGATTTGCAGACACTAGCGATTCAACATTTCTGAAATGCACGTTTCAGGAATGAAACCACTGCGATGAAACAACTTCATTATCGTTAGATTTTTTGTTCGATTTCCTATTAGCATTTTATTTTTTGAAGATCATGTCGATGGTTTCGTCGCTTTAAATATTCACTTTCATTTTATATAAGTAGCTTTAACGCACAACGAAAACCGGTCAGGCGAGTGCCATTCTTTGACAATCTTTGATTACAAACCGAGTGTGATTCCATTATTCTAGCGAATGAGTAATGCGACCTTGCCGCATGTGAGAGATAGTGGGTGGGGTGTGTGAGTGTGGTTGTCAGAAAGTGCGGCGAAATATGTACTTAGGTCATTCATATTGCAACAGTCATATATCGAGTTGTAGACTGAAGTATTATTAATATTACTCACCGAATATATCGCTTAATCATACTACTATTTTATTCCAAATATTATGTCAGTTCAAGGTCGTATTTCAGAAACCTCTTAAGTGAAATCTTATGCTTAGCCGTAAAATCGTCATTTTTCTGACGCATTTTATTCCATGTATGCATGAAAATCTGCCATATGTATACTAATTATCAGCTTATTATTAACTAGATCTACTATTTCCTTAACTGTAATTGGATTCATTAATTTCTATCTAGTTTTAAAAATATTAACTTACAAAAATTGGAACTTAAGTGAAAATATTTTAAGATAAACTTAAGATGTTTCTGGAATATGGCCCCAGATATATTTTGTCTAGGTCAAGATAGCAGTGTATGACTTTGACAGTTTAAACATATGTCCATGTTAGTGTGATAAAGTATAATACTTTTCATATAGAGTATAATGGTGATATCATTAAGTGTGTACATCCACTATTAACCAAATTTAAGAGTATAGTTATAACAATTAAATCACATTCCATTGTTAAGCTTGCACAACAAACTGAATCCATCATTATCGATTGCTTATTGACTGCTTATTGATTGATTGATTGATTGATTAATTAACTGACTGATTGACTGACCGACCGACCGACCGACCGACCGACCGACTGACTAACTGACTGACTGCTACCTTCTTTCGTTCGTGCGTCCGCGGTTCGTTCGTTCGTTACTCCCACCCACCCCTCCCTGCCTCCATTAATTTAATGTATTTGTAATATCAAAAAGCATAATCTTAAGTTTTGAAAACTGGAATTCTTTTATGAAAAAAAGAACTAGTCATTGATTGTCTTATCGTAACTTCAATTAATTTGAATACAACAGAAGAAAAACAAAATCACAAAATGACTTCTAGTTATTCGATACAAATAACCGGTAGGTTAGATAACACCTTAGTTGTATTGAACTTGTCGTTCAGTGCTAAAATGCAGATAAATTATATTGTTTTAAAAGGACTAAATACAGTGTTTACCCCAAATCCGCCTTTCAATTGTTTTATATATAACAAAGCCAAATGTCAAAGCGTGAAAACAAGATATGATTATTTCGGAATTTGTCATTTTAAACGGGAAGGTTACAGTGAAATTTTATACCGAAGCAATGTTTAATTGACTTACTTAAAACAAAAGAATTTAACAAAATGATTCATTACACAAATGACAATATTTGGGTGTTTTAACGTGAGGTGTAATAAGAAAAATGTTACATAAAATATGGACTTCAACATAACGCAATGTTTATAATGGTCTATATGAAATAAAATATTTTTAATATGTAAAATCTATATTTTGTTTAAAATGTGTTTGCTTAAGTTGTTTGCGATTAGAGATTTGAATAGGTTTCGATAATAAACATTCATGAACAATATTCTTTCGTTTTTGAAAAACGCGTGTGTAATGAACAGTGAACGGGTTATGGTATGCAATCAATTTAAAAGTTTACTGATATAATAAAGTACCGTATTGTATTACATTTGGATGCAAAATCAACGGATATAATACAAATGTGAAATTATCTCTTGATGATACCAAACAACGTTTGAGGCATATTTTGAACTGATTTTAAAGGTATGAACTATCTGGATTTCACGGCGAATGAGAATTTTCCGGCGATGAAGACTCAAGTTTGTTTGTCTCTTCTTACGGCGTTCACAATTGTTCCAAGTGTATTATCATGTACGTAGCTTTGTTTATTTTTGCATTTTTAATAAAAGTTTGCATAATACACGAAACCCTCTTGAAGAGTCGTATTTGTCGTATTAAAAAATGAATTATCTGCAACAAGCTAAACATTTGACTAAACCATCCGAATATTCTTCTGTCAATAAATTCTTACAAAACAGGGAAATATTTTGCCTCAGTGAGGCTCGAGACTGTGATTTCTCGAATGAAGATCTGTAACGCTAAACAATCTGCGAAACGGACTTTGATGCGTCATAATTTGTGTGTTTTAAAGAGTTTTGTTCAAATATTTTTGCAATGTTTGAAAAATGTTTCAAAACATCTGAACTGAATAAACAAACGGCAAAATCTGGACTAATTAATTCAATTACTCTTTAAAAATCGCTTACAGACAGGAAAATGTATTTACAGATCAAATATGTCGAACGACCAGACAGACTTAACAACAAAAAGTTATTTACCGTTATCAAAATGACACGCCAACAATATCAACGGAAAAAACGGACATAATAACGTATTCATTCAGTTCGCCTTACAAACGCTTTATTATTTTATCTTATTCATATTATAAATCAGTTTATTTTGGGGGATCTGTGACAAACAAATTGGAAATTGTTAGTTTGCCTATATATGTAAAGATTCCTCTTTAAATTGTCACATTAAGGTATGCAGCGATATATTTAACAGTCACTTGCTTCATATGTGCTGAAGTTTGCTCATACACACATATATATGTACGTGCTTTATTTTCTGCGTGTACGAGAATAGTATTTGGACGTCACCATATTCAATTCTGTTGCATGATGGTTTAAACATTCTAAAAAAAGTACCACCGAAATGAAAACTACGAATGACATATTTTTACCGTGAGGCAGATAATTGATCAATACATGAATTCACAGCCAGTTTGCGAGAATCGTGTTTATATTATGTTGTGGCATCGAAGTTTTAGATTCAAATTTCTTTTAAATGTATTCAAAATGAAAGCATCATCGTCGTGTGTGATTCATATATTAAATGAACACTGTTGAGGAATATATTGCTTACAGATATATACATTTTATTATGATATCAAAATATATATGGTTAGTTTGCAATTTCAAAGTGTGAAAGTAATGACATAAATGATAATTTAACTATATGTAAAAACTGACATCTTTCCACAACTCCATCACTCCTAAAATACGAAAACAGTCACATTGTCTCAATAACATAGATGTTCGTTCATCAGTTCAACGGTGAAATATAGAATTGCCCGAAAAATAATGTTACTCTATATCTTGACTAGTCGCTTTAATAAACCATTTACCATATAACATCGGACCGATTGTTCTGTATATAAAAAAGCTCATTAATGTGCCCAGGGCTTAACAAGTTACGCTCATTTTTATTTATTTTTATTCCCAGTATGTTTTCCGGTACCATCTGTACCAAACGGAGCAGTTGCTGCAACTAATGTGTCGACGAATAGTAACCTCACTCTCACGTGCGACACGGGGTTCCAGCTCACCGGAAATAGCATGGCCACGTGCTTAGCTAACGGAACGTGGAGTCCCACACTTGGCACGTGTACATCGATCCCAACAGGTACTTTGAAATACATTCATTTTAAATAAAGCGTAATGGTTTGCATCATTCCTCATTTTATGATAAGTGTTACAGTTCAAACTTAACAGCTACTTGCTAACACATTCCTCTGAGCCGAATATCAAAAATGCCATTTCTATATTTACATTTCAGAATCGAATATCCAGATGATAATTTATAAATATTGATGTATTGGTAGTTATCCTCTGTACCAAGGTTTTAATGTATTTTGGCAATGATCCATTTCATTTTATGATAAGTGTTACAGTTCAAACTTAACAGCTACTTGCTAACAAATTTGTAAAATGGCAAACATTGGATTTCACAATAAACATGAAAAATCATTGACATAAATAATAAATTATATGCACGTATTATCATTTTAAGTAATTTTATATTTTGTTATATCAGTAAAAATACTATGTACATTTGAACATGATTCAAATACTCCTCGATGCTGTAGCTCAGCTGTAAGAGATAATGTGAACATAGTCATTTTAGTGTAAATGAATATTATATTAAAATTTATGAGATGATATATTCAGTTGAAGGTCAGTAAATAAACCTAATTACATCAGACACAGCATTTATTTTGATCCTTTCTGAATGTCCGCTATTCTTGTTCTCTTCAAACTGCTGGCTAGAAGATAAAGACCGCAACCTATACACTGTATTAAATCAACATAGTGTAGCTCAGTCAATTTTTAATAAGTACAATCTTTTTAATTGTTTCAGGTTAAAAAAGCGAATTTTCTCTTTACATCATTTAGCAATAATTCGTATTTAGTATTGAGATGTTCTAACATATACTATAGTTGTCTTTGGCGTATTTTATAGATTGTCTGTCATGCACTATCGATTTTAAATATATCTACATATTTTCCATTTAATGCTTCAGCATGTTCAGAACCACCTAACGTAACGAATGCTGACGTCACGTACATGACACGTGCTATCAGTGCCACAGCCAATATCACGTGTCACAATGGTTACCTCATCAACGGTGCGTCAAACATTACGTGTCAGCTTAATTTCCAGTGGACAACACCTGGACAGTGTGATCCAGTCGGTAAGCAATCTGACTTAAGTTCACAATCTTGTAACAGGAAGACCTGACGACGGCCAGTTGAATTACTTCTCAAAAATCTCCAAAAATATATTTACATCTCAGCCAATAAGATTGCTCCTTTCGAGAAGCATTATGTCGTGAGTTTTGTGTTTTAATTTAACACCCATACGTGAAAGAAATGAAGCAAACTACTAACGATATACCAACAATTGTTCTAATTCTATACTGTTTAGTACACTATTGCAGTAAAGAGTTATATTAGTATAGCAGAAAAAGGTATACCATTTGAGCAGCAATCGCGTACTAGTAGTAGAAGTTGGAATGTTCTGTTTTCATCTACTTGTGTCTTGTTGTGTTTTTTTAACCTGAGAAGCATATTATTAAAGCTAATTGGTTTCAAATATTGTTTTTGGAGAAAAAAGAACATCAGATAACTTTTTCTTGAGTGTCTTACAAGATTTCTGGTCTGTTTTCCAACCTTGAGGTTAGACTTCCAAACATCAACATGTTCCATATGAAGACATTATGAGCTTGATACTCTCAATTTTGTTTAATAATTTATTATATAACTCTTCAAGATTAACAAACTAAGATGCTGTAAAGGGATGTTAGGTATACCAACAAAACTTATTCCACTTCATCTTAAAGGCAGTTAGTAACTGTGCAGTTTTACTGTTATAAATAGTTGAATAGACATGTTGAATAAAAGCCAAAACTTAAAGACCTTTTGTTACCGGTTGATATGTGTAAATAGTAAAAATATGAAATCATCAGTTGTCATTTTTTACACTTGGACCAGACAGAAAGTTCCCACATTGAGATATTAACATTTTTATGACGAATAAAGTGTACATTTATAAAGTGTAAATTGTGCAAATTGGATAGATCTATTACAGTTGATATTGTTATTTATGTTTAAGCTTATCTCGCGCAATTTTATTTATTCATTGTTCAAAAGCATAAAATAAAAAGAAAATTTAATTAAATATAACTAAACGAATATATAGAGGATATTTGTTGATTTCGGTGTAAGATCGTATTTTACTTCACGAGTGTTCATAGAAAATGAATGTTCACGAGTGTCGCAGCTCCGAAAGAAACTATTTATTTTCTATGAACACTCGTGAAATAAAATACGATCTTGCACCGAAATCAACAAATATCCTCTATATAAGATCCGCATTTTACACACTGGTTAGGCTGACCGTAAAAAACTTTTGTTTGGAGTTACCAGACCTACTCACGAAAATCCAAGCGACTTAACTTTTCTTTTGGCCTTCAGGAGTCTTTGTTTCTTCAACAAATCCCTTATTGTACACTATGAGTGTATTAAAAAAACACAACTTAGCTACCTACCTACAAAATTCTGGGTTGGGTAACTCCACACAAAGAATCTTTAAAGGTCAGCCTTATCGTATTATTTTTGTGAATCTGGGCAATAATGAACTATTGGGCTTTAAATTTTATTCTTTCAATTCTTGAAAGTATATACATATTATACAATTGAAAGCATACTGTTAGTATACAATTGATGGTATACTGTTAGTATACTATTAATATAATGGTAGTACACTATAAACACTTCATTATTAGTACAGGATTAGTATATTAGTATATTATTGGCATAGCATTCTGAAAGAGTATATTGTTAGTAGTTTGATAACAATGTAGTATTAGTAGTTTGTTAGTATAGTATTAATCTCATTTGCATGCCATTTGTTACTAATTATATACTTATGATATACAGTATATTGTTAGTAGTTTGATAACAGTATAGTTATTAACCAGTTTGTTAGTATAATATTTACCTCAATTCGTGTCATTTATTTACTAATTATATACTTTATATACTACTTTTCACAAATATTTTTTTTGTCTTAAAAAAGAACAATAATCATTAGGAAACATGTATTGTTTTGGCAGCAATTATATCAAACGACACAGTTGAAAGAATACGTAGTGTTTCAGAATTTCTTTTTCGTATGCCCAATGACGTAAGCATCTGGCCATCCATTGTTAATAGAATCTGTATTTGAAAACCGAATTTCTGAGAAAAAAAGAAAATTTGGCTATGATTTCAAATATGAAACGTACACAACATGAACAGGTCCTGAAATGTTTTCCGAGTCACGTGCAGGACACACGTTGTGTCATCATGGTCCCGAGTGAAAGTATCCCTTTTAAATTGCTCCCTAGAGTTTATGCTAACTCGATATTATACTTACTACTTATTTAAATCGTTGTATAATCTATTTTTGTAAAGAATCAAAAGACAGTGCATACCTTACTTTACCATTCGGCAATTATGTGGTCAAATATGAATTCATTGTGTTTTATAAACATAGCCAAACGCTTCACTGAAGAACGATAAATGTCATATTTAAAACAAAGGAACGCAACGCGTTTGATACACATTGATACACAAACGTGTTAAGTGTGCATTCGTCAAATGCAACATTGGCAACGCAGACCTGTATGTCAGTTTATTCTTGCAAGTTTGTAAACCCAGTCTTGTAACCGCTCTCATCCATACGTCTACAAAGCAAACCTGAACGAAATTACCATTTACCGTTCAAAGATGTATCGTTCCGACTTACAGGTTACAATATACTTATTCCAATCCTTATGTAATTTAATGTGAAAGCGATAACTTTAACCCAAAATAAATGCAACATTTTGCACATAGGAGCCCTCATAACCATAAATGTTCTTAAAGAGCATTCTAAATATAAACAAAGCGAAACTCCCGTTGCGACAGCACGAGAGAACTCTTATTAGCAGCCCGAGGTCCTTTATTTATGGCAACTGACCAGTTCCCCAAAACAATACACACGACATCACAAAAACACATAACAAACTAAAACACACATGAATAAAACTGGGGTCATCGTCTTGGAACGGTCAATGCAAAGCATTGGGGGTTTAAACCAGTTTATGTGCGCACGAACCTCACACTTGGCCCAGAATTATTCACAAAACATGTTAGTGTAAATAAACATTAACCTCATAGCATCGCAATTCAAATTAAACAGCAATAAAAGAGAATATTATTCAATTTAATTACCACTTAATTACTCAATGGCTAGATGCAAACCAGAGCAGCAGAATTGCAACTTCGAAGGATACATATTTCGGATCGGTAAATATTCGGACAGAGTGCCGTATATAGTAGTATTTACAAAACGAATATTCGAATATATTCGAATACCTAAAACGAATATTCGAATATTGATTTCAGTATTCGATCAAATCCCTAGTTTTTAAGTATAAGTCTATTATATCCTTTTGATAAAAAAGAGTGTACTAAATTATTAAGTATACGTTAAGCATTCACTTTAACACATTTACATTAGCGAACACGTTTCAAAACATCACTGTAAAATGATGGGTGGGATATTCCGTTAGATAAGAACCATTTCAAAGAAACATTGTATTTAGAAACTAAGACATGATATTTTCTATACAATTTAGCAAACTTATTGCGAAGATCATGATATAAAAACCTTTAATAATTTTTAGTCAGTGTAAGGTTACGGTCGTTGAAATCTTTAACTCATGAGCAAGCTCTTGCATATCGAACTAATTGCGAAATGTATATACCATAGGAAGGACCTCTAGGAATATTACCATCCAAGAAAGGGAAATTTACAATTTCGAAATTAAAATCATCGCTTGTCATATAGACTGGGTTTAACAATATTGTTAGCAATAGTAAGATGTAAGTCTAGGAATGCAGCATCTGTATACGATGAACACGATTTATTTCAGGAAAGTTCTTTAGGGTAAATGTTTTGGATATTTTGTTCAAAGAAAGGGTTATCTATGTTTAAGCTAAATTGATTTAAGCAATAAAAAGGGTATGTCATGTAATATGTAAGAAAGAACTCGACACTAAACAAAGTTGACTGTTTTATTACCATCTTTTTACCGGCTACAATCTAGTTGAATGTAATCCGCCTCAGCGCATGTGTCATACTGTAGTATCTTAGCAACATCTCCAAAAGAAATAATCAAAGCTAGTGTCTAAACCCAAAAACATGTCATCGAGGTAAACTTGTTGATTTATTTAGAGAGTACTACATGACTTATTTATTTAGTGTAATGTGACCTTACACATGCAGGCTTGACAAATCCAGAATTACAAGCTTAGATGATGCTAAGTCATGCGTGACGCTCCGCCAAATATCATTTGAATAATTTACGGAAATCGACGATTTCACCCGATGTCACCTGGAAATAATACTAGTCATTTCAGCACTAGCATTTACGTTTTGTCACTTCGGAACTTAGTTTTATTTCAATGTTATAATCGATAATTACTATTTGATACTTTTAAATAATTATGTAAACGCTGTGGTGCATTCATTTACAGTGCAATTATATTTGTGAACTTATTACTGTAAGTATAACGTACTTGTTAAATCTTGTTTGTGTCTAAATAATGCTTGGCGAAGTTTTAAATTTTCCATTGAAGCTTCAGTGAGTTATTAATATTCCAGGTTACGCATGCGAACATAAATTCCTTCTTTGTTACATATAAAATATTCAATGTTTGAACCCAATGTTTACCATGACCAAGCTACTTTCCAATATCACCATACATTGTTGAAAAGATAAGGTTAACCTTTTGAAAACACAGCATTAAAAGAAAATCTATACGTTGTAACTCAAAATATTTACCTTAGAATAGACACAACGATTTTGACCGGCATGGAGGTTGCCATTTTGCGCATAAATACATGGGCCAAACGTTATCAAGCTGGGAACCACTTACACAAAGTAGTGCAAAAATCTGACAGCATGTGTTCCTGAGGATGTGATTTCCGTTTTGAGGTCATGATTCCTTTCCAGCCAACTCAAATGGATATTTTAATGCGTTACATGAGGATCGTATAAATGTTTTTTTTAGTATAACTAACTCGATATGGTGGTTGTAGATCTGAGTCAAAACTATCCGCATAATGTATCACTATCAACGATACTTGTTGCGTATTTTATTACACAACGGATCGGGTATCACACTAATGAGCAAGTTTGATCAGACTGCTGTTGTTGTACTGAGATGATTTTGTGGTTAAGTGACAGACCTGACTGACAGATAACAAACAATGACCCACACTCACATTTGTTTATATTGGGACAGAAAGTAAGTGACTAGGGATCAGTTACTTAAGAGTAGCTGGCTTAAATCTCTCATTTAGCCAATAAAAACTTATTACCCGGTATTTTAGAATTTATATTACCACACAAAATGCAAATTATTATGATTACCTGAAAAACAATTCTCAGTCCAATTGTAAAATGCCTGTACACTAGTATCAATGCACACTTTATAGTAATATGGAAATAGTGAACTTAAGCTAATCCTGTAAAAAATACTTAAGAAGACTAGTGGTGAACAATCGGTGCCAGTTGAGTAATTAGGAACACAATTATTTTTACTGAGAAGAAAGACTATGCCACATGTATATTAACATATGTGTTATCGAAACAACAAGACCAAGACCAAAATTAAATAGTATTAACATGTGGAGAATATACACATAGAGAATACGAGGTTAGTGTTGAATATAGAGAAGTTTATCTTGCAAGACTTAGAACATTGGAAGCGCGAGCCATCATTTATCTTCCAAACTATATAAAAATAAATGTATAACAAACCGTGGAGTTCATATACTGGTAGTACAACTACTTTTACAATTGAAACAAAATTTACGAATTGTATAAAGAAGTAGTCCCAATATTCCCAGTACAATAAACAAAACTTAGGTTATTAAAATCATTTATTGTATATGTTTGTGTTAGTACTAAAAAATATAATCAAGTAGCAATGTACACAATGAAAATAACTTTCAAAGTCAACTAAAATACATAACTGCGGAATGATCCTTACAGTATATTATATATAAATAAATCAATACACAATAAATGAACATGACCTTTCTGCTCGTTTTCAACACAAAGTACATTTATATGTGTGACTGCAACTTTAATTTGATTGTTTTGGAAAACACGTTTCTGTATTTTAAATGCTATGTGTGTAATCTATCTTCCAATGAATGACCAGTAAATACGATCGATAAAAGTAAACAATGGCCACCGCATCGTGTTACGGAATAGAAAACGTAGTCTGTGCACGCGATAGGTTTATCTCCTAAGCTTAGTCCAAGCGGTGTTATTTCGGTATTGCCGGCGTGAAGATGGGATAAAGTTGTTTTTCCGGAGCAGAGTATACCAGTACAAGTGCTCAGAATCCGGCAATTCTTTAAAAAAAATAAGAATACAATATTTCTCCTGACCAATGCGTTAAAAGAGGCACATAAATATCATAATTCAAGAATATTATTTTTATAACGTAACCAAACGTTCGATTAACTCTAATAAAATCCGGAAAGAAACGAAAATCACTACGATGGCTCCCGGGGAAAAGTTGGACAGGATAAAACACGTGGCTTAATCGCTTCACGAATACATAACACGATGTACTGTGTTTTACGTCGTATACTAATTTTAAAGTACGCACGCTTTTCGCTTATCTCTTTTGTCAACAACATATTCAAACCTTGAATATGTAAACATTTCTGAATTTGCAACAATTTAATTTCAAAGTCGTCTTTTATAGTTTAGAAAAGCACGGTTTCAAGACTGGGTTTACCAACTTACAAATATACACGGTTATGTCTGTGTGGTCAATGTTGCATTTGACAAATGTAAACTATACACGATTGGCATTTTGGCGGTCATGCATCACCCTCCATAGCAACAAGCATAATGAAAGTGTCACCGAACACGACGCCTGCACCCGTATGCACAATGACCATATCAACAAGCATGTTGAAATACCAATCAGGCGTGTTCTAATTTTTGCTTCAATACCCCTTCACACAGGAACTTAAACAATTAGTGTACACTTTTATATATTGATTGGAAAAACAACCAAATCTGTATTGGCAGTCAGTTTTTGTGATTTATTAAACTATAAGACAATACATTTTGAAGTCGGCATACACATAAATTTTTTGCATTGCAATTGTAACACTACTTAGTCAAAACACAATTATTGGTTTCCGCTTACGTCTTCGAAAAATCTTGTGGGAGAAAAATAACCTTTTCTTTCGCCGCGGCATATTCACCACACAGTTTAAGTATGTTGGACTGCATGTAAAATGTTTGAACGTTTCCAATCAAAGAAACTGTACGTTACGGTGTGTCATTATCAGGAGCGCTCCTCTCACGAAGACTTACTCAGAACATTTGCTGATTATCAAAACATTGTACGCCTTATGTTGTCAATAAATCAATATGTCGAGGGTTGAGACTGAAACAATAGTATGTGACACATAAATTTTAAGCAGCCACAACCGTGATACGTTCAACCCTCGATATGTACAACAAAGCACACTTTTAATTTTGATATTAATTGTATATAACAGTAAGTGCGTCGATATTTATTTTTCGTTGTATACCGTTGTACTTTTTTATGTTGCTAGAAAATCTGTGTATAAAATTTAAACGGTAAATTGCGAAGATCTACGTCTAGACTACTTTCAGCATGTGTATGGTAATTTTGACTATACATCAGATGCGTCAGTCAAGTACATTAGATCTCATCGTATGCTTAAATTAATTATTCGGTTATAAACATAAGTATTAATATTTAAATAATCTCTATGCGATAACAACACATATAATTGTATCATTGTTAGATTGTTCAACGTTTGCGGTGGCAAATGCCACTGTGACTATGGGACAAGGGACGAAGTTTGGTGCCATAGCAGATGTCTCGTGTAAGACTGGATTCACCCTCACGGGCAACAACTCTCTACAGTGTCAGGGAAATGGCACCTGGACAACTTTTCCATCATGTTTGAAAGGTACCAGTAATTTATGTAATTAGTATCTGAAGACACATTTACGCTTCTTCAAAAAAGTAACAATATTTTGGTATTATTATTACTGAATCACGATTTATTCAGATACGTTGTGAACACTGTCCTAATGTTATATTTCTCAGAATCTCAGGCCACTATACCTCAAGCTTGTAAAATCAATACGATATATTTTGCACAATTTCAATCTGGATCAGAGATACTTTCCAACAGTTAGTTTTCATTCCGTATTTGGAATCTAAATAAGTCACATGTTGTGTCATTACTATTAATATAACATAATCCAATTTAAAAATGTTGAGATTATTTAAATGTTCACATGAATCAATTATCGTTAATAAGTATAAAAAACAGCAAAAAAACAAAATCCGAAATGTTTGGAGTCACGTGATTGTGGTAACACTCTTAAAATAACGCTGCTAAAATACGTTTTATTGTAAACATGAAGCTGATATAATTATATTCATGTGTGCACCATTACAGACTGTGGATCTCCCCCGTCTCTGTCATACGGCAACTATACTCTCTTGGACCCCATGGATACCCTGGCAGGAGCGCAGGCCATTGTTACCTGTGACCTGGGATTCGAGCACGACACCCCCACCATCTTGTGTCAGAGCGGCGGCACATGGACCACTGCAGTCTGCACTGCAAAAAGTATAGTCAGAGAAAATCTATTATTTCTGGCATTATTTATATTCCCTATTATGCCTTACAAAAATATGTTTTTCTTTGCGTATATTAAAGTCAACGGTCCGTTATTTAGGTTTATTTTAAAATGCCAGTTTAGCGGGCCGATAAAATAGTATAGTGCCCGGAGCCAGCGGGCACTATTTCGTATGGGTGCCCGCTAAGCGCAAGTTGTGTGTAACCGAAGTTCTGGGAAGCGTTTTATGAATATTCACGTTTTTTATACGGTCGTAAATTACGTTTTTGCGTATCGAGATTTATGTAGTTGTTAATGATTATTTATTAATTCGTTATATCAACGAAAGTTTCGTAAATGCACTATCAATATGTTTAAAAAAATATGTTGACGCAGTCTAACTCTTTGAATTGACGTCGTTGTCACGCGCTTTTCGAAAGTTGGGTGAAAGTTGGAAGAAATGGGTTAAAAACAAGAACGTGCACTTAAAATTCTTTAAAATTGATGACAATTCATTTACTACAACTAAAAGGGAATTCAAGAAAAAGCTCAGCTGTTATCAGAATGTCGTTTTTCTGTGAAAAAAAAGCAGTATATTTAAGCACAAAATATATAAATGTTTAGCAAATTGTATTATAGATCTAATGCTTTTGTTATATTATCATTTTAGCACGAAGCTTCTTTACTTAAATGTGCGATATACTATAAGAAATAGCACAGACCACTGAGGGCCTTCTCGCATTATAGTGACCTCTCAGTCAGCCCGCAAACGGTGAACGGACCGGTCCGTTCAGTGTTTTGGGCTGACTGGTCGGTCACTATAATGCGAGGAGGCCCTCAGTGGTCTGTACTATTTCTGTTTATACATATATTACATTGAAATATTGATTTTTTAATTAACGGATTGTCAATTCTAATATTGTTATACTTAAGTATTTGGTTTACATAATAAGAAAGCGAAAATAAGATATTTATGAAATACAAAACCCCACTGAGGGCCCTGTTACATTATAGTGAAATACAGTTTGTGGGTGCCTGACTAGTCACTGTAATGCGATTGGCCCGAAGTGGGGTTTTCTTTTTCTTATATTATACCGAACATTTTCATCCCGAGTATCATCCTGTGTACAGTCAACGATTTGAACAGTACAAAACCTGAAAAAGTGGTTGAACTCTCAAAGCAAGTAGTCATCCGGAACATCTTAAAACTTAGAAATATTAATTCTTAAGAAAAGGGATATTCAGAAATAATGTATTTGTCACGAATTTGCTATCGCTATTTCTGAAGGATTTAAGTTTTCTGTTTTTTTTAGATGTTACTTCGAGAGTTCAATCATTTTGTCGGGTTTTGAACTGTTAAAATCGTTGATTGTACACAGGAGGAAAATAGTGTCCAGCCCGGCAGCCACAAACTGTATGTTGACCAAAGACGACGCATTTCTGTTTTGGTAATAAATGACTGAATATTTCAATACCAAATACGAATTGTTCCTTATACCCCCATCACACTGGACTGGCGACAGGTGTCCTTACTGCGTTTTTACGGCGACCCAGGACGCCATTTGGTCGTGGTGAAAACGCAGAAAGACGCCACTGGAACCCCAAGGACGCCTCTGGTCGCAGACCGACGGCGACTACTTTGAACATCCTCAAAAGTAAACGCCGAGGTTTTGCGTCCTAGTTAGAACGCCATATGATCGCCATGAGGTCGCTATTTTTGCAGAAGCAACGCGTTTTAAACGTCCGAGAGACGTAGTCTAGACTCAGTAGATTTGCCACGGGAACGCACAGAAAGGGCTCATGGACAGCTCGCAGACAGTACTTCGGGTTCTTATCGCAACATACCACATATCACCGTTTGTCCTTTGAATGTCATTTCAACGTTTCTTTGGCGTTTCGTCTACGAGCATGGCGTTTCTTCCAAGTTGGTAATGCATTCCTAGCGTGTCCCTAGCCCGACTATAGTTTTCATTGGCGAACAGCTATTAAACCCAGTCTTTAGGTTAACCTTCACGAGTGTATTACATCATGACTAAATGAATATTCGTCATCGTTAAAGAGGAAATGGATTGCTTACTGCTGGTAAAACACATGGTTCTTGTCCAGCAACAGTCACGTGACCACCAAACAGCTTTCAGCCTGATTAGAAGAAGAAAGAGGAGGGACAGGCGAAGAAGATGCTGGGTTAGACCATGGATCGGTGAAGTCCGCAGAAAACAGTTCGGACACTACGTACAACCGCCTCATCCTTGAGTTGAGACAGGAAGATCCTGCATCTTTCTAGAACTTCTACAGGGTCCCACAAGAAATGTTTGATGCGCTGCTTACTAGGCTTTTCCAACGTATCGCCAAACAGGATACAAACTACAGCCATCAACTTGGGGACAGAGCTGGCAGCCACTCTGCGCCAATACAAACTACAGCCATCAACTTGGGGACAGAGCTGGCAGCCACTCTGCGCCAATACAAACTACAGCCATCAACTTGGGGACAGAGCTGGCAGCCACTCTGCGCCAATACAAACTACAGCCATCAACTTGGGGACAGAGCTGGCAGCCACTCTGCGCCAATTAGCGTCTGTTGACGTTTACGCAAGCATGAAGTTCGACTTCCCTCTCCAAGCGAATGCCTTGTCTGTCGTAGTAAAGAAGTAATATGCAAATCTGTATATTTTGAAGAAAAGACTAATGAATGAAATTGTCCAGAAAACTCCAGCGTTTTATCGGACGCTGTATGGTCGCAATAAAGTCGCCGTGCAAACGTCATGGTCGCAGTAGAGTTGCAGAAGACAAGCCAGGAAGGCAGTGTGGTCGGGATGTCGCCGATGATCGCCGTGTAGAACCCATAGGGACGCAGTGTAGGCGCAATAACAACGCCAAATACGTGGTAAGGTCATGGTGGGAACGCCCTGTACACATGCGAAGAACACATATAACAGGACTCCGGTAAGGCGGATGACCGAATTTTTGAATTATAAAGAAATTATTGGCGTTCTATGTGACTATCGGCGTTCTCCAAAAATGACGGTTGAGGTCGGAGAAACGAGGCCAGTCCGGTGTGACGGGGGTATTAAGGAAGTAAATATAAATCATTTATGGTTCAAAAACACAGACGAGCATTTACTTCTATATAACATAAAAGGGTTTTAGCAATCGTTTTCGAAATCTGTTATTTATGGAGTGAACTATATTATCGCTCAAATGGTCAAATGTAAGAATATGTAGTTTTAATGGCGTTTTTATTGATTATTTTTTATAATATATCGCCCTCCATGAATGGTGAAAACCGATTATGTAACATTGCTAATATATTCTTAATTTCTTACAGATTGCAACGCGCTTCCGAACATTGACAACGGTAACTACACGTTAGTTAACTCGTCCCAAACCACTTTCGGCGCAACTGCCACCGTGTTCTGTGAGACCGGATATAACGCCTCGTCGCCATCTATCATGTGTAACGCTTCCGGAATATGGGAGGAGGCGGAATGCAGAATCAAAGGTAAGCCCTTAAATAACGCATACTATTATATAAACGTTTCTTATTTTGATATTCGATTTAGATACAGTATGGCGTTTTTAATAACGGTTTATTTTATTGGAATGCGAACACCCGTTCCTTTAGTTTCATATAAACCGCCAATTTTATTATTTATGTACACATATACAAACGAGTGGTATATCATTAGCCGTACATGCATGTAAATGTATACACTTTTCCTTGTGGTTCATTATTGAAAGGATACAACCTTGAATTCAATAGTCTGAAAATAGCCTTACGAATGTCATATCATAAACTATACGTACACATAAATGTCATCGTTTTAATTAAACGACACAACATTTATTGTCATACTGTGAAATGTCATTTATTAAAACAGATTGCGGTACACTGCCGGATTTACCTAACGGTACCTACTCTTTGGAGAATACTACTACAACGTTCGGCTCCACCGCTAACGTCACATGTTACGCCGGATATGACGCGTCGGAAACCTCCGTCTTGTGTAATTCTTCAGGAATATGGGAGATTGCAGAATGCAAACCAAAAGGTAATAAATTCTCAGTCTCAAAAGCAGACATACACTTACAAAAACTGACCAGAAATGGTAGAAACATTTTAACTTTCTTTTAAAGATTCCAGCGTGATAGCAGATGCGATCTTTGCTAAGATTAATACATTAATATACAGTAGCTACTGTGAATTTTAGTACTGGGTGACTGAATGAAGAAATTGCATTAAAATAATGTCGGACTGTATAGTTAAATTTATCATCGAGTCGAAAAACGTTATTTTGTCGTTTTGGTATTAACAACATTTACATTTATGTTTTTTAGCTGAGCAAAGCAGTTTTTTATATTCATTATTTAATTATGTTTGGTCATTGCCGTTTTGAATCAATATCTAGACTGTGGTTCGTTGCCGACCATTGCCAACGGTACCTACATATTGAACGTCGCCAATGCCACTACGTACTTGTCGTCTGCTGCCGTAACGTGTGACGTAGGATTCTCAGCGGCTGAGACGTCAGTCACGTGCAACGCAACCGGCATCTGGGAGACGTCAGAGTGTATTATTGACGGTAAATATTTCGTTCTAGCGCACCTGAGCACAAAGTGCACATGGTGAGCTTTTGCGACCACCTTTTGTCCGTTGTTCGTCATGCGTCAACATTTTTCTTCAATCATTACCGTCAACTAAAGCGCTTGGCAGATTTTCAACAAACTTCACAGGTATGATTCTTGGGTCACCCTCTTTAAAAATTGTTCAAATCGTTCCGGTCCGCTGCATATGTAGGTCACCAGAGATAAAAATAGATTTAAAAAAAAGAAAACTTTAAAACTCTTCTCCTCTGAAACCAATTAAGGCTGAGAGCTTTCATCTGTGACATGTTACATCCTCTAGTGGTCCTTTCCAAAGTTTTTTTGAATTATTCCCCTGGGGCCAAAACTGGCCAGGCCCCGGAAGTCACATGGTTTATATAGACTTAAATAGCAAAATGACTTTAAAAATCTTCTCTTCTGAAACCGCAAGGCCGAGAGGTTTCGTATGTGGTTGTCTACATATATTGTTCAAATTATGCCCTTGGGATTAAAATTGGCCACGCCCTTTGGGTCATATGGTTTTAACAGACTTATATGGCAAATAGCTTTAAAAATCTCATCTGAAACCGAAAGACCCAGAGGTTTCGTATTTGGTATATAACATTGTATAGTTGTCCTCTACAAAGATTGTTCAAGTTATACCCCTGGGGTAAAAGGTGGTCACGCCCCGGGGTTCACATGATTTATATAGGCTTCAATAGCAAAATGACTTTAAAAATCTTTTCCTTTGAAATCTCAAGTCCCAGAGGCTTTGTTATTGGTATGTAACATCGTAAATTGGTCCTCTACAAAGATTGTTCAAATTAAGCCCCTTGGGGTAAAATTGGCCACGCCCTGCGGGTCATATTATTTCAATAGTTTTGTATGGCAAGTGGGCTTTCAAAATCGTCTTCTCTTCAACCTCAAGGCTCAGAGGCCTCATATTTTGCGTGAAACATTGTGTGGTGTTCCTCTACAAAGATTGTTCAAATTATGCCCCTGGGGAAAAAAGAAGCCACGCCCCGCGATCACATGGTTTCTAAAGACTTAAATGGCAAGTGGATATTAAAAACCTTCTCCACTAAAACCGCAAGGCCCAGAGGTTTTGTATTCGGTATGTACCATTGTCTAGTGGTCTTCTACGAAGATTTTTCAAATTATGCCCCTGTAGTAAAAAGTGGCCACGCCCTGGCGTTCACATGGTTTATATGGACTTAAATAGCAAAATGAAATTTAAAACATCTTCTGTTCTGAAACCGCAAGGCCAAGAGGTTTCGTATTTGGTATGTAACATCGTATATAGTGGTCCTCTACAAAGATTGTTCAAAATCTTCTCCTGGGGTAAAATTGTCCACGCCCTGTGGGTCGATTTTTCCAATAGACTTTTGTGGAAAATGGGCTTATAAAAAACCTCCTCCGCTGAAACGTAAGGCCTAGAGGTTTTATATTTCGGGTGAAACATTGATCCTCTAATCAGATAGTTCAAATTATGCCCCTGGGGTGAAAAGAAGCCACTCCCCGAAGGTCACACGGTTTCTATAAACCTATACTTAGTATAGCAAGAGGACCTAAAAAATCTTCTCTTCTGAAACTGCAAGGCCTAGAGGTTTAATATTTGGCATGTGACATGGAATAGTGGTCCTATACAAATATTATTTAAATTATGTCTCTGGGTTCAAAACTGTCTTTAAAAATCTTCTCCTCTGAAACTGCAAGGCCCAGATCTTCATACTCAGGTGAGCCCTCTTCCTTATTTTAACTGGCGTACAGTAGTCACTTTTAAGGCAGATTGAATGTACACTATATGTATTATACAGATGTGCTTCGTTAGTAATGTGGACGTTGTAAAAATGCGTGTTGGTAAAGTGTTTGCTAAAATTCAATGTTAAAATGATAGATATATGTCTAGATCTAGAATTCTAGATCTAGCTGTGTTCGTTTCGAACGTTAGTAACTCAACTTGGTTTATATATATATGAGGCATGTCGTGGAAAAAGCGGGCTTAATGCATGTGCTTATAGTGTCGTTCCGGATTAGCCTGTGCGGACTGCATAGGCTAATCCGGGGCGACACTTCCCGCCTGCAGTGGCTTTATGTTTAGAAGAGACTTTCTTGAAACAGAAAATACCATAAAAGCGGAAAGAGTCGTCCTGGATTAACCTGTGACTTTCCAACGACACGCCTCATAAGTATATATTGGAATGTAATCGTTCTTATAAAGAGTCAATGTCAGTCATGATGAATATGACGAATTATTTTAATGCGTTTACTGTCCATGTTCCCAGTGTGTCCTGCACCGCCAAACGTTACGAATGGGAACGTCAAATACACAACACGTGCCGTTAATGACATAGCGAATATTACGTGTAACCCTGGTTACGTCATCAATGGCACGGCATCGATGAAGTGTCAGACTGATAGTAACTGGACCGCACCAGGATTGTGCAATCTAGTTGGTAAGAAGATTCTGGTACATATTATTTTTATTTAAATAATGTGCAAATGCATAACGTACCAGAGCATGATTTGCTTTTTGGTTTTAAATGAAACACCGAGTTTAAAAAGGATTTATACAAACAATAAACAATAACACGTAGCTTGTATTTTAATGTAATTTAAGTGTATGTTATTATAATATGTAGTACATTTTTTCTCGAAACATTATTTGACTATAAAATATTATATATTTTGTAATAACTACAATAAATCAAACAAAATGAGCATTTAACGACGCCCAAGATGCGTTTAAAAAACAAAAGAAAACAAACACTTCAGAAAAAAAAAAAAAAATGTAATTTGTATTTGAAATAAAGCCGAAAAAAATTCGTACAGTTGATTTTCACACCTGCTTTCTAATAGCGTAAATGATAACTGCAATGTAAATTTAATCAAGTTAATATTAAAACTGACGCACATACGAAATATATTTCATTACTTAATTTGCAGATTGTGGTACAGTTGACACCATTGACAATGGAGTTTTCACACTTACTGACCCACTCAATACCACGTTTGGTGCATCTGCAGAGGTCAGCTGTTCCGTGGGTTACGATTCATCTCAGCCTACGATACTTTGTTTGGAAACTGGCGAATGGGAAAATGCAACATGTGTTGTCAAAGGTAAAGCACAGTAACAGTTTCTTGGTAAAAATGTTTGCAATAATTGCCACATTTCAATTTGAAATGATTCTAACCATTAATATTGCAGATTGTGGTACAGATAATACAATTGACAACGGAGGATTCACACTTAACGACCCAACCAATACCACGTACGGTGCATCTGCAGTGGTCAACTGTTCCGTGGGTTACGATTCATCTCAGCCTACAATACTTTGTTTAGAAACTGGCGAATGGGAAAATGCTACATGTATTGTCAAAGGTAACGCACAGTAACCTTTTCTGGGTAAGAATATTAGCAATAGTTGCCACTTTTCACATTGAAAATGTTTCTAATATTAATATTGCAGATTGTGGTACAGTTAATACAATTGACAACGGAGTTTTAATGCTAACTGATCCAACCAATACCACGTACGGCGCATCTGCAGTGGTGAACTGTTCCGTGGGTTACGATTCATCACAACCCACGATACTTTGTTTGGAAACTGGCGAATGGGAAAATGCAACATGTTTTGTAAAAGGTAAATCATTGTAACTGATTCATGTAAAGACTATTTGCTTAATTTGCTCTCTTCGGGTTTAACATTTCAATTTGAAATGCTTTTAAACATTAACATTGCACATTGTGGTACAGTAATTACTATCGACGACGGACTTTTCACTCTTACCGACCCCACGAATACCACGTACGGTGCACCTGCTGTGGTGAACTGTTCCGTGGGGCACGATACATCTCAGGCAGCGATACTTTGTTTGGAAACTGGCGAATGGGAAAAGGCAACATGTATTGTCAAAGGTAACGCACAGTAATTGTTTCTTGGTAAGACGACTATTTGCAATATTAACCAATTTTCACTTGAAATGATTCTAAATATTAATATTGCAGATTGTGGTACAGTTAATACATTTAACAACGGAGTTTTCACACTGACTGGTCCAACCAATACCACGTACGGCGCATCTGCTGTTGTCAACTGTTCCGTGGGTTACGATTCATCACAACCCACGATACTTTGTTTGGAAACTGGCGAATGGGAAAATGCAACGTGTATTGTAAAAGGTAAATCATAGTAAATTATTCATATACAGTCATTGAAGGAATTCCGAAACACTGGTAGTTCCGTGTCACTTTTAGATTAATGGTTCTAAAAATAATTGCAACCCTCCCATTTAGATTTTTATTAACTGGTATTTTAACAGCAATACATTTGCAGTAAATTACAAAAGTTTCATATCTGTATGCTGATTCATGAGCCGAAACGGGGTTTTATAAGTAATACATGTTGAAAAATCTACTTGAACACCGGTTGCAGAAACTAGGCTACGTTATATTCATCGCGGTAAAACATCGGAAATGTCCGGTAAATGGTCACATCTATGGTATCAATTGGAAAATAAATGTATATTATGTGTAATCTATACATAAGAACACATATTCTTTCCAAATTACTGCAGAAAACAACGGTTATGTCAACAGGTGTGTATTGGGGTGTTTCGGGTTACTTGAACGGACACCATTATTTAAGGGGGATATGTCAAGCAATTTCTTGTATATATGCTTTATGGAATATCTCGATTGGTTTGTTTGGTCAGTAGACTCATGCACCAGGAAAAACAATTATTTATTGACTAATATGAATTATTTGTTACACAAATAAGGGTATAGCTTAGGTATGTTTGTCATAAGTTTGATTTACCCTTCTATTAGTTATAAATAACATAACAGCTTTTCTTGGTACTTCAAATTGAAGATCGACTGATCTTAGCCATTGGGCGAATAAAGTATATCATTCAATGTTTTAATGTTTTGAGATAGTTTATCTCATTAATATCATTATTACAGTTGATCGATGTAAGCAAGTATAGTATACGTGTATGTTATATGTGTTGTATCTATTCAAAAGCTGTCAGATTGCTAAATACCGTCGTTTTAATAGAAGCAAAGACTGGGTATTCCACATTTACTAAGTATAATGTGTTTTCACTTGTTTATACTTTTATATACAATTATCTATAGTGTATTCCACATAATAGTCTAGAGTACCATTCAGTTTTATGTTTACAGATATCGTATCATCGTTTTGCTGTAGTATATATGTGTTTCCGAGTGTTAAGGTTACCATTCGAATGGTGCTACGAGTATATCTTATGCTGTAATTATGTATTTTGTTACTCTGATATTCTCAAGTTGTTAATTTTCTCAACATGCTTATGATATTTATCAAATTGTTGAACTGGTTGTGATACATGTATGTTTAGAAACTATGTACAATTAACACATTGCGTCCGTGAATGCATTTTGGATTGTTTATCGCATTCCGGTTAATGTACAGATTTCATTTATTTCGCGGATTATTGAAATTCTTTTAGCTGGTATTTTTATGTATAATTGTACCAGTCAAAGGCATTGACAAACGTTGATAAATTATAAGATGATTTTATTGTTGCTGTTTAGCATCTGAGTGACCATGTAAGCTATATGGCGTTGTACCTGTTAATATATTGACCCACACCATACCTGAAATATAAATAACATGACAAACGTCGGCAAATCGTCAATATGCCCTAACTATTATGTTGTGATTATTTGTTGTCCAGTTTCCAGAAATAAATATATATATTTAGTGGTGTTGTTTGACAACGACTAAGTCAGAATGACAATTAAAAATGCTTTTAAAACAAACATTAAAGGAAACTATAGCAGAAGTGTCAAGTAAACCGGAACACATGTAATTGATTCGGAACCCCCGCAATCAGTGCATACAGTTCTCAGTACAATATTTAACAACAATACTTATTGCCAAATGTTTGAAACACGCATATTGAAGCTGAGATATCTGTCTTCCAAAATATATTTAGGTTGACGTGATTGAAAGTACATTTAAAATGAAGACAGCTGTTTTGTCGTTAGTGACCCGAAATTACCCGATTGATAATTGGCTCTGTTCGGGTTCAACATTTCAATTTCAAATATTTTTTCTAAATATTAATATTGCAGATTGCGGTACAGTGAATAATATCGACAACGGAGTTTTCACTCTTACCGACCCCACGAATACCACGTACGGTGCTTCTGCAGTGGTGAACTGTTCCGTGGGTTACGATTCATCTCAGCCTACAATACTTTGTTTAGAAACTGGCGAATGGGAAAATGCTACATGTATTGTCAAAGGTAACGCACAGTAACCTTTTCTGGGTAAGAATATTTGCAATAGTTGCCACTTTTCACATTGAAATGTTTCTAATATTAATATTGCAGATTGTGGTACAGTTAATACAATTGACAACGGAGATTTAATGCTAACTGATCCAACCAATACCACGTACGGCGCATCTGCAGTAGTGAACTGTTCCGTGGGTTACGATTCATCACAACCCACGATACTTTGTTTGGAAACTGGCGAATGGGAAAATGCAACATGTTTTGTAAAAGGTAAATCATTGTAACTGATTCATGTAAAGACTATTTTCTTAATTTGCTCTCTTCGGGTTTAACATTTCAATTTGAAATGTTTCTAAACATTAATATTGCACATTGTGGTACAGTAAATACTATCGACAACGGACTTTTCACGCTTAATGACCCCACGAATACCACGTACGGTGCACCTGCTGTGGTAAACTGTTCCGTGGGGTACGATTCATCTCAGGTAACGATACTTTGTTTGGAAACTGGAGAATGGGAAAAGGCAACATGTATTGTCAAAGGTAACTCACAGTAATTGTTTCTTGGTAAGACTATTTGCAATATTAGCCAATTTTCACTTTGAAATGATTCTAAATATTAATATTGCAGATTGTGGTACAGTTAATACAATTGACAACGGAGTTTTCACACTTACTGGTCCAACCAATACCACGTACGGCGCATCTGCTGTTGTCAACTGTTCCGTGGGTTACGATTCATCACAACCCACGATACTTTGTTTGGAAACTGGCGAATGGGAAAATGCAACATGTTTTGTAAAAGGTAAATCATTGTAACTGATTCATGTAAAGACTATTTGCTTAATTTGCTCTCTTCGGGTTTAACATTTCAATTTGAAATGTTTCTAAACATTAATATTGCACATTGTGGTACAGTAAATACTATCGACAACGAACTTATCACTCTTACCGACCTCACGAATACCACGTACGGTGCACCTGCTGTGGTGAACTGTTCCGTGGGGCACGATACATCTCAGGCTGCGATACTTTGTTTGGAAACTGGCGAATGGGAAAAGGCAACATTATTGTCAAACGTAACGCACAGTAATTGTTTCTTGGTAAGACTATTTGCAATATTAGCCAATTTTCACTTTGAAATGATTCTAAATATTAATATTGCAGATTGTGGTACAGTTAATACAATTGACAACGGAGTTTTCACACTTACTGGTCCAACCAATACCACGTACGGCGCATCTGCTGTTGTCAACTGTTTCGTGGGTTACGAATCATCACAACCCACGATACTTTGTTTGGAAACTGGCGAATGGGAAAATGCAACGTGTATTTTAAAAGGTAAATCATAGTAAATTATTCATGTACAGTCATTGAAGGTAGTTCCGTGTCACTTTTAGATTAATGGTTCTAAAAATAATTGCAACCCTCCCGTTTAGATTTTTATTAACTGGTGTTTTAACAGCAATACATTTGCAGTAAATCACAAAAGTTTCATATCTGTATGCTGATTCATGAGCCGAAACGGGGTTTTATAAGTAATACATGTTGAAAAATCTACTTGAACACCGGTTGCAGAAACTAGGCTACGCTTTATTCATCGCGGTAAAACATCGGAAATGTCCGGTAAATGGTCACATTTATGGTATCAATTGGAAAATAAATGTATATTATGTGTAATCTATACATAAGAACACATATTCTTTCCAAATTACTGCAGAAAACAACGGTTATGTCAACAGGTGTGTATTGGGGTGTTTCGGGTTACTTGAACGGACACCATTATTTAAGGGGGATATGTCAAGCAATTTCTTGTGTATATGCTTTATGGAATATCTCGATTGGTTGGTTTGGTCAGTAGACTCATGCACCTGGAAAAACAATTATTTATTGACTAATATGAATTATTTGTTACACAAATAAGGGTATACCTTAGGTATGATTCTCATAAATTTTATTTACCCTTCTATTAGTTATAAATAACATAACAGCTTTTCTTGGTACTTCAAACTGAAGATCGACTGATGTTAGCCATTGGGCGAATAAAGGATATCATTCAATGTTTTAATGTTTTCAGATAGTTTATCTCATTAATATCATTATTACAGTTGATCGATATAAGCAAGTATAGTATACGTGTATGTTATATGTGTTGTATCTATTCAAAAGCTGTCCGATTGTTAAATACCGTCGTTTTAATAGAAGCAAAGACTGTGAATTCCACATTTACTAAGTATAATGTGTTTTCACTTGTTTATACTTTTATATACAATTATCTATAGTGTATTCCACATAATAGTCTAGAGTACCATTCAGCTTTATGTTTACAGATATCATATCATCGTTTTGCTGTAGTATATTCCGAGTGTTGTGGTTACCATTCGAATGGTGCTACGAGTATATCTTATGCTGTAATAATGTATTTTGTTACTCAAATATTCTCAAGTTGTTAATTTTATCAACATGCTTATGATAGTTATCAAATTGTTGAAGTGGTTGTGATACATGTATGTTTAGAATCTATGCACAATTAACACATTGCGTCCGTGAATGCATTTTGGATTGTTTATCGCATTCCGGTTAATGTACAGATTTCATTCATTTCCCGGATTATTGAAAGTCTTTTAGCTGGTATTTTTATGTATAATTGTACCAGTCAAAGGCATTGACAAACGTTGATAAATTATAAGATGATTTTATTGTTGCTGTCTAACATCTGAGTGACCATGTAAGCTATATGGACTTGTACCTGTTCATATATTGACCCACACCTTACCTGAAATATAAATAACATGACAAACGTCGGCAAATCGTCAATATGCCCTAACTATTATGTTGTGATTATTTGTTGTCCATTATATGTTTTTAGTGGTGTTGTTTGACAACGACTAAGTCAGAATGACAATTAAAAATGCTTTTAAAACAAACATTAAAGGAAACTATAGCAGAATTGTCAAGTGAACCGGAACACATGTAATTGATTCGGAACCCCCGCAATCAGTGCATACGGTTCAGTACAATATTTAACAACAATACTTATTGCCAAATGTTTGAAACACGCATATTGAAGCTGAGATATCTGTCTTCCAAATTATATTTAGGTTGACGTGATTGAATGTACATTTAAAATGAAGAGAGCTGTTTTGTCGTTAGTGACCCGGAACTACCCGATTGATAATTGGCTCTGTTCGGGTTCAACATTTCAATTTCAAATATTTCTAAATATTAATATTGCAGATTGCGGTACAGTGAATAATATCGACAACGGAGTTTTCACTCTTACCGACCACACGAATACCACGTACGGTGCATCTGCAGTGGTGAACTGTTCCGTGGGTTACGATTCATCTCAGCCTACAATACTTTGTTTAGAAACTGGCGAATGGGAAAATGCTACATGTATTGTCAAAGGTAACGCACAGTAACCTTTTCTGGGTAAGAATATTTGCAATAGTTGCCACTTTTCACATTGAAATGTTTCTAATATTAATATTGCAGATTGTGGTACAGTTAATACAATTGACAACGGAGTTTTAATGCTAACTGATCCAACCAATACCACGTACGGCGCATCTGCAGCGGTGAACTGTTCCGTGGGTTACGATTCATCACAACCCACGATACTTTGTTTGGAAACTGGCGAATGGGAAAATGCAACATGTTTTGTAAAAGGTAAATCATTGTAACTGATTCATGTAAAGACTATTTGCTTAATTTGCTCTCTTCGGGTTTATCATTTTAATTTGAAATGTTTCTAAACATTAATATTGCACATTGTGGTACAGTAAATACTATCGACAACGAACTTTTCACTCTTACCGACCTCACGAATACCACGTACGGTGCACCTGCTGTGGTGAACTGTTCCGTGGGGCACGATACATCTCAGGCAGCGATACTTTGTTTGGAAACTGGCGAATGGGAAAAGGCAACATGTATTGTCAAACGTAACGCACAGTAATTGTTTCTTGGTAAGACTATTTGCAATATTAGCCAATTTTCACTTTGAAATGATTCTAAATATTAATATTGCAGATTGTGGTACAGTTAATACAATTGACAACGGAGTTTTCACACTTACTGGCCCAACCAATACCACGTACGGCGCATCTGCTGTTGTCAACTGTTCCGTGGGTTACGATTCATCACAACCCACGATACTTTGTTTGGAAACTGGCGAATGGGAAAATGCAACGTGTATTTTAAAAGGTAAATCATAGTAAATTATTCATGTACAGTCATTGAAGGTAGTTCCGTGTCACTTTTAGATTAATGGTTCTAAAAATAATTGCAACCCTCCCATTTAGATTTTTATTAACTGGTATTTTAACAGCAATACATTTGCAGTAAATCACAAAAGTTTCATATCTGTATGCTGATTCATGAGCCGAAACGGGGTTTTATAAGTAATACATGTTGAAAAATCTACTTGAACAACGATTGCAGAAACTAGGCTACGTTTTATTCATCGCGGTAAAACATCGGAAATGTCCGGTAAATGGTCACATTTATGGTATCAATTGGAAAATAAATGTATATTATGTGTAATCTATACATAAGAACACATATTCTTTCTAAATTACTGCAGAAAACAACGGTTATGTCAACACGTGTGTATTGGGGTGTTTCGGGTTACTTGAACGGACACCATTGTTTAAGGGGGATATGTCAAGCAATTTCTTGTGTATATGCTTTATGGAATATCTCGATTGGTTGGTTTGGTCAGAAGACTCATGCACCAGGAAAAACAATTATTTATTGACTAATATGAATTATTTGTTACACAAATAAGGGTATACCTTAGGTATGTTTCTCATAAGTTTGATTTACCCTTCTATTAGTTATAAATAACATAACAGCTTTTCTTGGTACTTCAAACTGAAGATCGACTGATGTTAGCTATTGGGCGAATATAGAATATCATTCAATGTTTTAATGTTTTCAGATAGTTTATCTCATTAATATCATTGTTACAGTTTATCATTATAAGCAAGTATAGTATACGTGTATGTTATATGTGTTGTATCTATTCAAAAGCTGTCAGATTGTTAAATACCGTCGTTTTAATAGAAGCAAAGACTGTGAATTCCACATTTACTAAGTATAATGTGTTTTCACTTGTTTATACTTTTATATACAATTATATATAGTGTATTCCACATAATAGTCTAGAGTACCATTCAGCTTTATGTTTACGGATATCATATCATCGTTTTGCTGTAGTATGTAAATATGTGTTTCCGAGTGTTGAGGTTACCATTGGAATGATGCTACGAGTATATCTTATGCTAAAATGATGTATTTTGTTACTCTAATATTCTCAAGTTGTTAATTTTATCAACATGCTTATGATATTTATCAAAGTGTTGAACTGGTTGTGATACATGTATGTTTAGAAACTATATACAATTAACACATTGCGTCCGTGAATGCATTTTGGATTGTTTATCGCATTCCGGTTAATGTACAGATTTCATTTATTTCGAGGATTGTTGAAATCATTTTAGCTGGTATTTTTATGTATAATTTTACCAGACAAAGGCCTTGACAAACGTTGATAAATTATAAGATAATTTTATTGTTGTTCTAACATCTGAGTGACCATGTAAGCTATATGGCTTTGTACCTGTTCATATATTGAACCACACCCTGCATTAAATATAAATAACATGACAAACGTCAGCAAATCGTCAATATGCCCTAACTATTATGTTGTGATTATTTGTTGTCCAGGCTCCAGAAATAAATATATATTTTTGGTGGTGTTGTTTGACAACGACTAAATCAGAATGACAATTAAAAATGCTTTTAAAACAAACATTAAAGGAAACTATAGCAGAAGTGTCAAGTGAACCGGAACACATGTAATTGATTCGGAACCCCCGCAATCAGTGCATACATTTCAATACAATATTTAACAACAATACTTATTGCCAAATGTTTGAAACACGCATATTGAAGCTGAGATATCTGTCTTCCAAAATATATTTAGGTTGACGTGATTGAATGTACATTTAAAATGAAGAGAGCTGTTTTGTCGTTAGTGACCCGGAACTACCCGATTGATAATTGGCTCTGTTCGGGTTCAACATTTCAATTTCAAATATTTCTAAATATTAATATTGCAGATTGCGGTACAGTGAATAATATCGACAACGGAGTTTTCACTCTTACCGACCCCACGAATACCACGTACGGTTCGTCTGCAGTGGTGAACTGTTCCGTGGGTTACTATTCATCTCAGCCTACAATACTTTGTTTAGAAACTGGCGAATGGGGAAATGCTACATGTATTGTCAAAGGTAACTCACAGTAACCTTTTCTGGGTAAGAATATTTGCAATAGTTGCCACTTTTCACATTGAAATGTTTCTAATATTAATATTGCAGATTGTGGTACAGTTAATACAATTGACAACGGAGTTTTAATGCTAACTGATCCAACCAATACCACGTACGGCGCATCTGCAGTGGTGAACTGTTCCGTGGGTTACGATTCATCACAACCCACGATACTTTGTTTGGAAACTGGCGAATGGGAAAATGCAACATGTTTTGTAAAAGGTAAATCATAGTAACTGATTCATGTAAAGACTATTTGCTTAATTTGCTCTCTTCGGGTTTAACATTTCAATTTGAAATGTTTCTACACATTAATATTGCACGGTGTGGTACAGTAAATACTATCGACAACGGAGTTTTCACTCTTACCGACCCCACGAATACCACGTACGGTGCACCTGCTGTGGTGAACTGTTCCGTGGGGCACGATACATCTCAGGCAACGATACTTTGTTTGGGAACTGGCGAGTGGGAAAAGGCAACATGTATTGTCAAACGTAACGCACAGTAATTGTTTCTTGGTAAGACTATTTGCAATATTAGCCAATTTTCACTTTGAAATAATTCTAAATATTAATATTGCAGATTGTGGTACAGTTAATACAATTGACAACGGAGTTTTCACACTTACTGGTCCAACCAATACCACGTACGACGCATCTGCTGTTGTCAACTGTTCCGTGGGTTACGATTCATCACAACCCACGATACTTTGTTTGGAAACTGGCGAATGGGAAAATGCAACGTGTATTGTAAAAGGTAAATCATAGTAAATTATTCATGTTCAGTCATTGAAGGAATCCCGAAACACTGGTAGTTCCGTGTCACTTTTAGATTAATGGTTCTAAAAATAATTGCAACCCTCCCATTTAGATTTTTATTAACTGGTATTTTAACAGTATTTTGCAGTAAATCACAAAAGTTTCATATATGTATGCTGATTCATGAGCCGAAACGGGGTTTTATAAGTAATACATGTTGAAAAATCTACTTGAACACCTGTTGCAGAACTAGGCTACGTTTTATTCATCGCGGTCAAACATCGGAAATGTCCGGTAAATGGTCACATTTATGGTATCAATTGGAAAATAAAAGTATATTATGTGTAATCTATACATAAGAACACATATTCTTTCTAAATTACTGCAGAAAACAACGGTTATGTCAACACGTGTGTATTGGGGTGTTTCGGGTTACTTGAACGGACACCATTGTTTAAGGGGGATATGTCAAGCAATTTCTTGTGTATATGCTTTATGGAATATCTCGATTGGTTGGTTTGGTCAGAAGACTCATGCACCAGGAAAAACAATTATTTATTGACTAATATGAATTATTTGTTACACAAATAAGGGTATACCTTAGGTATGTTTCTCATAAGTTTGATTTACCCTTCTATTAGTTATAAATAACATAACAGCTTTTCTTGGTACTTCAAACTGAAGATCGACTGATGTTAGCCATTGGGCGAATATGGAATATCATTCAATGTTTTAATGTTTTCAGATAGTTTATCTCATTAATATCATTGTTACAGTTGATCATTGTAAGCAAGTATAGTATACGTGTATGTTATATGTGTTGTATCTATTCAAAAGCTGTCAGATTGTTAAATACCGTCGTTTTAATAGAAGCAAAGACTGTGAATTCCACATTTACTAAGTATAATGTGTTTTCACTTGTTTATACTTTTATATACAATTATCTATAGTGTATTCCACATAATAGTCTAGAGTACCATTCAGCTTTATGTTTACGGATATCATATCATCGTTTTGCTGTAGTATATATGTGTTTCCGAGTGTTGAGGTTACCATTGGAATGATGCTACGAGTATATCTTATGCTAAAATGATGTATTTTGTTACTTTAATATTCTCAAGTTGTTAATTTTATCAACATGCTTATGATATTTATCAAAGTGTTGAACTGGTTGTGATACATGTATGTTTAGAAACTATATACAATTAACACATTGCGTCCGTGAATGCATTTTGGATTGTTTATCGCATTCCCGTTAATGTACAGATTTCAATTATTTCGAGGATTGTTGAAATCATTTTAGCTGGTATTTTTATGTATAATTTTACCAGACAAAGGCCTTGACAAACGTTGATAAATTATAAGATAATTTTATTGTTGCTGTCTAACATCTGAGTGACCATGTAAGCTATATGGCTTTGTACCTGTTCATATATTGAACCACACCCTGCATTAAATATAAATAACATGACAAACGTCAGCAAATCGTCAATATGCCCTAACTATTATGTTGTGATTATTTGTTGTCCATTCCAGAAATAAATATATATTTTTGGTGGTGTTGTTTGACAACGACTAAATCAGAATGACAATTAAAAATGCTTTTAAAACAAACATTAAAGGAAACTATAGCAGAAGTGTCAAGTGAACCGGAACACATGTAATTGATTCGGAACCCCCGCAAGCAGTGCATACATTTCAATACAATATTTAACAACAATACTTATTGCCAAATGTTTGAAACACGCATATTGAAGCTGAGATATCTGTCTTCCAAAATATATTTAGGTTGACGTGATTGAATGTACATTTAAAATGAAGAGAGCTGTTTTGTCGTTAGTGACCCGGAACTACCCGATTGATAATTGGCTCTGTTCGGGTTCAACATTTCAATTTCAAATATTTCTAAATATTAATATTGCAGATTGCGGTACAGTGAATAATATCGACAACGGAGTTTTCACTCTTACCGACCCCACGAATACCACGTACGGTTCGTCTGCAGTGGTGAACTGTTCCGTGGGTTACTATTCATCTCAGCCTACAATACTTTGTTTAGAAACTGGCGAATGGGGAAATGCTACATGTATTGTCAAAGGTAACTCACAGTAACCTTTTCTGGGTAAGAATATTTGCAATAGTTGCCACTTTTCACATTGAAATGTTTCTAATATTAATATTGCAGATTGTGGTACAGTTAATACAATTGACAACGGAGTTTTAATGCTAACTGATCCAACCAATACCACGTACGGCGCATCTGCAGTGGTGAACTGTTCCGTGGGTTACGATTCATCACAACCCACGATACTTTGTTTGGAAACTGGCGAATGGGAAAATGCAACATGTTTTGTAAAAGGTAAATCATAGTAACTGATTCATGTAAAGATTATTTGCTTAATTTGCTCTCTTCGGGTTTAACATTTCAATTTGAAATGTTTCTACACATTAATATTGCACGGTGTGGTACAGTAAATACTATCGACAACGGACTTTTCACTCTTACCGACCCCACGAATACCATGTACGGTGCACCTGCTGTGGTGAACTGTTCCGTGGGGCACGATACATCTCAGGGTACGATACTTTGTTCGGGAACTGGCGAATGGGAAAAGGCAACATGTATTGTCAAACGTAACGCACAGTAATTATTTCTTGGTGAGACTATTTGCAATATTAGCCAATTTTCACTTTGAAATAATTCTAAATATTAATATTGCAGATTGTGGTACAGTTAATACAATTGACAACGGAGTTTTCACACTTACTGGTCCAACCAATACCACGTACGGCGCATCTGCTGTTGTCAACTGTTCCGTGGGTTACGATTCATCACAACCCACGATACTTTGTTTGGAAACTGGCGAATGGGAAAATGCAACGTGTATTGTAAAAGGTAAATCATAGTAAATTATTCATGTACAGTCATTGAAGGAATTCCGAAACACTGGTAGTTCCGTGTCACTTTTAGATTAATGGTTCTAAAAATAATTGCAACCCTCCCATTTAGATTTTTATTAACTGGTATTTTAACAGCAATACATTTGCAGTAAATCACAAAAGTTTCATATCTGTATGCTGATTCATGAGCCGAAACGGGGTTTTATAAGTAATACATGTTGAAAAATCTACTTGAACACCGGTTGCAGAAACTAGGCTACGTTTTATTCATCGCGGTAAAACATCGGAAATGTCCGGTAAATGGTCACATTTATGGTATCAATTGGAAAATAAATGTATATTATGTGTAATCTATACATAAGAACACATATTCTTTCTAAATTACTGCAGAAAACAACGGTTATGTCAACACGTGTGTATTGGGGTGTTTCTGGTTACTTGAACGGACACCATTGTTTAAGGGGGATATGTCAAGTAATTTCTTGTGTATATGCTTTATGGAATATCTCGATTGGTTGGTTTGGTCAGAAGACTCATGCACCAGGAAAAACAATTATTTATTGACTAATATGAATTATTTGTTACACAAATAAGGGTTACCTTAGGTATGTTTCTCATAAGTTTGATTTACCCTTCTATTAGTTATAAATAACATAACAGCTTTTCTTGGTACTTCAAACTGAAGATCGACTGATGTTAGCCATTGGGCGAATATAGAATATCATTCAATGTTTTAATGTTTTCAGATAGTTTATCTCATTAATATCATTGTTACAGTTTATCATTATAAGCAAGTATAGTATACGTGTATGTTATATGTGTTGTATCTATTCAAAAGCTGTCAGATTGTTAAATACCGTCGTTTTAATAGAAGCAAAGACTGTGAATTCCACATTTACTAAGTATAATGTGTTTTCACTTGTTTATACTTTTATATACAATTATCTATAGTGTATTCCACATAATAGTCTAGAGTACCATTCAGCTTTATGTTTACGGATATCATATCATCGTTTTGCTGTAGTATATATGTGTTTCCGAGTGTTGAGGTTACCATTGGAATGATGCTACGAGTATATCTTATGCTAAAATGATGTATTTTGTTACTCTAATATTCTCAAGTTGTTAATTTTATCAACATGCTTATGATATTTATCAAATTGTTGAACTGGTTGTGATACATGTATGTTTAGAAACTATATACAATTAACACATTGCGTCCGTGAATGCATTTTGGATTGTTTATCGCATTCCGGTTAATGTACAGATTTCATTTATTTCGAGGATTGTTGAAATCATTTTAGCTGGTATTTTTGTGTATAATTTTACCAGACAAAGGCCTTGACAAACGTTGATAAATTATAAGATAATTTTATTGTTGTTCTAACATCTGAGTGACCATGTAAGCTATATGGCTTTGTACCTGTTCATATATTGAACCACACCCTGCATTAAATATAAATAACATGACAAACGTCAGCAAATCGTCAATATGCCCTAACTATTATGTTGTGATTATTTGTTGTCCAGGCTCCAGAAATAAATATATATTTTTGGTGGTGTTGTTTGACAACGACTAAATCAGAATGACAATTAAAAATGCTTTTAAAACAAACATTAAAGGAAACTATAGCAGAAGTGTCAAGTGAACCGGAACACATGTAATTGATTCGGAACCCCCGCAATCAGTGCATACATTTCAATACAATATTTAACAACAATACTTATTGCCAAATGTTTGAAACACGCATATTGAAGCTGAGATATCTGTCTTCCAAAATATATTTAGGTTGACGTGATTGAATGTACATTTAAAATGAAGAGAGCTGTTTTGTCGTTAGTGACCCGGAACTACCCGATTGATAATTGGCTCTGTTCGGGTTCAACATTTCAATTTCAAATATTTCTAAATATTAATATTGCAGATTGCGGTACAGTGAATAATATCGACAACGGAGTTTTCACTCTTACCGACCCCACGAATACCACGTACGGTTCGTCTGCAGTGGTGAACTGTTCCGTGGGTTACTATTCATCTCAGCCTACAATACTTTGTTTAGAAACAGGCGAATGGGGAAATGCTACATGTATTGTCAAAGGTAACTCACAGTAACCTTTTCTGGGTAAGAATATTTGCAATAGTTGCCACTTTTCACATTGAAATGTTTCTAATATTAATATTGCAGATTGTGGTACAGTTAATACAATTGACAACGGAGTTTTAATGCTAACTGATCCAACCAATACCACGTACGGCGCATCTGCAGTGGTGAACTGTTCCGTGGGTTACGATTCATCACAACCCACGATACTTTGTTTGGAAACTGGCGAATGGGAAAATGCAACATGTTTTGTAAAAGGTAAATCATAGTAACTGATTCATGTAAAGACTATTTGCTTAATTTGCTCTCTTCGGGTTTAACATTTCAATTTGAAATGTTTCTACACATTAATATTGCACGGTGTGGTACAGTAAATACTATCGACAACGGACTTTTCACTCTTACCGACCCCACGAATACCACGTACGGTGCACCTGCTGTGGTGAACTGTTCCGTGGGGCACGATACATCTCAGGCACGATACTTTGTTTGGAAACTGGCGAATGGGAAAAGGCAACATGTATTGTGAAAGGTAACGCACAGTAATTGTTTCTTGGTAAGACTATTGGCAATATTAGCCAATTTTCACTTTGAAATAATTCTAAATATTAATATTGCAGATTGTGGTACAGTTAATACAATTGACAACGGAGTTTTCACACTTACTGGTCCAACCAATACCACGTACGGCGCATCTGCTGTTGTCAACTGTTCCGTGGGTTACGATTCATCACAACCCACGATACTTTGTTTGGAAACTGGCGAATGGGAAAATGCAACGTGTATTGTAAAAGGTAAATCATAGTAAATTATTCATGTACAGTCATTGAAGGAATTCCGAAACACTGGTAGTTCCGTGTCACTTTTAGATTAATGGTTCTAAAAATAATTGCAACCCTCCCATTTAGATTTTTATTAACTGGTATTTTAACAGCAATACATTTGCAGTAAATCACAAAAGTTTCATATCTGTATGCTGATTCATGAGCCGAAACGGAGTTTTATAAGTAATACATGTTGAAAAATCTACTTGAACACCGGTTGCAGAAACTAGGCTACGTTTTATTCATCGCGGTAAAACATCGGAAATGTCCGGTAAATGGTCACATTTATGGTATCAATTGGAAAATAAATGTATATTATGTGTAATCTATACATAAGAACACATATTCTTTCCAAATTACTGCAGAAAACAACGGTTATGTCAGAACGTGTTTATTGGTTTGTTTCGGGTTACTTGAACGGACACCATTATTTAAGGGGGATATGTCAAGCAATTTCTTGTGTATATGCTTTATGGAATATCTCGATTGGTTGGTTTGGTCAGTAGACTCATGCATCAGGAAAAACAATTATTTATTGACTAATATGAATTATTTGTTACACAAATAAGGGTATACCTTAGGTATGTTTCTCATAAGTTTGATTTACCCTTCTATTAGTTATAAATAACATAACAGCTTTTCTTGGTACTTCAAACTGAAGATCGACTGATGTTAGCCATTGGGCGAATATAGAATATCATTCAATGTTTTAATGTTTTCAGATAGTTTATCTCATTAATATCATTGTTACAGTTGATCATTGTAAGCAAGTATAGTATACGTGTATGTTATATGTGTTGTATCTATTCAAAAGCTGTCAGATTGTTAAATACCGTCGTTTTAATAGAAGCAAAGACTGTGAATTCCACATTTACTAAGTATAATGTGTTTTCACTTGTTTATACTTTTATATACAATTATCTATAGTGTATTCCACATAATAGTCTAGAGTACCATTCAGCTTTATGTTTACGGATATCATATCATCGTTTTGCTGTAGAATATATGTGTTTCCGAGTGTTGAGGTTACCATTGGAATGATGCTACGAGTATATCTTATGCTAAAATGATGTATTTTGCTACTCTAATATTCTCAAGTTGTTAATTTTATCAACATGCTTATGATATTTATCAAATTGTTGAACTGGTTGTGATACATGTATGTTTAGAAACTATATACAATTAACACATTGCGTCCGTGAATGCATTTTGGATTGTTTATCGCATTCCGGTTAATGTACAGATTTCATTTATTTCGAGGATTGTTGAAATCATTTTAGCTGGTATTTTTATGTATAATTTTACCAGACAAAGGCCTCGACAAACGTTGATAAATTATAAGATAATTTTATTGTTGTTCTAACATCTGAGTGACCATGTAAGCTATATGGCTTTGTACCTGTTCATATATTGAACCACACCCTGCATTAAATATAAATAACATGACAAACGTCAGCAAATCGTCAATATGCCCTAACTATTATGTTGTGATTATTTGTTGTCCAGGCTCCAGAAATAAATATATATTTTTGGTGGTGTTGTTTGACAACGACTAAATCAGAATGACAATTAAAAATGCTTTTAAAACAAACATTAAAGGAAACTATAGCAGAAGTGTCAAGTGAACCGGAACACATGTAATTGATTCGGAACCCCCGCAATCAGTGCATACATTTCAATACAATATTTAACAACAATACTTATTGCCAAATGTTTGAAACACGCATATTGAAGCTGAGATATCTGTCTTCCAAAATATATTTAGGTTGACGTGATTGAATGTACATTTAAAATGAAGAGAGCTGTTTTGTCGTTAGTGACCCGGAACTACCCGATTGATAATTGGCTCTGTTCGGGTTCAACATTTCAATTTCAAATATTTCTAAATATTAATATTGCAGATTGCGGTACAGTGAATAATATCGACAACGGAGTTTTCACTCTTACCGACCCCACGAATACCACGTACGGTTCGTCTGCAGTGGTGAACTGTTCCGTGGGTTACTATTCATCTCAGCCTACAATACTTTGTTTGGAAACTGGCGAATGGGGAAATGCTACATGTATTGTCAAAGGTAACTCACAGTAACCTTTTCTGGGTAAGAATATTTGCAATAGTTGCCACTTTTCACATTGAAATGTTTCTAATATTAATATTGCAGATTGTGGTACAGTTAATACAATTGACAACGGAGTTTTAATGCTAACTGATCCAACCAATACCACGTACGGCGCATCTGCAGTGGTGAACTGTTCCGTGGGTTACGATTCATCACAACCCACGATACTTTGTTTGGAAACTGGCGAATGGGAAAATGCAACATGTTTTGTAAAAGGTAAATCATAGTAACTGATTCATGTAAAGACTATTTGCTTAATTTGCTCTCTTCGGGTTTAACATTTCAATTTGAAATGTTTCTACACATTAATATTGCACGGTGTGGTACAGTAAATACTATCGACAACGGAGTTTTCACTCTTACCGACCCCACGAATACCACGTACGGTGCACCTGCTGTGGTGAACTGTTCCGTGGGGCACGATACATCTCAGGCAACGATACTTTGTTTGGAAACTGGCGAATGGGAAAAGGCAACATGTATTGTGAAAGGTAACGCACAGTAATTGTTTCTTGGTAAGACTATTCGCAATATTAGCCAATTTTCACTTTGAAATAATTCTAAATATTAATATTGCAGATTGTGGTACAGTTAATACAATTGACAACGGAGTTTTCACACTTACTGGTCCAACCAATACCACGTACGGCGCATCTGCTGTTGTCAACTGTTCCGTGGGTTACGATTCATCACAACCCACGATACTTTGTTTGGAAACTGGCGAATGGGAAAATGCAACGTGTATTGTAAAAGGTAAATCATAGTAAATTATTCATGTACAGTCATTGAAGGAATTCCGAAACACTGGTAGTTCCGTGTCACTTTTAGATTAATGGTTCTAAAAATAATTGCAACCCTCCCATTTAGATTTTTATTAACTGGTATTTTAGCAGCAATACATTTGCAGTAAATCACAAAAGTTTGATATCTGTATGCTGATTCATGAGCCGAAACGGGGTTTTATAAGTAATACATGTTGAAAAATCTACTTGAACACCGGTTGCAGAAACTAGGCTACGTTTTATTCATCGCTGTAAAACATCGGAAATGTCCGGTAAATGGTCACATTTATGGTATCAATTGGAAAATAAATGTATATTATGTGTAATCTATACATACGAACACATATTCTTTCCAAATTACTGCAGAAAACAACGGTTATGTCAGCACGTGTTTATTGGTTTGTTTCGGGTTACTTGAACGGACACCATTATTTAAGGGTGATATGTCAAGCAATTTCTTGTGTATATGCTTTATGGAATATCTCGATTGGTTGGTTTGGTCAGTAGACTCATGCATCAGGAAAAACAATTATTTATTGACTAATATGAATTATTTGTTACACAAATAAGGGTATACCTTAGGTATGTTTCTCATAAGTTTGATTTACCCTTCTATTAGTTATAAATAACATAACAGCTTTTCTTGGTACTTCAAACTGAAGATCGACTGATGTTAGCCATTGGGCGAATATAGAATATCATTCAATGTTTTAATGTTTTCAGATAGTTTATCTCATTAATATCATTTTTACAGTTGATCATTGTAAGCAAGTATAGTATACGTGTATGTTATATGTGTTGTATCTATTCAAAAGCTGTCAGATTGTTAAATACCGTCGTTTTAATAGAAGCAAAGACTGTGAATTCCACATTTACTAAGTATAATGTGTTTTCACTTGTTTATACTTTTATATACAATTATCTATAGTGTATTCCACATAATAGTCTAGAGTACCATTCAGCTTTATGTTTACGGATATCATATCATCGTTTTGCTGTAGTATATATGTGTTTCCGAGTGTTGAGGTTACCATTGGAATGATGCTACGAGTATATCTTATGCTAAAATGATGTATTTTGTTACTCTAATATTCTCAAGTTGTTAATTTTATCAACATGCTTATGATATTTATCAAAGTGTTGAACTGGTTGTGATACATGTATGTTTAGAAACTATATACAATTAACACATTGCGTCCGTGAATGCATTTTGGATTGTTTATCGCATTCCGGTTAATGTACAGATTTCATTTATTTCGAGGATTGTTGAAATCCTTTTAGCTGGTATTTTTATGTATAATTTTACCAGACAAAGGCCTTGACAAACGTTGATAAATTATAAGATAATTTTATATTGTTGCTGTCTAACATCTGAGTGACCATGTAAGCTATATGGCTTTGTACCTGTTCATATATTGAACCACACCCTGCATTAAATATAAATAACATGACAAACGTCAGCAAATCGTCAATATGCCCTAACTATTATGTTGTGATTATTTGTTGTCCAGGCTCCAGAAATAAATATATATTTTTGGTGGTGATTTTTGACAACGACTAAATCAGAATGACAATTAAAAATGCTTTTAAAACAAACATTAAAGGAAACTATAGCAGAAGTGTCAAGTGAACCGGAACACATGTAATTGATTCGGAACCCCCGCAATCAGTGCATACATTTCAATACAATATTTAACAACAATACTTATTGCCAAATGTTTGAAACACGCATATTGAAGCTGAGATATCTGTCTTCCAAAATATATTTAGGTTGACGTGATTGAATGTACATTTAAAATGAAGAGAGCTGTTTTGTCGTTAGTGACCCGGAACTACCCGATTGATAATTGGCTCTGTTCGGGTTCAACATTTCAATTTCAAATATTTCTAAATATTAATATTGCAGATTGCGGTACAGTGAATAATATCGACAACGGAGTTTTCACTCTTACCGACCCCACGAATACCACGTACGGTTCGTCTGCAGTGGTGAACTGTTCCGTGGGTTACTATTCATCTCAGCCTACAATACTTTGTTTAGAAACTGGCGAATGGGGAAATGCTACATGTATTGTCAAAGGTAACTCACAGTAACCTTTCTGGGTAAGAATATTTGCAATAGTTGCCACTTTTCACATTGAAATGTTTCTAATATTAATATTGCAGATTGTGGTACAGTTAATACAATTGACAACGGAGTTTTAATGCTAACTGATCCAACCAATACCACGTACGGCGCATCTGCAGTGGTGAACTGTTCCGTGGGTTACGATTCATCACAACCCACGATACTTTGTTTGGAAACTGGCGAATGGGAAAATGCAACATGTTTTGTAAAAGGTAAATCATAGTAACTGATTCATATAAAGACTATTTGCTTAATTTGCTCTCTTCGGGTTTAACATTTCAATTTGAAATGTTTCTACACATTAATATTGCACGGTGTGGTACAGTAAATACTATCGACAACGGAGTTTTCACTCTTACCGACCCCACGAATGCCACGTACGGTGCACCTGCTGTGGTGAACTGTTCCGTGGGGCACGATACATCTCAGGCACGATACTTTGTTTGGAAACTGGCGAATGGGAAAAGGCAACATGTATTGTGAAAGGTAACGCACAGTAATTGTTTCTTGGTAAGACTATTTGCAATATTAGCCAATTTTCACTTTGAAATAATTCTAAATATTAATATTGCAGATTGTGGTACAGTTAATGCAATTGACAACGGAGTTTTCACACTTACTGGTCCAACCAATACCACTTACGGCGCATCTGCTGTTGTCAACTGTTCCGTGGGTTACGATTCATCACAACCCACGATACTTTGTTTGGAAACTGGCGAATGGGAAAATGCAACGTGTATTGTAAAAGGTAAATCATAGTAAATTATTCATGTACAGTCATTGAAGGAATTCCGAAACACTGGTAGTTCCGTGTCACTTTTAGATTAATGGTTCTAAAAATAATTGCAACCCTCCCATTTAGATTTTTATTAACTGGTATTTTAACAGCAATACATTTGCAGTAAATCACAAAAGTTTCATATCTGTATGCTGATTCATGAGCCGAAACGGGGTTTTATAAGTAATACATGTTGAAAAATCTACTTGAACACCGGTTGCAGAAACTAGGCTACGTTTTATTCATCGCGGTAAAACATCGGAAATGTCCGGTAAATGGTCACATTTATGGTATCAATTGGAAAATAAATGTATATTATGTGTAATCTATACATAAGAACACATATTCTTTCCAAATTACTGCAGAAAACAACGGTTATGTCAGAACGTGTTTATTGGTTTGTTTCGGGTTACTTGAACGGACACCATTATTTAAGGGGGATATGTCAAGCAATTTCTTGTGTATATGCTTTATGGAATATCTCGATTGGTTGGTTTGGTCAGTAGACTCATGCATCAGGAAAAACAATTATTTATTGACTAATATGAATTATTTGTTACACAAATAAGGGTATACCTTAGGTATGTTTCTCATAAGTTTGATTTACCCTTCTATTAGTTATAAATAACATAACAGCTTTTCTTGGTACTTCAAACTGAAGATCGACTGATGTTAGCCATTGGGCGAATATAGAATATCATTCAATGTTTTAATGTTTTCAGATAGTTTATCTCATTAATATCATTGTTACAGTTGATCATTGTAAGCAAGTATAGTATACGTGTATGTTATATGTGTTGTATCTATTCAAAAGCTGTCAGATTGTTAAATACCGTCGTTTTAATAGAAGCAAAGACTGTGAATTCCACATTTACTAAGTATAATGTGTTTTCACTTGTTTATACTTTTATATACAATTATCTATAGTGTATTCCACATAATAGTCTAGAGTACCATTCAGCTTTATGTTTACGGATATCATATCATCGTTTTGCTGTAGTATATATGTGTTTCCGAGTGTTGAGGTTACCATTGGAATGATGCTACGAGTATATCTTATGCTAAAATGATGTATTTTGTTACTCTAATATTCTCAAGTTGTTAATTTTATCAACATGCTTATGATATTTATCAAATTGTTGAACTGGTTGTGATACATGTATGTTTAGAAACTATATACAATTAACACATTGCGTCCGTGAATGCATTTTGGATTGTTTATCGCATTCCGGTTAATGTACAGATTTCATTTATTTCGAGGATTGTTGAAATCCTTTTAGCTGGTATTTTTATGTATAATTTTACCAGACAAAGGCCTTGACAAACGTTGATAAATTATAAGATAATTTTATTGTTGTTCTAACATCTGAGTGACCATGTAAGCTATATGGCTTTGTACCTGTTCATATATTGAACCACACCCTGCATTAAATATAAATAACATGACAAACGTCAGCAAATCGTCAATATGCCCGAACTATTATGTTGTGATTATTTGTTGTCCAGGCTCCAGAAATAAATATATATTTTTGGTGGTGTTGTTTGACAACGACTAAATCAGAATGACAATTAAAAATGCTTTTAAAACAAACATTAAAGGAAACTATAGCAGAAGTGTCAAGTGAACCGGAACACATGTAATTGATTCGGAACCCCCGCAATCAGTGCATACATTTCAATACAATATTTAACAACAATACTTATTGCCAAATGTTTGAAACACGCATATTGAAGCTGAGATATCTGTCTTCCAAAATATATTTAGGTTGACGTGATTGAATGTACATTTAAAATGAAGAGAGCTGTTTTGTCGTTAGTGACCCGGAACTACCCGATTGATAATTGGCTCTGTTCGGGTTCAACATTTCAATTTCAAATATTTCTAAATATTAATATTGCAGATTGCGGTACAGTGAATAATATCGACAACGGAGTTTTCACTCTTACCGACCCCACGAATACCACGTACGGTTCGTCTGCAGTGGTGAACTGTTCCGTGGGTTACTATTCATCTAAGCCTACAATACTTTGTTTGGAAACTGGCGAATGGGGAAATGCTACATGTATTGTCAAAGGTAACTCACAGTAACCTTTTCTGGGTAAGAATATTTGCAATAGTTGCCACTTTTCACATTGAAATGTTTCTAATATTAATATTGCAGATTGTGGTACAGTTAATACAATTGACAACGGAGTTTTAATGCTAACTGATCCAACCAATACCACGTACGGCGCATCTGCAGTGGTGAACTGTTCCGTGGGTTACGATTCATCACAACCCACGATACTTTGTTTGGAAACTGGCGAATGGGAAAATGCAACATGTTTTGTAAAAGGTAAATCATAGTAACTGATTCATGTAAAGACTATTTGCTTAATTTGCTCTCTTCGGGTTTAACATTTCAATTTGAAATGTTTCTACACATTAATATTGCACGGTGTGGTACAGTAAATACTATCGACAACGGAGTTTTCACTCTTACCGACCCCACGAATACCACGTACGGTACACCTGCTGTGGTGAACTGTTCCGTGGGGCACGATACATCTCAGGCAACGATACTTTGTTTGGAAACTGGCGAATGGGAAAAGGCAACATGTATTGTGAAAGGTAACGCACAGTAATTGTTTCTTGGTAAGACTATTCGCAATATTAGCCAATTTTCACTTTGAAATAATTCTAAATATTAATATTGCAGATTGTGGTACAGTTAATACAATTGACAACGGAGTTTTCACACTTACTGGTCCAACCAATACCACGTACGGCGCATCTGCTGTTGTCAACTGTTCCGTGGGTTACGATTCATCACAACCCACGATACTTTGTTTGGAAACTGGCGAATGGGAAAATGCAACGTGTATTGTAAAAGGTAAATCATAGTAAATTATTCATGTACAGTCATTGAAGGAATTCCGAAACACTGGTAGTTCCGTGTCACTTTTAGATTAATGGTTCTAAAAATAATTGCAACCCTCCCATTTAGATTTTTATTAACTGGTATTTTAGCAGCAATACATTTGCAGTAAATCACAAAAGTTTCATATCTGTATGCTGATTCATGAGCCGAAACGGGGTTTTATAAGTAATACATGTTGAAAAATCTACTTGAACACCGGTTGCAGAAACTAGGCTACGTTTTATTCATCGCGGTAAAACATCGGAAATGTCCGGTAAATGATCACATTTATGGTATCAATTGGAAAATAAATGTATATTATGTGTAATCTATACATACGAACACATATTCTTTCCAAATTACTGCAGAAAACAACGGTTATGTCAGCACGTGTTTATTGGTTTGTTTCGGGTTACTTGAACGGACACCATTATTTAAGGGGGATATGTCAAGCAATTTCTTGTGTATATGCTTTATGGAATATCTCGATTGGTTGGTTTGGTCAGTAGACTCATGCATCAGGAAAAACAATTATTTATTGACTAATATGAATTATTTGTTACACAAATAAGGGTATACCTTAGGTATGTTTCTCATAAGTTTGATTTACCCTTCTATTAGTTATAAATAACATAACAGCTTTTCTTGGTACTTCAAACTGAAGATCGACTGATGTTAGCCATTGGGCGAATATAGAATATCATTCAATGTTTTAATGTTTTCAGATAGTTTATCTCATTAATATCATTTTTACAGTTGATCATTGTAAGCAAGTATAGTATACGTGTATGTTATATGTGTTGTATCTATTCAAAAGCTGTCAGATTGTTAAATACCGTCGTTTTAATAGAAGCAAAGACTGTGAATTCCACATTTACTAAGTATAATGTGTTTTCACTTGTTTATACTTTTATATACAATTATCTATAGTGTATTCCACATAATAGTCTAGAGTACCATTCAGCTTTATGTTTACGGATATCATATCATCGTTTTGCTGTAGTATATATGTGTTTCCGAGTGTTGAGGTTACCATTGGAATGATGCTACGAGTATATCTTATGCTAAAATGATGTATTTTGTTACTCTAATATTCTCAAGTTGTTAATTTTATCAACATGCTTATGATATTTATCAAATTGTTGAACTGGTTGTGATACATGTATGTTTAGAAACTATATACAATTAACACATTGCGTCCGTGAATGCATTTTGGATTGTTTATCGCATTCCGGTTAATGTACAGATTTCATTTATTTCGAGGATTGTTGAAATCCTTTTAGCTGGTATTTTTATGTATAATTTTACCAGACAAAGGCCTTGACAAACGTTGATAAATTATAAGATAATTTTATATTGTTGCTGTCTAACATCTGAATGACCATGTAAGCTATATGGCTTTGTACCTGTTCATATATTGAACCACACCCTGCATTAAATATAAATAACATGACAAACGTCAGCAAATCGTCAATATGCCCTAACTATTATGTTGTGATTATTTGTTGTCCAGGCTCCAGAAATAAATATATATTTTTGGTGGTGTTGTTTGACAACGACTAAATCAGAATGACAATTAAAAATGCTTTTAAAACAAACATTAAAGGAAACTATAGCAGAAGTGTCAAGTGAACCGGAACACATGTAATTGATTCGGAACCCCCGCAATCAGTGCATACATTTCAATACAATATTTAACAACAATACTTATTGCCAAATGTTTGAAACACGCATATTGAAGCAGAGATATCTGTCTTCCAAAATATATTTAGGTTGACGTGATTGAATGTACATTTAAAATGAAGAGAGCTGTTTTGTCGTTAGTGACCCGGAACTACCCGATTGATAATTGGCTCTGTTCGGGTTCAACATTTCAATTTCAAATATTTCTAAATATTAATATTGCAGTTTGCGGTACAGTGAATAATATCGACAACGGAGTTTTCACTCTTACCGACCCCACGAATACCACGTACGGTTCGTCTGCAGTGGTGAACTGTTCCGTGGGTTACTATTCATCTCAGCCTACAATACTTTGTTTAGAAACTGGAGAATGGGGAAATGCTACATGTATTGTCAAAGGTAACTCACAGTAACTTTTTCTGGGTAAGAATATTTGCAATAGTTGCCACTTTTCACATTGAAATGTTTCTAATATTAATATTGCAGATTGTGGTACAGTTAATACAATTGACAACGGAGTTTTAATGCTAACTGATCCAACCAATACCACGTACGGCGCATCTGCAGTGGTGAACTGTTCCGTGGGTTACGATTCATCACAACCCACGATACTTTGTTTGGAAACTGGCGAATGGGAAAATGCAACATGTTTTGTAAAAGGTAAATCATAGTAACTGATTCATGTAAAGACTATTTGCTTAATTTGCTCTCTTCGGGGATTAACATTTCAATTTGAAATGTTTCTACACATTAATATTGCACGGTGTGGTACAGTAAATACTATCGACAACGGACTCTTCACTCTTACCAACCCCACGAATACCACGTACGGTGCACCTGCTGTGGTGAACTGTTCCGTGGGGCACGATACATATCAGGGTACGATACTTTGTTTGGAAACTGGCGAATGGGAAAAGGCAACATGTATTGTCAAACGTAACGCACAGTAATTGTTTCTTGGTAAGACTATTTGCAATATTAGCCAATTTTCACTTTGAAATAATTCTAAATATTAATATTGCAGATTGTGGTACAGTTAATACAATTGACAACGGAGTTTTCACACTTATTGGTCCAACCAATACCACGTACGGCGCATCTGCTGTTGTCAACTGTTCCGTGGGTTACGATTCATCACAACCCACGATACTTTGTTTGGAAACTGGCGAATGGGAAAATGCGACGTGTATTGTAAAAGGTAAATCATAGTAAATTATTCATGTACAGTCATTGAAGGAAATCCGAAACACTGGTAGTTCCGTGTCACTTTTGGATTAATGGTTCTAAAAATAATTGCAACCCTCCCATTTAGATTTTTATTAACTGGTATTTTAACAGTATTTTGCAGTAAATCACAAAAGTTTCATATCTGTATGCTGATTCATGAGCCGAAACGGAGTTTTATAGGTAATACATGTTGAAAAATCTACTTGAACAACGATTGCAGAAACTAGGCTACGTTTATTCATCGCGGTAAAACATCGGAAATGTCCGTAAATGGTCACATTTATGGTATCAATTGGAAAATAAATGTATATTATGTGTAATCTATACATACGAACACATATTCTTTCTAAATTACTGCAGAAAACAACGGTTATGTCAACACGTGTGTATTGGGGTGTTTCGGGTTACTTGAACGGACACCATTGTTTAAGGGGGATATGTCAAGCAATTTCTTGTGTATATGCTTTATGGAATATCTCGATTGGTTGGTTTGGTCAGAAGACTCATGCACCAGGAAAAACAATTATTTATTGACTAATATGAATTATTTGTTACACAAATAAGGGTATACCTTAGGTATGTTTCTCATAAGTTTGATTTACCCTTCTATTAGTTATAAATAACATAACAGCTTTTCTTGGTACTTCAAACTGAAGATCGACTGATGTTAGCCATTGGGCGAATATAGAATATCATTCAATGTTTTAATGTTTTCAGATAGTTTATCTCATTAATATCATTGTTACAGTTGATCATTGTAAGCAAGTATAGTATACGTGTATGTTATATGTGTTGTATCTATTCAAAAGCTGTCAGATTGTTAAATACCGTCGTTTTAATAGAAGCAAAGACTGTGAATTCCACATTTACTAAGTATAATGTGTTTTCACTTGTTTATACTTTTATATACAATTATCTATAGTGTATTCCACATAATAGTCTAGAGTACCATTCAGCTTTATGTTTACGGATATCATATCATCGTTTTGCTGTAGAATATATGTGTTTCCGAGTGTTGAGGTTACCATTGGAATGATGCTACGAGTATATCTTATGCTAAAATGATGTATTTTGCTACTCTAATATTCTCAAGTTGTTAATTTTATCAACATGCTTATGATATTTATCAAATTGTTGAACTGGTTGTGATACATGTATGTTTAGAAACTATATACAATTAACACATTGCGTCCGTGAATGCATTTTGGATTGTTTATCGCATTCCGGTTAATGTACAGATTTCATTTATTTCGAGGATTGTTGAAATCCTTTTAGCTGGTATTTTTATGTATAATTTTACCAGACAAAGGCCTTGACAAACGTTGATAAATTATAAGATAATTTTATTGTTGTTCTAACATCTGAGTGACCATGTAAGCTATATGGCTTTGTACCTGTTCATATATTGAACCACACCCTGCATTAAATATAAATAACATGACAAACGTCAGCAAATCGTCAATATGCCCTAACTATTATGTTGTGATTATTTGTTGTCCAGGCTCCAGAAATAAATATATATTTTTGGTGGTGTTGTTTGACAACGACTAAATCAGAATGACAATTAAAAATGCTTTTAAAACAAACATTAAAGGAAACTATAGCAGAAGTGTCAAGTGAACCGGAACACATGTAATTGATTCGGAACCCCCGCAATCAGTGCATACATTTCAATACAATATTTAACAACAATACTTATTGCCAAATGTTTGAAACACGCATATTGAAGCTGAGATATCTGTCTTCCAAAATATATTTAGGTTGACGTGATTGAATGTACATTTAAAATGAAGAGAGCTGTTTTGTCGTTAGTGACCCGGAACTACCCGATTGATAATTGGCTCTGTTCGGGTTCAACATTTCAATTTCAAATATTTCTAAATATTAATATTGCAGATTGCGGTACAGTGAATAATATCGACAACGGAGTTTTCACTCTTACCGACCCCACGAATACCACGTACGGTTCGTCTGCAGTGGTGAACTGTTCCGTGGGTTACTATTCATCTCAGCCTACAATACTTTGTTTAGAAACTGGCGAATGGGGAAATGCTACATGTATTGTCAAAGGTAACTCACAGTAACTTTTTCTGGGTAAGAATATTTGCAATAGTTGCCACTTTTCCCATTGAAATGTTTCTAATATTAATATTGCAGATTGTGGTACAGTTAATACAATTGACAACGGAGTTTTAATGCTAACTGATCCAACCAATACCACGTACGGCGCATCTGCAGTGGTGAACTGTTCCGTGGGTTACGATTCATCACAACCCACGATACTTTGTTTGGAAACTGGCGAATGGGAAAATGCAACATGTTTTGTAAAAGGTAAATCATAGTAACTGATTCATGTAAAGACTATTTGCTTAATTTGCTCTCTTCGGGTTTAACATTTCAATTTGAAATGTTTCTACACATTAATATTGCACGGTGTGGTACAGTAAATACTATCGACAACGGAGTTTTCACTCTTACCGACCCCACGAATACCACGTACGGTGCACCTGCTGTGGTGAACTGTTCCGTGGGGCACGATACATCTCAGGCACGATACTTTGTTTGGAAACTGGCGAATGGGAAAAGGCAACATGTATTGTGAAAGGTAACGCACAGTAATTGTTTCTTGGTAAGACTATTTGCAATATTAGCCAATTTTCACTTTGAAATAATTCTAAATATTAATATTGCAGATTGTGGTACAGTTAATACAATTGACAACGGAGTTTTCACACTTACTGGTCCAACCAATACCACGTACGGCGCATCTGCTGTTGTCAACTGTTCCGTGGGTTACGATTCATCACAACCCACGATACTTTGTTTGGAAACTGGCGAATGGGAAAATGCAACGTGTATTGTAAAAGGTAAATCATAGTAAATTATTCATGTACAGTCATTGAAGGAATTCCGAAACACTGGTAGTTCCGTGTCACTTTTAGATTAATGGTTCTAAAAATAATTGCAACCCTCCCATTTAGATTTTTATTAACTGGTATTTTAACAGCAATACATTTGCAGTAAATCACAAAAGTTTCATATCTGTATACTGATTCATGAGCCGAAACGGAGTTTTATAAGTAATACATGTTGAAAAATCTACTTGAACACCGGTTGCAGAAACTAGGCTACGTTTTATTCATCGCGGTAAAACATCGGAAATGTCCGGTAAATGGTCACATTTATGGTATCAATTGGAAAATAAATGTATATTATGTGTAATCTATACATAAGAACACATATTCTTTCCAAATTACTGCAGAAAACAACGGTTATGTCAGAACGTGTTTATTGGTTTGTTTCGGGTTACTTGAACGGACACCATTATTTAAGGGGGATATGTCAAGCAATTTCTTGTGTATATGCTTTATGGAATATCTCGATTGGTTGGTTTGGTCAGTAGACTCATGCATCAGGAAAAACAATTATTTATTGACTAATATGAATTATTTGTTACACAAATAAGGGTATACCTTAGGTATGTTTCTCATAAGTTTGATTTACCCTTCTATTAGTTATAAATAACATAACAGCTTTTCTTGGTACTTCAAACTGAAGATCGACTGATGTTAGCCATTGGGCGAATATAGAATATCATTCAATGTTTTAATGTTTTCAGATAGTTTATCTCATTAATATCATTGTTACAGTTGATCATTGTAAGCAAGTATAGTATACGTGTATGTTATATGTGTTGTATCTATTCAAAAGCTGTCAGATTGTTAAATACCGTCGTTTTAATAGAAGCAAAGACTGTGAATTCCACATTTACTAAGTATAATGTGTTTTCACTTGTTTATACTTTTATATACAATTATCTATAGTGTATTCCACATAATAGTCTAGAGTACCATTCAGCTTTATGTTTACGGATATCATATCATCGTTTTGCTGTAGTATATATGTGTTTCCGAGTGTTGAGGTTACCATTGGAATGATGCTACGAGTATATCTTATGCTAAAATGATGTATTTTGTTACTCTAATATTCTCAAGTTGTTAATTTTATCAACATGCTTATGATATTTATCAAAGTGTTGAACTGGTTTGTGTTAAGAAACTATATACAATTAACACATTGCGTCCGTGAATGCATTTTGGATTGTTTATCGCATTCCGGTTAATGTACAGATTTCATTTATTTCGAGGATTGTTGAAATCATTTTAGCTGGTATTTTTATGTATAATTTTACCAGACAAAGGCCTTGACAAACGTTGATAAATTATAAGATAATTTTATTGTTGTTCTAACATCTGAGTGACCATGTAAGCTATATGGCTTTGTACCTGTTCATATATTGAACCACACCCTGCATTAAATATAAATAACATGACAAACGTCAGCAAATCGTCAATATGCCCTAACTATTATGTTGTGATTATTTGTTGTCCAGGCTCCAGAAATAAATATATATTTTTGGTGGTGTTGTTTGACAACGACTAAATCAGAATGACAATTAAAAATGCTTTTAAAACAAACATTAAAGGAAACTATAGCAGAAGTGTCAAGTGAACCGGAACACATGTAATTGATTCGGAACCCCCGCAATCAGTGCATACATTTCAATACAATATTTAACAACAATACTTATTGCCAAATGTTTGAAACACGCATATTGAAGCTGAGATATCTGTCTTCCAAAATATATTTAGGTTGACGTGATTGAATGTACATTTAAAATGAAGAGAGCTGTTTTGTCGTTAGTGACCCGGAACTACCCGATTGATAATTGGCTCTGTTCGGGTTCAACATTTCAATTTCAAATATTTCTAAATATTAATATTGCAGATTGCGGTACAGTGAATAATATCGACAACGGAGTTTTCACTCTTACCGACCCCACGAATACCACGTACGGTTCGTCTGCAGTGGTGAACTGTTCCGTGGGTTACTATTCATCTCAGCCTACAATACTTTGTTTAGAAACTGGCGAATGGGGAAATGCTACATGTATTGTCAAAGGTAACTCACAGTAACCTTTTCTGGGTAAGAATATTTGCAATAGTTGCCACTTTTCACATTGAAATGTTTCTAATATTAATATTGCAGATTGTGGTACAGTTAATACAATTGACAACGGAGTTTTAATGCTAACTGATCCAACCCATACCACGTACGGCGCATCTGCAGTGGTGAACTGTTCCGTGGGTTACGATTCATCACAACCCACGATACTTTGTTTGGAAACTGGCGAATGGGAAAATGCAACATGTTTTGTAAAAGGTAAATCATAGTAACTGATTCATGTAAAGACTATTTGCTTAATTTGCTCTCTTCGGGTTTAACATTTCAATTTGAAATGTTTCTACACATTAATATTGCACGGTGTGGTACAGTAAATACTATCGACAACGGACTTTTCACTCTTACCGACCCCACGAATACCACGTACGGTGCACCTGCTGTGGTGAACTGTTCCGTGGGGCACGATACATCTCAGGCAACGATACTTTGTTTGGGAACTGGCGAATGGGAAAAGGCAACATGTATTGTCAAACGTAACGCACAGTAATTGTTTCTTGGTAAGACTATTTGCAATATTAGCCAATTTTCACTTTGAAATAATTCTAAATATTAATATTGCAGATTGTGGTACAGTTAATACAATTGACAACGGAGTTTTCACACTTACTGGTCCAACCAATACCACGTACGGCGCATCTGCTGTTGTCAACTGTTCCGTGGGTTACGATTCATCACAACCCACGATACTTTGTTTGGAAACTGGCGAATGGGAAAATGCAACGTGTATTGTAATAGGTAAATCATAGTAAATTATTCATGTACAGTCATTGAAGGAATTCCGAAACACTGGTAGTTCCGTGTCACTTTTAGATTAATGGTTCTAAAAATAATTGCAACCCTCCCATTTAGATTTTTATTAACTGGTATTTTAACAGTATTTTGCAGTAAATCACAAAAGTTTCATATCTGTATGCTGATTCATGAGCCGAAACGGGGTTTTATAAGTAATACATGTTGAAAAATCTACTTGAACAACGATTGCAGAAACTAGGCTACGTTTTATTCATCGCGGCAAAACATCTGAAATGTCCTGTAAATGGTCACATTTTATGGTATCATTTGGAAAATAAATGTATATTATGTGTAATCTATACATAAGAACACATATTCTTTCCAAATTACTGCAGAAAACAACGGTTATGTCAGCACGTGTGTATTGGGGTGTTTCTGGTTACTTTAACGGACACCATTATTTAAGGGGGATATGTCAAGCAATTTCTTGTGTATATGCTTTATGGAATATCTCGATTGGTTGGTTTGGTCAGTAGACTCATGCACCAGGAAAAACAATTATTTATTGACTAATATGAATTATTTGTTACACAAATAAGGGTATACCTTAGGTATGTTTCTCATAAGTTTGATTTACCCTTCTATTAGTTATAAATAACATAACAGCTTTTCTTGGTACTTCAAACTGAAGATCGACTGATGTTAGCCATTGGGCGAATAAAGAATATCATTCAATATTTTAATGTTTTCAGATAGTTTATCTCATTAATATCATTATTACAGTTGATCGATGTAAGCAAGTATAGTATACGTGTATGTTGTATGTGTTGTATCTATTCAAAAGCTGTCAGATTGTTAAATACCGTCGTTTTAATAGAAGCAAAGACTGTGAATTCCACATTTACTAAGTATAATGTGTTTTCACTTGTTTATACTTTTATATACAATTTTCTATAGTGTATTCCACATAATAGTCTAGAGTACCATTCATCTTTATGTTTACAGATATCATGTCATCGTTTTGCTGTAGTATATATGTGTTTCCGAGTGTTGAGGTTATCATTGGAATGATGCTACGAGTATATCTTATGCTCTAATGATGTATTTTGTTACTCTAATATTCTCAAGTTGTTAATTTTATCAACATGCTTATGATATTTATCAAATTGTTGAACTGGTTGTGATACATGTATGTTTAGAAACTATATACAATTAACACATTGCGTCCGTGAATGCATTTTGGATTGTTTATCGCATTCCGGTTAATGTACAGATTTCATTTATTTCGAGGATTGTTGAAATCATTTTAGCTCGTATTTTTATGTATAATTTTACCAGACAAAGGCCTTGACAAACGTTGATAAATTATAAGATAATTTTATATTGTTGCTGTCTAACATCTGAGTGACCATGTAAGCTATATGGCTTTGTACCTGTTCATATATTGAACCACACCCTGCATTAAATATAAATAACATGACAAACGTCAGCAAATCGTCAATATGCCCTAACTATTATGTTGTGATTATTTGTTGTCCAGGCTCCAGAAATAAATATATATTTTTGGTGGTGTTGTTTGACAACGACTAAATCAGAAGGACAATTAAAAATGCTTTTAAAACAAACATTAAAGGAAACTATAGCAGAAGTGTCAAGTGAACCGGAACACATGTAATTGATTCGGAACCCCCGCAATCAGTGCATACATTTCAATACAATATTTAACAACAATACTTATTGCCAAATGTTTGAAACACGCATATTGAAGCTGAGATATCTGTCTTCCAAAATATATTTAGGTTGACGTGATTGAATGTACATTTAAAATGAAGAGAGCTGTTTTGTCGTTAGTGACCAGGAACTACCCGATTGATAATTGGCTCTGTTCGGGTTCAACATTTCAATTTCAAATATTTCTAAATATTAATATTGCAGTTTGCGGTACAGTGAATAATATCGACAACGGAGTTTTCACTCTTACCGACCCCACGAATACCACGTACGGTTCGTCTGCAGTGGTGAACTGTTCCGTGGGTTACTATTCATCTCAGCCTACAATACTTTGTTTAGAAACTGGCGAATGGGGAAATGCTACATGTATTGTCAAAGGTAACTCACAGTAACTTTTTCTGGGTAAGAATATTTGCAATAGTTGCCACTTTTCACATTGAAATGTTTCTAATATTAATATTGCAGATTGTGGTACAGTTAATACAATTGACAACGGAGTTTTAATGCTAACTGATCCAACCAATACCACGTACGGCGCGTCTGCAGTGGTGAACTGTTCCGTGGGTTACGATTCATCACAACCCACGATACTTTGTTTGGAAACTGGCGAATGGGAAAATGCAACATGTTTTGTAAAAGGTAAATCATAGTAACTGATTCATGTAAAGACTATTTGCTTAATTTGCTCTCTTCGGGGATTAACATTTCAATTTGAAATGTTTCTACACATTAATATTGCACGGTGTGGTACAGTAAATACTATCGACAACGGACTCTTCACTCTTACCAACCCCACGAATACCACGTACGGTGCACCTCCTGTGGTGAACTGTTCCGTGGGGCACGATACATATCAGGGTACGATACTTTGTTTGGAAACTGGCGAATGGGAAAAGGCAACATGTATTGTCAAACGTAACGCACAGTAATTGTTTCTTGGTAAGACTATTTGCAATATTAGCCAATTTTCACTTTGAAATAATTCTAAATATTAATATTGCAGATTGTGGTACAGTTAATACAATTGACAACGGAGTTTTCACACTTACTGGTCCAACCAATACCACGTACGGCGCATCTGCTGTTGTCAACTGTTCCGTGGGTTACGATTCATCACAACCCACGATACTTTGTTTGGAAACTGGCGAATGGGAAAATGCGACGTGTATTGTAAAAGGTAAATCATAGTAAATTATTCATGTACAGTCATTGAAGGAAATCCGAAACACTGGTAGTTCCGTGTCACTTTTGGATTAATGGTTCTAAAAATAATTGCAACCCTCCCATTTAGATTTTTATTAACTGGTATTTTAACAGTATTTTGCAGTAAATCACAAAAGTTTCATATCTGTATGCTGATTCATGAGCCGAAACGGAGTTTTATAAGTAATACATGTTGAAAAATCTACTTGAACAACGATTGCAGAAACTAGGCTACGTTTATTCATCGCGGTAAAACATCGGAAATGTCCGGTAAATGGTCACATTTATGGTATCAATTGGAAAATAAATGTATATTATGTGTAATCTATACATACGAACACATATTCTTTCTAAATTACTGCAGAAAACAACGGTTATGTCAACACGTGTGTATTGGGGTGTTTCGGGTTACTTGAACGGACACCATTGTTTAAGGGGGATATGTCAAGCAATTTCTTGTGTATATGCTTTATGGAATATCTCGATTGGTTGGTTTGGTCAGAAGACTCATGCACCAGGAAAAACAATTATTTATTGACTAATATGAATTATTTGTTACACAAATAAGGGTATACCTTAGGTATGTTTCTCATAAGTTTGATTTACCCTTCTATTAGTTATAAATAACATAACAGCTTTTCTTGGTACTTCAAACTGAAGATCGACTGATGTTAGCCATTGGGCGAATATAGAATATCATTCAATGTTTTAATGTTTTCAGATAGTTTATCTCATTAATATCATTGTTACAGTTTATCATTATAAGCAAGTATAGTATACGTGTATGTTATATGTGTTGTATCTATTCAAAAGCTGTCAGATTGTTAAATACCGTCGTTGTAATAGAAGCAAAGACTGTGAATTCCACATTTACTAAGTATAATGTGTTTTCACTTGTTTATACTTTTATATACAATTATCTATAGTATATTCCACATAATAGTCTAGAGTACCATTCAGCTTTATGTTTACGGATATCATATCATCGTTTTGCTGTAGTATATATGTGTTTCCGAGTGTTGAGGTTACCATTGGAATGATGCTACGAGTATATCTTATGCTAAAATGATGTATTTTGTTACTCTAATATTCTCAAGTTGTTAATTTTATCAACATGCTTATGATATTTATCAAATTGTTGAACTGGTTGTGATACATGTATGTTTAGAAACTATATACAATTAACACATTGCGTCCGTGAATGCATTTTGGATTGTTTATCGCATTCCGGTTAATGTACAGATTTCATTTATTTCGAGGATTGTTGAAATCATTTTAGCTCGTATTTTTATGTATAATTTTACCAGACAAAGGCCTTGACAAACGTTGATAAATTATAAGATAATTTTATTGTTGTGCTAACATCTGAGTGACCATGTAAGCTATATGGCTTTGTACCTGTTCATATATTGAACCACACCCTGCATTAAATATAAATAACATGACAAACGTCAGCAAATCGTCAATATGCCCTAACTATTATGTTGTGATTATTTGTTGTCCAGGCTCCAGAAATAAATATATATTTTTGGTGGTGTTGTTTGACAACGACTAAATCAGAATGACAATTAAAAATGCTTTTAAAACAAACATTAAAGGAAACTATAGCAGAAGTGTCAAGTGAACCGGAACACATGTAATTGATTCGGAACCCCCGCAATCAGTGCATACATTTCAATACAATATTTAACAACAATACTTATTGCCAAATGTTTGAAACACGCATATTGAAGCTGAGATATCTGTCTTCCAAAATATATTTAGGTTGACGTGATTGAATGTACATTTAAAATGAAGAGAGCTGTTTTGTCGTTAGTGACCCGGAACTACCCGATTGATAATTGGCTCTGTTCGGGTTCAACATTTCAATTTCAAATATTTCTAAATATTAATATTGCAGATTGCGGTACAGTGAATAATATCGACAACGGAGTTTTCACTCTTACCGACCCCACGAATACCACGTACGGTTCGTCTGCAGTGGTGAACTGTTCCGTGGGTTACTATTCATCTCAGCCTACAATACTTTGTTTAGAAACTGGCGAATGGGGAAATGCTACATGTATTGTCAAAGGTAACTCACAGTAACCTTTTCTGGGTAAGAATATTTGCAATAGTTGCCACTTTTCACATTGAAATGTTTCTAATATTAATATTGCAGATTGTGGTACAGTTAATACAATTGACAACGGAGTTTTAATGCTAACTGATCCAACCCATACCACGTACGGCGCATCTGCAGTGGTGAACTGTTCCGTGGGTTACGATTCATCACAACCCACGATACTTTGTTTGGAAACTGGCGAATGGGAAAATGCAACATGTTTTGTAAAAGGTAAATCATAGTAACTGATTCATGTAAAGACTATTTGCTTAATTTGCTCTCTTCGGGTTTAACATTTCAATTTGAAATGTTTCTACACATTAATATTGCACGGTGTGGTACAGTAAATACTATCGACAACGGACTTTTCACTCTTACCGACCCCACGAATACCACGTACGGTGCACCTGATGTGGTGAACTGTTCCGTGGGGCACGATACATCTCAGGCAACGATACTTTGTTTGGGAACTGGCGAATGGGAAAAGGCAACATGTATTGTCAAACGTAACGCACAGTAATTGTTTCTTGGTAAGACTATTTGCAATATTAGCCAATTTTCACTTTGAAATAATTCTAAATATTAATATTGCAGATTGTGGTACAGTTAATACAATTGACAACGGAGTTTTCACACTTACTGGTCCAACCAATACCACGTACGGCGCATCTGCTGTTGTCAACTGTTCCGTGGGTTACGATTCATCACAACCCACGATACTTTGTTTGGAAACTGGCGAATGGGAAAATGCAACGTGTATTGTAATAGGTAAATCATAGTAAATTATTCATGTACAGTCATTGAAGGAATTCCGAAACACTGGTAGTTCCGTGTCACTTTTAGATTAATGGTTCTAAAAATAATTGCAACCCTCCCATTTAGATTTTTATTAACTGGTATTTTAACAGTATTTTGCAGTAAATCACAAAAGTTTCATATCTGTATGCTGATTCATGAGCCGAAACGGGGTTTTATAAGTAATACATGTTGAAAAATCTACTTGAACAACGATTGCAGAAACTAGGCTACGTTTTATTCATCGCGGCAAAACATCTGAAATGTCCTGTAAATGGTCACATTTTATGGTATCATTTGGAAAATAAATGTATATTATGTGTAATCTATACATAAGAACACATATTCTTTCCAAATTACTGCAGAAAACAACGGTTATGTCAGCACGTGTGTATTGGGGTGTTTCTGGTTACTTTAACGGACACCATTATTTAAGGGGGATATGTCAAGCAATTTCTTGTGTATATGCTTTATGGAATATCTCGATTGGTTGGTTTGGTCAGTAGACTCATGCACCAGGAAAAACAATTATTTATTGACTAATATGAATTATTTGTTACACAAATAAGGGTATACCTTAGGTATGTTTCTCATAAGTTTGATTTACCCTTCTATTAGTTATAAATAACATAACAGCTTTTCTTGGTACTTCAAACTGAAGATCGACTGATGTTAGCCATTGGGCGAATAAAGAATATCATTCAATATTTTAATGTTTTCAGATAGTTTATCTCATTAATATCATTATTACAGTTGATCGATGTAAGCAAGTATAGTATACGTGTATGTTGTATGTGTTGTATCTATTCAAAAGCTGTCAGATTGTTAAATACCGTCGTTTTAATAGAAGCAAAGACTGTGAATTCCACATTTACTAAGTATAATGTGTTTTCACTTGTTTATACTTTTATATACAATTTTCTATAGTGTATTCCACATAATAGTCTAGAGTACCATTCATCTTTATGTTTACAGATATCATGTCATCGTTTTGCTGTAGTATATATGTGTTTCCGAGTGTTGAGGTTACCATTGGAATGATGCTACGAGTATATCTTATGCTCTAATGATGTATTTTGTTACTCTAATATTCTCAAGTTGTTATTTTTATCAACATGCTTATGATATTTATCAAATTGTTGAACTGGTTGTGATACATGTATGTTTAGAAACTATATACAATTAACACATTGCGTCCGTGAATGCATTTTGGATTGTTTATCGCATTCCGGTTAATGTACAGATTTCATTTATTTCGAGGATTGTTGAAATCCTTTTAGCTGGTATTTTTATGTATAATTTTACCAGACAAAGGCCTTGACAAACGTTGATAAATTATAAGATAATTTTATATTGTTGCTGTCTAACATCTGAGTGACCATGTAAGCTATATGGCTTTGTACCTGTTCATATATTGAACCACACCCTGCATTAAATATAAATAACATGACAAACGTCAGCAAATCGTCAATATGCCCTAACTATTATGTTGTGATTATTTGTTGTCCAGGCTCCAGAAATAAATATATATTTTTGGTGGTGTTGTTTGACAACGACTAAATCAGAATGACAATTAAAAATGCTTTTAAAACAAACATTAAAGGAAACTATAGCAGAAGTGTCAAGTGAACCGGAACACATGTAATTGATTCGGAACCCCCGCAATCAGTGCATACATTTCAATACAATATTTAACAACAATACTTATTGCCAAATGTTTGAAACACGCATATTGAAGCTGAGATATCTGTCTTCCAAAATATATTTAGGTTGACGTGATTGAATGTACATTTAAAATGAAGAGAGCTGTTTTGTCGTTAGTGACCAGGAACTACCCGATTGATAATTGGCTCTGTTCGGGTTCAACATTTCAATTTCAAATATTTCTAAATATTAATATTGAAGATTGCGGTACAGTGAATAATATCGACAACGGAGTTTTCACTCTTACCGACCCCACGAATACCACGTACGGTGCATCTGCAGTGGTGAACTGTTCCGTGGGTTACGATTCATCTCAGCCTACAATACTTTGTTTGGAAACTGGCGAATGGGAAAATGCTACATGTATTGTCAAAGGTAACGCATAGTAACCTTTTCTGGGTAAGAATATTTGCAATAGTTGCCACTTTTCACATTGAAATGTTTCTAATATTAATATTGCAGATTGTGGTACAGTTAATACAATTGACAACGGAGTTTTAATGCTAACTGATCCAACCAATACCACGTACGGCGCATCTGCAGTGGTGAACTGTTCCGTGGGTTACGATTCATCACAACCCACGATACTTTGTTTGGAAACTGGCGAATGGGAAAATGCAACATGTTTTGTAAAAGGTAAATCATAGTAACTGATTCATGTAAGAATATTTGCTTAATTTGCTCTCTTCGGGGATTAACATTTCAATTTGAAATGTTTCTACACATTAATATTGCACGGTGTGGTACAGTAAATACTATCGACAACGGACTTTTCACTCTTACCGACCCCACGAATACCACGTACGGTGCACCTGCTGTGGTGAACTGTTCCGTGGGGCACGATACATCTCAGGCAACGATACTTTGTTTGGGAACTGGCGAATGGGAAAAGGCAACATGTATTGTCAAACGTAACGCACAGTAATTGTTTCTTGGTAAGACTATTTGCAATATTAGCCAATTTTCACTTTGAAATAATTCTAAATATTAATATTGCAGATTGTGGTACAGTTAATACAATTGACAACGGAGTTTTCACACTTACTGGTCCAACCAATACCACGTACGGCGCATCTGCTGTTGTCAACTGTTCCGTGGGTTACGATTCATCACAACCCACGATACTTTGTTTGGAAACTGGCGAATGGGAAAATGCAACGTGTATTGTAAAAGGTAAATCATAGTAAATTATTCATGTACAGTCATTGAAGGAATTCCGAAACACTGGTAGTTCCGTGTCACTTTTAGATTAATGGTTCTAAAAATAATTGCAACCCTCCCATTTAGATTTTTATTAACTGGTATTTTAACAGCAATACATTTGCAGTAAATCACAAAAGTTTCATATCTGAATGCTGATTCATGAGCCGAAACGGGGTTTTATAAGTAATACATGTTGAAAAATCTACTTGAACACCGGTTGCAGAAACTTGGCTACGTTTTATTCATCGCGGTAAAACATCGGAAATGTCCGGTAAATGGTCACATTTATGGTATCAATTGGAAAATAAATGTATATTATGTGTAATCTATACATAATAACACATATTCTTTCCAAATTACTGCAGAAAACAACGGTTATGTCAATACGTGTGTATTGGGGTGTTTCGGGTTACTTGAACGGACACCATTGTTTAAGGGGGATATGTCAAGCAATTTCTTGTGTAAATGCTTTATGGAATATCTCGATTGGTTGGTTTGGTCAGTAGACTCATGCACCAGGAAAAACAATTATTTATTGACTAATATGAATCATTTGTTACACAAATAAGGGTATACCTTAGGTATGTTTCTCATAAGTTTGATTTACCCTTCTATTAGTTATAAATAACATAACAGCTTTTCTTGGTACTTCAAACTGAAGATGGACTGATGTTAGCCATTGGGCGAATATAGAATATCATTCAATGTTTTAATGTTATCACATAGTTTATCTCATTAATATCATTGTTACAGTTGATCATTGTAAGCAAGTATAGTATACGTGTATGTTATATGTGTTGTATCGATTCAAAAGCTGTCAGATTGTTAAATACCGTCGTTTTAATAGAAGCAAAGACTGTGAATTCCACATTTACTAAGTATGATGTTTTTTCACTTGTTTATACTTTTATGTACTATTATCTATAGTGTATTCCACATAATAGTCTAGAGTACCATTCAGCTTCATGTTTACGGATATCATATCATCGTTTTGCTGTAGTATATATGTGTTTCCGAGTGTTGAGGTTACCATTGGAATGATGCTACGAGTACATCTTATGCTATAATGATGTATTTTGTTACTCTAATATTCTCAAGTTGTTAATTTTATCAACATGCTTATGATATTTATCAAATTGTTGAACTGGTTGTGATACATGTATGTTTAGAAACTATGTACAATTAACACATTGCGTCCGTGAATGCATTTTGGATTGTTTATCGCATTCCGGTTAATGTACAGATTTCATTTATTTCGAGGATTGTTGAAATCCTTTTAGCTGGTATTTTTATGTATAATTTTACCAGACAAAGGCCTTGACAAACGTTGATAAATTATAAGATAATTTTATTGTTGCTGTCTAACATCTGAGTGACCAAGTAAGCTATATGGCTTTGTACCTGTTCATATATTGAACCACACCCTGCATTAAATATAAATAACATGACAAACGTCGGCAAATCGTCAATATGCCCTAACAATTATGTTGTGATTATTTGTTGTCCAGTCTCCAGAAATAAATATACATTTTTAGTGGTGTTGTTTGAAAACGACTAAGTCAGAATGACAATTAAAAATGCTTTTAAAACAAACATTAAAGGAAACTATAGCAGAAGTGTCAAGTGAACCGGAACACATGTAATTGATTCGGAACCCCCGCAATCAGTGCATACAGTTCAGTACAATATTTAACAACAATACTTATTGCCAAATGTTTGAAACACGCATATTGAAGCTGAGATATCTGTCTTCCAAAATATATTTAGGTTTACGTGATTGAATGTACATTTAAAATGAAGAGAGCTGTTTTGTCGTTAGTGACCCGGAACCACCCGATTGATAATTGGCTCTGTTCGGGTTCAACATTTCAATTTCAAATATTTCTAAATATTAATATTGCAGATTGCGGTACAGTGAATAATATCGACAACGGAGTTTTCACTCTTACCGACCCCACGAATACCACGTACGTTGCATCTGCAGTGGTGAACTGTTCCGTGGGTTACTATTCATCTCAGCCTACAATACTTTGTTTAGAAACTGGCGAATGGGAAAATGCTACATGTATTGTCAAAGGTAAAGCACAGTAACCTTTTCTGGGTAAGAATATTTGCAATAGTTGCCACTTTTCACATTGAAATGTTTCTAATATTAATATTGCAGATTGTGGTACAGTTAATGCAATTGACAACGGAGTTTTAATGCTAACTGATCCAACCAATACCACGTACGGCGCATCTGCAGTGGTGAACTGTTCCGTGGGTTACGATTCATCACAACCCACGATACTTTGTTTGGAAACTGGCGAATGGGAAAATGCAGCATGTTTTGTAAAAGGTAAATCATAGTAACTGATTCATGTAAAGACTATTTGCTTAATTTGCTCTCTTCGGGTTTAACATTTCAATTTGAAATATTTCTAAACATTAATATTGTACTTGGTGGTACAGTAAATACTATCGACAAAGGCCTTTTCACTTTTACCGACCCCACGAATACCACGTACGGTGCACCTGCTGTGGTGAACTGTTCCGTGGGGTACGATTCATCTCAGGTTACGATACTTTGTTTATAAACTGGCGAATGGGAAAAGGCAACATGTATTGTCAAAGATAACGCACAGTAATTGTTTCTTGGCAAGACTATTTGCAATATTTGCCAATTTTCACTTTGAAATGATTCTAAATATTAATATTGCAGATTGTGGTTCAGTTAATACAATTGACAACGGAGTTTTCACACTTACTGGTCCAACCAATACCACGTACGGCGCATCTGCTGTTGTCAACTGTTCCGTGGGTTTCGATTCATCACAACCCACGATACTTTGTTTGGAAACTGGCGAATGGGAAAATGCAACGTGTATTGTAAAAGGTAAATCATAGTAAATTATTCATGTACAGTCATTGAAGGAATTCCGAAACACTGGTAGTTCCGTGTCACTTTTAGATTAATGGTTCTAAAAATAATTGCAACCCTCCCATTTAGATTTTAATTAACTGGTATTTTAACAGCAATTCATTTGCAGTAAATCTCAAACGTTTCATATCTGTATGCTGTTTCATGAGCCGAAACGGGGTTTTATAAGTAATACATGTTGAAAAATCTACTTGAACACCGGTTGCAGAAACTAGGCTACGTTTTATTCATCGCGGTAAAACATCGGAAATGTCCGGTAAATGGTCACAGTTATGGTATCAATTGCAAAATAAATGTATAGTCTGTGTAATCTATACATAAGAACACATTCTTTCCAAATTACTGCAGAAAGCAACGGTTATGTCAACACGTGTGTATTGGGGTGTTTCTGGTTACTTTAACGGACACCATTATTTAAGGGGGATATGTCAAGCAATTTCTTGTGTATATGCTTTATGGAATATCTCGATTGGTTGGTTTGGTCAGTAGACTCATGCACCAGGAAAAAAACAATTATTTATTGACTAATATGAATTATTTGTTACACAAATAAGGGTATACCTTAGGTATGTTTCTCATAAGTTTGATTTACCCTTCTATTAGTTATAAATAACATAACAGCTTTTCTTGGTACTTCAAACTGAAGATGGACTGATGTTAGCCATTGGGCGAATAAAGAATATCATTCAATGTTTTAATGTTTTCAGATAGTTTATCTCATTAATATCATTATTACAGTTGCTCGATGTAAGCAAGCATAGTATACGTGTATTTTATGTGTGTTGTATCTATTCAAAAGCTGTCAGATTGTTAAATACCGTCGTTTTAATAGAAGCAAAGACTGTGAATTCCACATTTACTAAGTATAATGTGTTTTCACTTGTTTATACTTTTATATACAATTATCTATAGTGTATTCCACATAATAGTCTAGAGTACCATTCAGCTTTATGTTTACAGATATCATATCATCGTTTTGCTGTAGTATATATGTGTTTCTGAGTGTTGAGGTTACCATTCGAATGGTGCTACGAGTATATCTTATGCTATAATGATGTATTTTGTAACTCTAATATTCTCAAGTTGTTAATTTTATCAGCATGCTGATATTTATCAAATTGTTGAACTGGTTGTGATACATGTATGTTTAGAAACTATGTACAACTAACACATTGCGTCCGTGAATGTATTTTGGATTGTTTATCGCATTCCGGTTAATGTACAGATTTCATTTATTTCGCGGATTATTTAAATTCTTTTAGCTGGTATTTTTATGTATAATTGTACCAGTCAAAGGCATTGACAAACGTTGATAAATTATAAGATGATTTTATTGTTGCTGTCTAACATCTGAATGACCATGTAAGCTATATGGCTTTTTACCTGTTCATCAAATCGTCAATATGCCCTAACTATTATGTTGTGATTATTTGTTGTCCAGTTTCCAGAAATAAATATATATTTTTAGTGGTGTTGTTTGACAACGACTAAGTGAGAATGACAATTAAAAATGCTTTTAAAACAAACATTAAAGGAAACTATAGCAGAAGTGTCAAGTGAACCGGAACACATGTAATTGATTCGGAACCCCCGCAATCAGTCCATACAGTTCAGTACAATATTTAACAACAATACTTATTGCCAAATGTTTGAAACACGCATATTGAAGCTGAGATATCTGTATTCCAAAATATATTTAGGTTTACGTGATTGAATGTACATTTAAAATGAAGAGAGCTGTTTTGTCGTTAGTGGCCCGGAATTGACAATTGGCACTGTTCGGGTTCAACATTTCAATTTCAAATATTTCTAAATAATAATATTGCAGATTGTGGTACAGTTAATACAATTGATAACGAGTTTTCACTCTAACCGACCTCACGAATACCACTTACGGTGCATCTGCAGTGGTGAACTGTTCCGTGGGTTACGATTCATCACAACCTACGACACTTTGTTTAGAGACAGGCGGATTTTAAAATGCAACATGTATTGTAAAAGTTTAATCTTAGTAACTGCTTCATGTAAAGAATATTTGTTAAATTGCTGTCTTCGGGTCCAACATTTCAATTTGAAATATTTCTAAGCATTAATATTGCAGATTGTAGTACAGTGAATGCTATCGACAACGGACTTTTCACTCTTACCGACCCCACGAATACCACTTACGGTGCATCTGCAGTGGTGAACTGTTCCGTGGGTTACGATTCATCACATCCTGCGATACTTTGTTTGGAAACTGGCGAATGGGAAAATGCAACATGTATTGTAAAAGGTAAATCATTGTAACTGTTTCATGTAAAGAATATTTGTTTACTTGCTGTCTTCGGTTTCAACATTTCAATATGAAACATTCCTAAACATTAATATTGCAGACTGTGGTACAGTGAATACTATCGAGAACGGACTGTTCACTCTTACCGACCCCACGAATACCACGTACGGTGCATCTGCAGTGGTGAACTGTTCCGTGGGGTACGATTCATCTCAGTCTACGATACTTTGTTTGGAAACTGGCGAATGGGAAAATGCAACATGTATTGTCAAAGGTAACGCAAATTAACTGATCAGTGTTTATAATACTTGCTTGATTTGCAGAAAAGATCTTTGTGTATAACATTTCAGTTTGAACTATTTCTAAACATTAATATTGCAGATTGTGGTACAGTTAATACAATCGATAACGGCGTTTTCACACTCACTGACCCAAGCAACACGACGTACGGAGCATCTGCTGTGGTGGACTGTTCCGTGGGTTACGATTCATCACAACCTACGATAATTTGTTTGATAACTGGCGAATGGGAAAATGCATCATGTATTGTAAAAGGTTAATCATAGTAACTTATTCCTGTAACGAATATTTGCTTAATTTGCTGTCTTCGTATCCAACATTTCAAATTGAAATTTTTCTCAACATTAATTTGCAAATTGTGGTACTATCGACGACATACTTTTTACACGTTATTTTTCTGAAAAAAGAACATTATAATAAGTGATATTTTTACAGGGCTATATGCATCATTAACAAAATGTAAACGTTTGAAATGTCATCTGTAGGAAAAAAAGTGTTAGCTAAAATCGATCATCTGTTTACTTAACTTCCAATATCGCTTAGAAACTATGTATACTGTTATTTGTGTTGCTGCTAATAAGATTTCTCTTCTGCTGTGGCATCTGAGGTTTTTCCATTGTTTATACTTAAAGGCTTCGAAAGTCACAATCTTTTTTATATTTTTATATATGTTTAGATTTATCTACTTACCTTGCAGACTGCGGTTTAACACCTGTAATTAAAAACGGAGTAATCGTACTAACCGACTCTGTCAATAAAACGTATGGAGCATCTGCATTTGTTCGCTGTTCGGATGGCCACAGTGCATCACAATCGTCCATACGTTGTCTGGAATCGGGTCAATGGGGAAACGCAACTTGTATAGTAAAAGGTATGAATAACAGTTAAAAAAGAATCCAGCAGCATTAGCATTAAAGAAACTCTCATTAGCATGTTAGTGTCCTTTACTTCTTACAAATTTCAATAAAACACGTATTGGCATATTACATTGTAGTTTTGTGAGTTCGCATGTGAACATATATCGGTATTTATTGGTATATGGTATTTTGATAAAACAACAACAACTTAATCTTTACACTTTTAAATTCGTTTGTCCTTAAATCGTCTTATATGATAATCTTTACCTATTTGCCTGGCCTTATTCAAAGAAAGCGTCTTATGTACATTCTCTCAATTTGTTTTAATAAATGCATGAATAATCATTTTCAGACTGTGGATCATTGCCACCACTTTTTAACGGTAAATATACGCTGGTTGAAACGTCCAATACAACATATGGAGCCATTGCAGATGTGGCCTGCGACTTCGGGTACGAACCTGTGTCCTCGCAAATAGAGTGTCAGGCAATCGGGGAATGGGAAATAACGAACTGTACCGCTATTGGTAAGTTGTTTTTTTAATTTTAGTAACTATACCTTGATTTATTATCCGGCATTTAAGTGAATAATTAACTTACAATACTGTGTTTCTTAACAGTGACATATATGCACTGGACTCTGTCAAATATTTGTTATATCACTAGTTAGTAGTGTTCTAAAGAGTAATTCCTACGCTTTAACCAACCTTTATGTGTATAACTACAACTTTAAAGTGAAGTAGTAAAGCTTTATTCCAGTTGTAAACATCTCTCATCTTATAGTCTAATGCAACTTTATTCTTTGGAAGTATGTGTATTCGCATATCAGCTCTTCAGATCTCTCGAATATTGATTGTTTTAATGGTAATTACTCATCCATAGTTCTCAATATATCGTCCATTGGAAGCCAAAAGGCCTATCAGCCTTCTTTGCACATATGCTGATTGACTCTTTTGGCTGTCAAGGGACGAATTATGTCTATCAGATTGTCCTAATCCAAAACCGGCGCAAGGACAGGCCTACACCACCAATGGCAACGAGGTTGGGGCCATCGCATTGATTCAGTGTGACTCTGGGTATACGTTAGAAGGATCCGCATTGATCACGTGCATCTTCGGTGGGAACTGGAGCGTGACCAGCGATTGCCTGCCAGTGGGTGAGTTACAGCAATGTATCCCATCATCACCGCATTGTCGAAATAACACCCACGAAATAAAATTAGATGTATTTTCACATGTATACCTAATTGTAGGATAAAGCAAACACCCGCCGTATACTTAACGTTTTACGTCATGTTATGTCGTTTTATTTATTTATCATCAGAAAATGATGGAATAAATAGAAAACTATTTACTGATTGAAGATAAGCGTAATTACTCAGAACGAATGGATTTCTAAGCCTCGCTCAATAAACTTGTCTTAATTCAACACTATTGATGTCATTTATAAATAAAATCGTTATGTCAGACAACATAAAATTTTGTAAAAACTAAGTATCAAGAATAAATAAAACAACGATAAAAAATATACGTGTACATTAAATGTGGTGGCGGTGCTAAGTATGGAACCCTTGACATCCGGAAATACACGTCTTACTACTCGGCCAGACTGAAAGAATTGTGTATCCATTGACCAATCTGTAACCAAATCTTCATACAACAGATCCTATAGTTCAGCACAAATTTAAAGCGTTTCATGTGATGCCTCGATAGGTTGTGGTATAAAAATGTGTTCAATGACAACACTCATTGTAACATATTTTGACCGGTGCACGTGATGTCTGGTCAATAACTGTTTGTGTCATTTTTGAAGAATGCGGGAATCTCAGCATTGTGGAAGGTGTATTTCAACCTGAGAATGGAACCACATACCAATCTGTAGCCACGATTACATGTAATGGCGGCTTTACGTCCTTAATTGAGAGCACTGTTATCACGTGTACCGAGACTGGCAGATGGAGCGACATTCCTAGATGTGATGCTAATGGTGAGTATACATGATAATTGCTAAACAGTTAAATGATTTTTGCATGGATATGTTATCTCATGTGAACATTTTAATAATGTTTAAAATCGAGGCTATATATACAATAAATACAATAAATATATCAACAAAATGGTTATGCCCCCGAATGGAACTTCATATAGAGAGCACATCGTACGTCCTTGCGTCGTCCGTCTATCTGTCCGTCCGTCCGTCCAGCTTCTTGGCGGAGTATAACTAAACAAATATTGAAGGGATTCAAATGATACTTTATATAATGACAGAGGGCTTTGGGAGGAAGTGCTGAGTACAAGGACCATAACTCATTCTTCAATATTTACGGAGTTATTGGCCTTTGGTTAGTTTTATTGTGCGGAGCATAACTCGAAAAGTATTAAATGGATTCAAGTGCTACTTTCATGTAATGATAGAGAGCTTTGAGAGGAGGTGCATAGTACAAGGATCATTACTTGTTTCAGTATTTACGGAGTTATCGCCCTTTGGTTAATTTTCTTATGCCGAGCATAACTCCATTAGTATTGAACGGATTGAAAATAAAGCCACATATATTGATAAAGGACGTTGAGAGGAAGTGCAGAGTACTAGAGCCATAACTCATACTTAAATATTTTTGAAGTTTTTCCCTTTGGTTAGTTTTTTTGTCCGGAGCATTCTCCATTAGTATTGAGCGGATTTAAAATAAAACCACATATATTGATAGATGACGTTGAGGGGATGTAGAGTACAAGGACTATCACTCTTTTTTCAATATTTACGGAGTCGTTGCCCATGGCTTACTTTTCTTGTGCATGGATAACTACATAGTGAAATTTTCTTGTGCGGAGCATACCTCTAAAGTATTGAAATGATACTTCATATAATGATAGAGGCCTTTGAGAGGAAGTGCCGAGTACATGTGTCAAAACATATCTTCGAGGGCATTCGTCGCTTACATTGACAACGCATGTTCTGACTAAAACACAATGATATTTATTTAATATTATACAGTAGGTAATTTACGTCAATGAACGTTACAAGTGAATGATTTCAATGTTTAGATATGAAAGTTGTTTGTTCATCCAGCCTCGTTCGACATCTGCAAAGTTAATATGTCTTGTCTCCAGAAGGTGTTGTAGTGTTTGAAACGCAACATTAAGCGCTTATTTCTTTCTTCACATGTGTGTAGAAAACACAACAGCAACGTTTATTTCTCTTGCCTTTGTAGATTGCGGTGACCCACAGCCCGCTTTTGGAACTTCTATCTTCACTTCCACGACTGTTGGCAACACAGCTACAATCGGCTGCGGTTCTGGATACACTCTGTCCGGCTCAGACGTCATTACCTGTCAACCAAATGGCACGTGGTCGGACACTCCGACATGCCATCCTGTCGGTTAGCGTTGGTTTTCTTAATTGATTAAAGACGTATTTACAAAACAATTTAAATTGCCAATCGATTTCTCATGTCCAATGGATAAATGCACACAAATCTGTATTTTGTGTTTTTATATGTTAAAAATGATATCGTATTAAAAGTACATGTACATGAAGAAATAAATGACAGTATTTGAACCGTATCTCTACATATATTTTTTAAGGTGTATGGTGTATGCTGCAATTTAAATGTGTACATAAGTACACCGTCATCTACTTTTAAATATGAAAATAGCTTTAAAACCGGCCTGATAAAGCTGGAAATATTGTTTCTCTTAAACATGGGTTATATAATATACAATATTTAAGACATATGGTCTACAATTATACATGCTTTCACATTCATTATCACTGATTTTAATTAACGTTGTAGACTGCGGACCGGTAACCATGGGCAACGGTATTTCCCAGCTGACAGGAACCAAATACAGAGATTCGGGGTTCATTACATGCCAGGAGGGATACCAAGTCACAGGGTCGCCATTTATTATATGCCAGAGTTATGGCAACTGGAGCAATGCGCCTATTTGTGCACCGATAGGTAGATGTCTTGTGTGTTGGCTAATGATATTAAATAAGTTGACTTGCTTTCAAGCTTGTAAAGTTGTTAAAGTATTCCAGTCATTCGCACAGTCCTTATTTACGCAAATCGTCTATCCTTTCATTACTGTTTCGCATCAATATGTAATATTCTAAGTATTCTGGGTAAGTTTTGACCTCTGAAATATTAATATGATGACTCAGAACATATTAAAGTTGTGATTTGGTGCTTTAAGGCAATTTAAATGTACCGACAATAATAATGCTTGTTAAATGTGTTCACAGATTTCTTACACTCTGCTATTCACTTGCTTTCTACAGCCAGAAACCAGATCATGTATTCATTGCGTTAAAAAACATGTTTAGAATTGTACCTTTTGTTACTAATTTTATTTCATATTTCTTTCGTCCTGTTCCCTGTCTTCTCTAGCCTGCAGCAGTCCGAAACCAGAGCACGGGACCATAGATCCTTCCAACTTTACCTACACATCTAGCATCGCGGTTACGTGCGATGAAGGGTACGAACTGTCCGGTGACATGGTCATCACCTGCAAGGCCAATGGGGAATGGTCAGACCAACCAGAGTGCACACCAGTTGGTGAGTAACGTATAGTATGGGTATTTCACATATGGAAACCGTATTTGAATAAACCAATGTGCAATCAACTTATTGTATGTAATTATCTACACTTGCCAAAATGGTCAGACAAAGCAGTATGCACACAAATATTGCTGTGTGCACTAGCAATCTCGTTATCATCATCTCCCATCTGAAGTAACTACATTAACGACGGTATGGTTTGATTTAAATGAGATGGAATGCAATAGTGGTCGTTGTATCTAAAAATAACTTCAGCGTATTCCAATTCAATATATTTAGTTAATGGATGTTTTCACAATTGCCTATTTTATTCAAATTTACCGTTGTTAGTGATTAATTCGATTTCCACACTTGCTTATGTTATTCGTTAACAGCAATCATTTTACTTGATTATTAGGACATTTCCAAAAGTATTGCTAATCATATGATTCATTAAATCATATAACTTGTTCACCTATCAATATTTTCCCCAGTGGTGCTGGGCCGACGAGCATATACGGGCTTCTTTTAGACATAAAGCGATTGGCGGGAATTTGACACGCCGAATGAATCTGGGTTCCGGAAAAAAGACTTTGGTCGGATTTTAGATCCCGGTAATATTGCCCCCTTCCCTCAGGCCATATGATACACCAAGAATCTCCCACTGTGGGGATTTAGACAATAATGCTTGTCTCTAGGGTGGAGGTGGAGTATTAACCCCCCCCCAAAAAAAAAAAATCAAATCAAATAAAAATAAAAATAAATAAAATTCCTCTCGGTCAGCCGGCAGGTCCCCCCCCCCCCCTTCCGAGAGAAAATATTCATAGATGCATTACAATAATGTCACCTGACCAGTTATAACTACGAACCACCTAAAGTTTTCAGTGGCAAATACGTATTGGTTTTGTCATTTGAACAATGTTAGTGATATTGTACATAATTGAATGGATAAATTAGGACGGAATTTAAGGTTGCATAATGATATTTTAATTCACACAAAAGAGCCAACATCCTTTGTTGACCCTCGTTTCGTTACATTTAGTACCTTAGCATTGTACGTACTATCATCGGCAATGCCATTTTATCGGCAAGTTCGACGTTACAGAATGGGAACATTCAAGGTGTTTTTAGCACAAATAATACAATAAATCGTGTGTATTTTCGGCAAGGCAGTTTCCTGGCATATTTGTGTAAAGTAGTTACTAAAGTCCAATGTTAGTTAGGGTGGACAGTTGGCATAAATTACTACGGTGTCTAGTGTTAGATATCCCGCTAACTGTACATTTATTTTGATAAACATTTGGCATTCAGTACTATTCCAGTCACAATACAAGTACGAGGGGTGTTCGGCATTATTGAGACACTTTGTTGTATTTTACATAATAAACGTCATCCAGTTACGTAAACTGACTCTAACACATTTAAACATCTTACACATTTAATTATCAAATCAAAAATAAGATATTTAAAATTGTTTTATAATTAAACATGGTATAAATGAACATCGTTTCTCTAACCGGAGCACCTTAAGATAAAATTAGCCAACATAGAACCTATCAAACAAAATGTTTATGTAATTGAATATATAGCGGGAAAACGTCATTTTTAAATACGTCATTAACGCATTGCGATATTGACGTCATATGTGTGAAGTGTGATGTCGTTCCGTAAAATAACATTCGAGCACCTTGTATTTGAAGAAGTCGAGTGAAAACTCGTTGGTAGCGAAATTATGGAATCCGCGAGGAAAAACACCAACAGAAACTAAGCAAATGCTGGATCAGACAAATAGTGGACGGGGAGTATCACGGGCTTTAGTATATCGATGGCACAAACGTTTCTCGGACGATTCGACCACTCCGTATCTCACAAAAGGAGGAGGAAAACTATCAATTATAACGGAGAAACTGACGTCGAAAGTGATTGCCGCAATCAGAGATGACGCGCGCCAGACTGTGCGGGAGATTGCGCTGCGTAACGACATAGGAGTGGCTACTACCCATAAAATCTTAACAGAAAGTCTGAATATGGAACGGATATGTGCACGATGGGTACCACGAAAGCTCACTGACGAGCAGCGCATGAGGCGAGTTGCTGCATCCAAGATATTTGTTAAGAGGTGGAAGGTCGGTGGCGAGCGGTTTTTCGATCGTATCAACAACTGAAGAAACGTGGATGTACTACTATGATCCTGAAACAAAGCAGCAATCAAGCATGTGGACTGAAAAGGGTTCGGCACCTCCTAAAAATGCAAGAGTGAGCAAATCGGTAGGGAAACACATGGTCATCATGTTCATGGACCGCCATGGGATTCTGTTGACGTATTTCGTTCCAGATGGACTGTTCAACTGATGACAGCTTACTATTCAAAGGTAGTGTAAAACATGTCTGCAATACTTTTTAACATGTTATGTAACATGTTATGCCCTTTAATTAAACATATTGTAGCGGGGTCTGGTTATCGAAGAGTCGAGCCAGTCAGGTTCTTTACAATTTCATTGTATATATATATTATAGATGGCCTGAAATAGTACATACATTATATATATATGACCAATGATTATGTAACAATATTTCAGAACAATACAAAAGTACAATTACGAATACAATAGTAGGAAATAAAACCTGTAATAATACAATTATTACAAATTTATAATAATTCAACAATACAATAATATTAAAATGACTCACCAGGAACCCAGTATATTCTTCTATAAAGATGTTAAATTAATAATGCATACAGCATAAACTATATATTCAAATATTCCTATATAACTCTGATAAAGTTATATTATGACTTTATCTTCCAAAAGCCAAGAGTGTTCTGATACAAAATAACCAATGAATTAGGCCACTGGACAATCAATCAATTGTGTTCAAAATAGAAAACATGGAATGCATGTAAAAAGCAGTTCACTCATACAAATTCTTTCACGCTGACCATCTCTCATACACTAATTGGACAATTGCTAGAAACCAATATTAAAGGATTACAATCAGGATAGCACAATTAAATACCCTGGTACAATATCAACATATTTAATTGTGATGATTAATATGAAATATTTAATAACACCGTTATTGTAGACTTACCAGTTGTTTTTTTCTGTGTGTGATTAACGTTAGGTGGTACGAAGGGACCTTATCCATGCTCTGCGGAAGAAGCGACACGAACTGGCACAACAGCAAGAGAACATCATCTTTCACCACGGCTACGCGCCATCACACACTGCATCCGCAACAGGGCTCGAGATCGCTCTACTAGGTTTTGAACAGATTGTGCATCCGCCTTACAGCCCTGACCTAGTCCCAATGGATTTTGCGGTTTTCCCGCAGCTCAAGTCGGAACGCAGAGGAAGCCGGTTTTGTGACTTTGATCGATTGAAATGTGCGATCTTGAATGCTGTGAGGAAACTAGACGATCAGTGGTGCAGTAACGTGTATGATAAATGGGTTCAACGCCATATGAAATGCATTCGATTAGATAGTGGTTACTTTGAGAAGGAGTGAAGGTGTTATTGACGTTGCATTGACGTTGAAGTTGCAGGTACTACGTTGGCGTGCTCCGCATACGACAAAGTGATATGCTGAAAATCGAGGTTGTAGTCAGTGTACGTGTCTGATATTGCTCATATTTCACATGTTAACAACAATAAAGTTGATGTTTCTGATGGTATAAAATATAGTTTGTATCTCTTAGTGCAACCCTGTAAGAAGCACTGTCTCAGTAATTTCCGAACACCCCTCGTATAGGTGTGTTTTTAAAAACAAGCGCTTCTTTTGAATGCCATCTTGGTTTCAATGGTAACCTTCAGTTTGCCAGCTGTCCAGCTACCTCTACAGGAATATGATAGAAACTGACTGAACCAAAATGCACACAAAATTCTCAGTGGTTAGACTATAGGATGAATGTAATTGTTCTCTGTCAGACTGTAACAGCGCCGTTATTCCGAATGGACTGGTGACCGCTCCGAAAGGAACGACCTTGAACCAGAACGCGACAGTGACATGTGTGGCTGGGTACAAATTGGTTGGCTCTGACATCATTACTTGCCAAAAGGACGGGAACTGGTCGTCCATGCCAGAATGTCAGTTAAAAGGTTGGTTTATATTAATTCTTGGAATGGTGCTAAATAATTGAACTCCTAATGTGTTGTAGATAAACATAAATTATGATCGTCCATCCATGCTTACTGCCCAATACGATGACTGGCGTATATGCATCGCGTATTATTGCAAATATAACAGACAATGCGATGAAAAAATTATATGTATTATACTTATGTTCAATGCTTAATGTACTACAGTAAGCTCTATCTAGTTATGTAAACAGTCAATGCACATTGTGTCAATGGTTTTTTAAACACTGTTACAGTAATGAAATCAGCAATTATAAATACATGGTGCATTCAGCAAAACATAGTACAGAAATGTAAATAGAATATACGTTTTACATATATAAACATAAACTTTGTATTCGTATTTTATTCACAGGTTTAGGAGACGCATGCGCATCTAACAGGGATTGTCTCGAGTTCGACATCCACGCCACATGCAACATGACCGAGTTCACGTGCTTCTGTGAAAAGGGCTACACTAACGTGTCTGACCAATGCCAGATCTTCGGTATGTTTGTACGCCAAATCAACGTTCCTGCAATTCTGATGTGTTTGCAATCAATGCAATTATATAAGAAAACTAAATGGATATCTACATTTTCAGTGCAAGTAACTTTGTTGTCTGACTCTTTTAAAACCAACTACATCTAAACATAAACATTATGTCTAACTATATGATATATATACATGTACATTATTAAAGAGTAATGAAAACTACCAAAATGATATCAAAATCATCAAACTTGGAATTAATATATTTATGATAATACTTAAAACTATGTTATAAAATACATTTTGTACCATTTTTTCATATCGGTTCATCATGTCTGCACAAACAAGTACAAAAGAAAAGAAGATTTAAGCTAAACCAATTTCTATATATATAACGATGATTGTATTATAAAGTCAATGGTATACTGTATCTTGCCTGTCAGATTGTTACGATTTTAATGTAACTAATGGGCAAGTACAACTGCCGTCTGGAACAACTTACGGAGAGACAGCCCTTGTAACCTGTGATGTCGGGTATACACTGGAAGGAAGTAACTTCGTATCCTGTTTAAGCAACGGCTCGTGGTCGGAAATTCCGCAATGTTTGATCGTCGGTAAGGCAATGTTTTTAACCCAAGAACAAATACTGCTGACAGTTCTATTCCAAGTATCATATGACGTTGATGTTTTAACTCTATTATTCATTTATGAATGTACGACTTACTGTAAATAGTTTAAGATCAGCTTAAAGCCAAACATAAGAAGTAAACGGCTTTAATGTTTTAGCCAGAATCATCTGGATTGGAATGTTTACGGACTATATACTGTATCCATAGTTATGTAATGTCATAATATTTTTCGATAAGTTACGTATATTGCAAGCAAAATTAGATTTAATTTCAAATGACATTTTAGAGTGTGGGACGCTGAACATTCAAAACGGCACTATAAATGGCACCAGTACAGACACAACATACGAGTCAGTTCTGAAGGTTACTTGTGACAACGGATATGTCCTTGACGGCTCCGCTACCGTCACGTGCCAGGCTGACGCCTCCTGGACCGACGTTCCTACGTGTGCACCATATGGTACGGTCGATATACGTCGTTCATAGAGCTGCAACGATTTACCCAGGGCTCGATTTGATTCGATTTTGATTTCAAACATCATTCAGTTGAATATTTCGATTCGATTAATGTTTCCTTCTTACAGGCTTGTTTTGGGGTATTGATGAGTCGTGACTAACAATTATAGTAAAGATTTGTATGTGTTATTAGTAATGCAATTGTATTGGTTTATGTCAACATATGTGCTCTATATATCAATACAAAAAAGAACAATGGAAACAAATAGTGATAATGCTTGAAAACTAGTTCAGTATAACAGCAACCATCCAATGTCATTAAAATCATCTCCAGGCAGACGCTACTATAATATCCGCTGACTGGATCTGATAACATCGCATTAGGGGTCACGTTCAGATGTCGTTTTCATTAGCCAATCAAATGTTTGCCTTCAAAACGTTGGGGAATAACTTTATATATAAACCACAAAAACTATGCACGGAATTAACTTGAACTTTGGATGTTTAATCGCCTAATGTACCACTATATCCATTGTTATCCATGTGAAAATTAACTGTAAATGATTCATTCCCGAGGATCAGCTGGAAATGCATCACTTTACAAAAAAAACCAGGCCAAACTTTGCTGTGCAAAAAGTCAATTCATTTGGCGCAGCAGGGCTGTTATTGTATTGTTCGGAAGGTCATTTGAACGTGACCTGTTATACAATGTCTTCAGATCCTAACAACGTTAGGATTTGATTTTTATGAGATTGAGCAACCATCCTATGATCAAATAACATGATTAATCTTTAAAAACACCATAGTTTAAAATAACAGTTTTATGACAAATCATCTATGAATATATAGAAGAGAATCGAAACAAAATTGGCATGTCAGGTATCGATAACCGAATCAGACCATTTGCAATCGATTTATCGATTAATCGAAAGAATCGTTGCAGCTCTAGTCGTTGAATAAGTAAATAGGAAAAACTAGATGTTTTCAGTTATCGCTTCCGTCATTGAAATGTTATGTTTATTACATAAAAAGTGCCCTTGTTATAGCTGTTAGATGTTGAAGCCTTGTAAGAAGTTTTTGAGTGTTTTTATAAAAGCTTTGATAAGAATCTATTAATATTGCAAGTTTATGTGACACTATTCGCATTATTGCGTACATATTTAAACATTGGTATTCTACTCAATAACATGTTCAAGTGTGTTACAATCGTTATGTTGTATTTACAGATTGTGGTGACATTGCAACAGAAAACAGAATATTACCAGCCCAAGCCGGAACAACCTTTGGTTCCACGGCTTTATTGTCGTGTATTGAAGGATACGATCTGATTGGTCCATCGTCAATCGCGTGCACTGAAAACGGCTGGAATATCACTGCCAACTGCACCATACAGGGTATATTTAATGCAATATATAGAGGATATTTGTTTGGTTTAGGTGTGATAACGCGTTATATCATCACTGGAATGGGAGACAATTAATATTTCCTCCAGCGCTTGTGCGAGTGAAAATATGTAAATTGTCTCCCTTTCCAGTGATGATATAACGTTTATCACACCGAAAACAAACAAATTTTCTTTTTATTTTATGCTAATTAGTATTTTGTTACGTTTACAAATGTAGTCGAGCACAGTGAGTGATATAGGAATATATTTCACTGATCTGTTCCTATATTTCACTACTTAGCATAAATAAAACATAATTATTTAATATAACATCTACAGTCTGTGTATTTTGTATCCAGTGAGTGTCGATTGCTTAATAGAGACTTTTTTATATTATTTAAATATTGACTGTGCTTTCTAACATTTTTCTGACATTTATCGACAGCGACATAAGGGCGAACATGTGTGGATTGTCATAGTAAAGTCTTCTTTCATATTTTGAGTGATACGAGATTACAATATTTAAGCAATATAAATTATTCACCCTATAGATTGCAAGTCATTGAGCGTTGCCAACGGAACTGTGGACCATCTGAAGGGAACCACATACGGCCAGGTGGCGCTAGTAACTTGCAACGAAGGCTTTGTTCGGGAGGGTCCAGCCTTGATAACGTGTGAGACTGGGGCATTGTGGAGCAGCACTCCTAACTGCACAATCAGAAGTACACAGTCTTTGTTTTTTATTTATAATGGGGTTATATAGAATTCACGTTTTATTTCCGCTTCGTAACTTCTAAATATCTGGAAAAAATATCATATAACTATAAGATTTGTATTACCTGGCGCGTATTTTACTCTTGCTTTTATGTCAAAGGTCAAGGCCAAAACACAAGGAGATCATAATATGGACCAAAGCAATATGTTGGCGTTGTCACCTTAAGTGATAACTCTAGTTGAATTTGTTGTTTAATACGACGCACATACATAGCTTACCGCTGTTTTCATGTGAATAGATTGTTTGGATCCAACGCCTTCAAATGGTAACATAAGTCCTAATATAACAACATACGGATCTGAGGTCACGGTGACCTGCAACTCGGGAAGTGTCGTCTCGGGGGATTCTGTCATCCGGTGTCGGGCGGATGGAACATGGAGCGACAATCCAACCTGCGAACAAGATGGTATGGAATTGACAATTGATCGTTTAGTTACGCCTTTATTCTGTAAACGCCATATATGCTAAAGCCAAATAGATATAAATATATCAAAAAATATTTTTTAAATAAAATGGTAAAACGCTTTTAAAAAATATTTTGAATCGTTTATTTTAGCATTTCATTACTTATAATTACGAAATAAAAAAAATGTTCGGATGACGTATTCTTTGTGATTACAGATTGCGGTCCACTTTCTATTGCCAATGCAAATGTGTCTTTGCCATCTGGAACTTTTTTTGGAGGCAACGGCACGATTTCTTGTGATGAGGGCTATACATTGCATGGGTTACCAGATATTCAATGCTTGGAGTCTGGATGGAGTGACCTCCCAAATTGTACAATAAAAGGTTTGTCGGACAAGGCAAAACGTCAGGATCCTTTTGATATGTATAAACAACATCCATCTTGAGAGATTGCATTTATTGTGTAACGTGTATCTAAACAATATAGACATGTTTGAACACGATGATTTCACATAGACAATGGTGTGTTTAGAGTGTAAAGTACATACATGATCTACAAGTTAAATGTATGTACATGTGTTGTTAAATATAAGTTTGCTTTTTGGATATTGTGACTGTAGTTTGTTAACAGCAATGTTCTCAGCATCGTCTTTATCATGTATGCATAAAGACTCAAACATGTAGTCAGTTCAATTGTGTTTGTTACTGTAGATTGTGGATATCCAACTCCTACCAATGGATCAGTGTTTGCCCCTAGCGGGACAACATATGGTGCCTTTGCCATTGTTTCTTGTGATGCTGGGTACCAGCTGACTGGATCACAATACATAGTATGTCAAGCCGATCAAGCATGGAGTTCCAGCCCTTCATGTATTCGGGGTAGGCACTTACTAGTTTTGCATTAATAGTAAGCATATGTAAATCGTTTCATTGTGCATGCCCTTTGTACGTGATGCATATGTGTCAAAAAGAAGTAATTGGCTGGGTGATACGTATTTAGAATGCAAAAACTATGTTATGAATTAATTTATACATATCCATAAAATTAACTTTTTATTATTTTGACACTAATGTGTATTAATTTCTAACGCCATGTTACACAAAAAACTCATTTTCTATATGAATACTACGTTATTTCTTTCATAATAAAGTCCGTTTTAGCAGTACATGTTCTTTGTTCTGTTAAAGTTTTTATTTCATAAATAACACGACGTAACGATTGCTATTATTTAACAGCAATGTAAAACATTTTTATTTAAGATTGCGGAGATCCGACTCCAACCAACGGAGTGGCCAATATTTCGTCGGGAACAACCCTCGGAAATCTAGCTACACTGTCGTGTAACGAAGGGTACAATCTGACGGGAACGCCAGTAATCCAGTGTTTAGAAAGCGAGTGGAATGGTTCAGTTACATGTGAAATACAAGGTAATACGCGCGTTTTGTAATGCTTAAACTATGTGAAACAACTGATGTTTAATGAAACATTGTTTGAAACTCCAAAACAATAGGCATCATAATTAGTATTTCATTGCGTACCTGTTGCACCAGATAATTGTCTATACTGTAATGTAAATATCTTAAAGCCACAGTCCATATAATATAATTGAGTTCATCCTAAATTGGCATTATTTCTAATGAACGTCAATGACGTTTATTCGACTGAATTTTTTTCTTATTTAATAATGTCTATGTTCGAAAACGCTTGGTACGACCAGAATATACACTAATGTACATGCCGATTTACGCCAGAGGCATCACCAGCTATCGCATACAGAATCTATTTGATAAAAAGTTACCAAAACGTTATTATTTTACTGATTTCAATGCGGGTTTTTTTTATTTTGATCGGTGCGATATCCATTAAAAACGATTTCTGCAATGTTTTATTTGATTAACATATTTATGGTATGCTGCTTTAATGAGTTTGATCTGTGTGCAGTACAATCTAGTGCGTTTAGCCTTGGAGTCAGTAAATAAAATATAAATGTGCTTATTGTAGTTTTGATGTTAATTGGCTTCAAGTTAATATTTACATTCTCAGAAAAAATTTACAAACCAGCTAAAGTGTTAATGACACTTCTATGTGTTTGTCTTTTATAAATTCGTTGTATTGAATGGATAAACATACCGTTTAGTCGTAAAAGTAACGCAAAAATATTCAACATTCAACGATTGGGCTAACTAAGTAGGAGCGATCTTTTACAACGCATGAATCTTCAAGAGGCGGCGCAACCTTGGGTTGCTGACAATTGTATTTGGCGTATTGTAGAATGCCCGGACCCAACCCCACTACACGGGTCTGCTCTAGCACCTCAGGGGAGAACGTATGGGGAGATTGCCTTTATACGTTGTGATGACGGCTATGTGATCGACGGCGACCCAGAAATCGTGTGTCTAGCTGGACAAGTTTGGAGTAATGCGTCGACGTGTGTGAAAGGTATGTTGCTGTATGTATTTATAATTGCAATGCTTGATAAAAGTTGGTATTTAATGAATGAGGTCCATGTACTTGGTTAAAATTTTCCATTGACGCGCTTATTATGTATGCTTAACCTTATCACTTTTATGACATCAACGCCTTCATAAAATACGAAAACTTGCCAGATTTATTTTATAAATTGCATTTCGGAATTGATACAAAATAGTATATTGTTTACATTTGCCATGAAGGCATTACAAACTGAACCATGTTTGATACAATTAAGAGTGCTATGTTTTCAGATTGTGGGGATTTCAATCTTCCAACCGGTGCAGTGTCTGTCGTAGATGGAACAAGATTGGGTGCTATGTTAAATTTGACGTGCAATCCGGGTTACAATCTGACGGGCGACTCGACCGTTACGTGTACAGAAGCTGGTTGGAATACAACAGCAGCGTGCGTGATTCAAAGTACGATTCTATATTTTAACAACCACTATAACAAATAAATTCGGACTCTATTGCTACGTTAGCGTGTTGGATCTCTGCTATTCATACCATAACAACTATGAAAAATATAACACAATTTTAGAGATGTATTTGATTTAATTAAACCGCGTGTCAAAACTGTATGGCGATAATAGTGAACATAAAACATAAAACACGACACCGTTATTTCGCGGTATCAAACACTTTTGGACGCTTGTCAACGCTAGATTTTTCCTAATATTTTACTAATTAAATTGTTTCAAGTTCATGACGTCCAGTGTTTGAACTTTTAAGTTAATAATGTTACAAGTACAAAACTTTACACAACGTTTTCCATCTATACCATGTTATGCAATTCTTTAGACTGCGGACTACTGGAGGTAACAAACGGATCGGTATTCATTCCGAAAGGAACATTCTACAACGAGGTTGCCCTAGTGACCTGTCAAGAAGGATTTGACCTCAATGGTCCTGCGTTAGTCTCGTGTCTAAATGGCCCAGTATGGAGCGGTACCCCCAACTGTACCATAAAAGGTCTTTATTAGATAATGACTTTTTTATACACAACGTCGAAGAGATTTAAAGGCACTTGTTCACAGATGTTTATATATTTAAATATGCCATAAAATGTTTCATCTGTAAAAACGAAAGCATCTGTACTAAATACCTCAACTATAATAACAAGATAAGCATAGAAAGCATATGTGCCGCCACCGGGAACGAACACAGTACCTCCGGATCAAACGTCTGACGCGCTAACCTATCGGTCATTCTAATTCATATTTATATTCGTGTAAGATTCACGTGCATTCAACAATGTCAATGAAAACATCAGAAAAATTCCAAAATAACGATTCGTTCTGCTAAAACAGATTTTAAATATTAGCCGTCTGAACTGATGATTACTCATTAACGAAACGTTTTTGCCAATATAATTCTATGCCAGTAGTGCTATTTCGCTCATTTATATACAGTTTTCTTTTAGTTTTGGAAACTGTGACAAATTTTTGAAAATTGTAAATTTGTCAAACTGTGAACATGTCCCTTTTAACCAGATTTGGCATCTAGATGCAGTTTCATTGCTGTTTAAAGTAATTGTATTAACTTGACATTGTTTTTTTTTTCAAATTATTATTATATTATTATATATACGTATATATATGGCGCATGTACATAATATACATGTTTTGTTGAAAGCACAATAAATATTCTTAGATATGGATTTCAGGTAATATATAGAAAATTGAATATTTTAGATTGTGGCCACCCTGTAATCTCTAATGGCAATATAAGCAGCAATATAACCACATACGGATCAGAGGTCACGGTGATCTGCAACTCGGGAAGTGTCGTGTCGGGGGATTCAGTCATCAAGTGTCGGGCGGATGGAACCTGGAGTGACAATCCAACCTGCGAAGCCGACGGTAAGAAATGGACTCTACAAAATTTACGGTTATCTTATTTAAAATATGTTCCAATATTTTACAGGAGCCTGATCGTTTTTGATCATAATGTGGGCTTATTAGTTTCATCATTTTGACAGCAAAAGGAAAGAGTGTTGGTACTTGATTTTGTTTGTTTAAATTCGCTATATGTTATTATTGTATATTGTATATTCATTAAAATGCGTTTTAAAATTAAGGATCTCTGATCAATTCTTTCACTCTTTAAACAGATAAATATGCAAATTAATTTAATTTTTTTGTGTGTAACGTTTATTTCGACAAATATACATGCATAGAAGTCATCAGTATAATCCAGTTGAAAAAATAGAACAGGGTACAATAGTATGCATACATTCATGATAGGTTTGCTCTATATGTAAATTGCACTTCAGTAAATATATATCGTCAGGTTACAATTTTATGACATAAGAAAAACTAACATACAAAATATATACAACATTAGTGCATAACGTACATTCCATATTCCATCACAATGCTAAACATACTCAACTAGCTAACTTCTAAATGATTTTTTATTTCTTTATTCTGGTATTGAAGGAAATTAAAAAAATTAATTAAGATCATTAACACTTTGCTTGTTTGGCTCGCATAGTTCTCTTACTAGCGACCACCTTGTTATTTCGTTTTCGGTTTGTTTAGAGGTGGAATATGTTTTATAAGATACTGTTATTTTATTTATAAGACCGTTGTAATTTGGAATAGACTTATTTTTTCTACAACAAAATATTTATCGTTTGGTTTCGAGACATAATATATCCAGACTTTGGTTGTCTTTCTGTGTGCTACCTAAAATAAATGTTTTACAATCTATTCGTCTCGTGAAATTTGTATTCCGCATTTGTATAAGGTCTTCATTTATTTTATTGATCAGGCAGTATACTTTTTCACAATTCCAGAAACGATGAATAATTGTTTCTTCACATTGGTGACAAAAAGTACAAGCATTGTTATTCAATAGTTTCATTTTGTACATGAGAGAGTTTGTTCCTAATATATTATGAGCGATCCTAAGTTGGAACCACTGCATATAACTATCTCTTGTTATATCAAATATTGTTTTAAAAATATATTTCCATTCCACTTCTGATATTACAAAATTGTTCCATATGGTTTTACATTTAGGTTCTATGTTATTTTGAATAAAACAATTATACACTGATCTATCTTTGCTTTTCACAACATATAAAATGTTTAGCATAACATGACAGAGATGGACCGTGTATTAAAACGTCTTTACTACTAAATTGTAACTTATACTTTTTAATCAGAGCTTTAACTGTTTTTACAAGTCCTTCGTTGTGAATAAAATTAATTGCATTTCCAGTGATAATTTCTAACTGTGCTTTTTCCAAAAAGGTGTTTGAATCCATAATAATATCCCTTACAAATCTGATGCCATACCATGCTTTAAAAAACAATGGTTCATTTCCAATTTGAAAATTGTGATTGTAAAACAAAGGCATGTTAAGAATACTATCAACCTCAGTAAGTTTTAACACATCAACAAATTGTTCATAACATGTAAACATTTCAGACCAAAATTCATTTTTGATACGTTTTTTATTATGGTTGTATACAGTTTTCCAGTGTTAAACAATTTAGATATATCAAACATAGCTCTTATAAAAACTGCACATTTGTTGTCACAACATGTATATTTTTTTCTTAGCCAAGATAGCTTGAGTTTTTTACCGTATGCCAAAATGTCTACCATTTGCATTCCACCTTTCTCGTAACTTTGTACAATTGTAGTGCTTTTATTCTTTACGGCAGACCTCCACAAACAAAATCAAATAATACTATATTTAGCTTGTCTAGAATCTCTCTCTTTGGGGTGGGTATTACAAAAAAGCAATGAGTAACTATAATTCTACCAACGGGTGTTAATTTTCTCTTATTCCATTTGTTAATTAAATTTACTGTTTTATTAAATTTATCAGTAAAATTTAAGTCAGTCATTGTCTTCAGATCTACATCAAAAGTAATTCCTAACACTTTAAATCTAGTGTTTCCCCATATAAGTTTATATTTTGTTTTAATAGATCGAGAGCTGTACTTTAAAGATCCAATCCAAATTACATTAGTTTTGTCAAAGTTTACCTTTTAGCCAGAAAACAACGCAAATTCATGGAGCAGGTAAAGAGCAGAGTTTAAAGAATTTTCCGAACCATCCAACAACAAAGAAGTGTCGTCTGCAAATTGAGATATTTTATATTCTATACCGTTAATAATTATTCCTTTTATAGATTTGCACTGCTTAATCTTAATAGCTAAAAGTTCTGCACAAAGAATAAAAATGTATAGCGAAATAGGATCGCCCTGCCGACAGCCGCGGCCTATTGAGAAACTTTCTGACAAAAATCCGTTTAACTGAACTGATGTCTGTGTATTTTTCAAAACAAATGATATTCAGCATTTAAAACTTGGTCCAAAATTAAATAAATTTAGCGTCTGTTCAATGCAATCAAAGGATAAAGTATCGAAAGCTTTTTCAAAGTCTATCATCATAATTAATCCAGGGATTTTATTGTTTTCTGTGTAGTTCATAATGTCATATAACAGTCGTATATTTTCACCTATGTACCGTCCTGAAACAAAACCAGTTTGATCCCTTGAAATAACAGTTTGTAGATGAGGTTTGAACCTATTTGCAATTGATCCAGATGCTAGTTTATATACAGTATTAAGAAGTGTAATTGGCCACCACATTTTTAAGGAAATGTCTAGGTTTGTTTTCTTTCGGCATGCAAGTAATTATGCCCTGCTTTAGGGTAACTGATAAACGATAGTTAATATACGCAAAATTCCTGCTTCTCAATACGAAAATTCCAATTCTATTCCAAAACACTTTAAAGAAGTTAGTTGTATACCCATCCGAGCCAGGACTTTTATCATTTTTCGTATTCTTTAAGGTGTTAGTTAATTCTTCATATTGCAACGGACCTTCCATTTCTTTTGAGTGGGCCGAACTTAGTTTAGAGGCATTTATATCACGTAGGTCGTTTAGTATCCTGTTCGGTTGTAATTTAACTTCTTGATATAATTTTTTGTAAAATTCAGACGTTTCCGTAGGAATATCGGATTGGTTGTGTATAACTTGGCCATCATCTCTTTGAATAAAAGGTATAGTTTTATTAACATAGTGTTGTTTTTCTAATGAACAAAAATAGCTGGTTGTTTTCTCTCCCTGCTCAATCCACTGACATTTTGATCTAATTATATGACCTTTAAATTTTGTATTTCTAATCTTGTTTAGTTGCTGTACTTAGTTGCTGAAGTTTATCTTTATTAGATTCATTAAGATTTTGCTCAATGGTTTCAATTTCTAGTAAAGTTTCTGTTCAGTTGAGGATTTCAATTTGTTTTTAAAACTTGAATACGAAATAGTTTTACCTCTTATTTCCATTAATAATGTTTCCAGAAAAAGTTGATCATTTATGGTAAAGAATAATTCATTATTATTAATTGTATTCATATTTTATAAGTTATATACAGGTAAACAGTATTGTTTTCTAATTTCCTCAATTTTCTTATTTATAATATTTAAATACTCAATAACCTGCAGAAGAGAATTATTGAATTTACCATATTCAGTTTTATTAAATTCCAGATAAATAATAGAATGATCCGATTTTAGACTGACTCTGATATTTGAAGATTTAAATTTTTTTAGCATATTTGGAGTTATTAAAAAGAAATCTAGCCTTGCTTGTTGCAACGGATTTGGACGTCTCCATGTAAACCGTATTTTGTGTTCATTCATTTCTCTAAACGTGTCTGTTAGATTTCTTTAAGCAATTTCGTGTAAGATAGTGTTTCTAGAATTTTCATTATTGGTAGATGCTTTATAGTTGCTGTAATCTAATGTGCTGTCTAAAACAAGGTTAAAATCACAACACAAAATGAAATCCTCATTTCCAAACGCATCAATCGTGTTAAAAGCATCTTTATAAAACTGTGGACTGTCTATGTTTGGGCCATAAACAGTAATTAGTGAAAATTGTGTATCCCCACTAGAAATATTTAGACCTAACACATTTCCAATATCATCTTTTTGTATAGCATGTACTTTTAAATCAATACTTTTCTTAATTAAAATGGCACAACCTCTGGCATTTGACTTTCCATAGCTTAAAAAACAGTGTCCATTCCAGGAAGAATAAACTTCTTTTTCTAAATCTTTTGGCCAGTGTGTGTCCTGTAAACAATAAATATGATAGTCTTTGTCTTTAAGAAAATTTAAAACATCAGTTCTCTTTTTACTACAGTTTAGGCCGCGGCAATTTAAAGAGGCAATTCTAACAGTGTTCATTTGCAAATAGACAGGCTTTTACATAATAGTGCAAAGTCAATGGCATAGATAACAAGTGGTGATTCTTCCTACAGCTACAACAAGTGCAGACATGTATTTGTAAAAACAATATACAATTTAGCATGACAAATCTTCTGTTTCTAGAGAAATGTTGTACTAGATATAAGGTGTGTTTAAATATAGAATGTACTTTGGTATGCAACACTAAAAACACTATAAACAATAGTAGATAAACAGAAATAAATAAATATATACAATTGTACTTAGGACAATGGTAGACTGGTCCCATGACAGGTTAGGAGTGATCTGAAACAACAAGATTAATAATGTGTGATGGATATTTTAAATTTATACAATATGCCCCAAATAACAACCTCTCATCTTCTTAAAAAGAATTAACAGTATTAATATAATATTTGTAAAAGGGAAGATGCTGTAGGGAAATTGTATTGAAATTGTATACGTTAAGCACTTAAAAAACACCGAAGCCAAGTGCGAAAGCGAAAAGATGATTAGGTGTTATCATGCTTTTGTTTATAATGTATTGTAGAGTAAGTATTAATAGTATTGTATTTGTTATCCACTATTTGAATTTACTCTCCACAAAAAGTAAGATGATCATAAAAAATAAATAAATATATATGCAGAGTAAACATATTAAAGTCAGTAAACATACTGTATACTTAATTTTAATAATCTGTGTCACTTATCACCAAAAGTAAGGTGTTTCATGTCATGTACACAAAGTAAAAGTAATTTTTTTGTCTTTTTTCACCACAAATAAGGTGTTCATGTCGCATAAAATATATGCATAGTGAAAAGGATACTCAGTAACACAAATCACATTGTATGTTAGGATATACACAATATAAGAACAGTAAATAGTTCTTGTGCCAGCAAATAAATGTTATTTATTCATTCCTTTTGTAAAACAGTATAACAGAATGTGTTAAGCTTTATTTGTTAAGCTGAAGAATTCTTAATTTAATTGAGGTTGAATAACTGTAAACAACATGAGGTGCCTATATAATCAGTACATAACAGTAAACTATTTTTTGCTTATTCTAAAAATAAAGAATTGTTACTAAAATGTAAAATTGCTCATAGAACATAAATATAATCAAAGTTGGCTAAATATTCAGTACCATATATCTATATCTACACAGTGCAAATACAACAAATAGTTATTATATCAGCAAAGAAATATTTCTTAAGTGTTTTTGTTAGAAAGAACTACACTGTGTAGGCATTAATTTTAAATGTGTGTTAACCTGGAAAGTTCTTTTTGAAACTGATATCCTAATTGAAATACACAACATGAGGTGCACATGTAATGAGTAACATTTGTATAGGTAAGTGCTATCATGAACAAATAATGCTAACAAATATGAATAAATACTCCTTAACATTGTTTATGTAATAAAAATTGTTAATTTATTGTTAGTGTTATTGCTACAGAGTAGGTTTTTATTTTAAGTTGTACATATGTATTTACTTTATTTTAAGTAATACATATTTATTTACACCGTAACATAATACTCAGGATTTAAAAGTCCTTGTACAGCAAGTAGTTGAATGGTACTAGACCTACCAGAAATTAATTATGTCATTTTATAATTGTCATTGAATACATTTTGACAATGACTGTTTAAATTATTTATATTTAAATTAATATTTCTCCATGTGGCAATAATGATATTGGTGTAAAGATATCCTGGTATATAAACTTTGAAATTATCTTTATACAACTAACAATATCAAGATTGAATATTAACAATGTAGGAAGCAATCATAAATATTAGGCCCTTCACTAAGTATTTATGTTTATTACTAATCAGAATAAATAAGCAACGTTCAATAGAGAAACAGTAGCATTTTATAGATCTAGCTGTAAAGTATACGTATCAGTAAATATAATTCTTTATACTCCCTTTTTAATTATGAAGCTCGCATAATTACTGGACGGTAAAAAACGAACTTCTTTTAATGTACATTGTTGATAGTCATAGCAAAATATTAACTTAGGGGAGTAACTCATTTAGACAAAGTTCTGTTACTGATCAGCGTTCAAAGACTGTACTGTGTATAATGGGTACATGTAATGTACAGCTCTTTATGTACATAATAAATAATCGCTTAAAATCTAAACCTTGTGATGTTTTACTGTAATCTATTTCATTTTAAGCAAGATGTATTCCCCTTTTTTCCTAATTAACAGTGTAACTGATATACTACTATGTTAGATCTAAGATGTTTTTAATAATATTGTTTCCATCGCAACAAAACGCATCAAAACATAGTCATGAATAAAAACAAACATTCTGAATTAAACATTTCACAAGTAAAGCTGTATATCTTATAAGATAAGGGAATAACATTTGGTTAGAATCTAGATTATTACGCATCTGCGTCAAAATGATACTAGGTGAAATGAAAAGTAACCGCGTGCGTCTGTTCGCGCGGTTGCACGTGTTCGCGATTATGTATTTCTGTCCTTTTTTGTGCATAAGTGTATATGTGTGCGTTTGCGCGCGCGCGTCCGTGTGTGGTATTCGTGCGTGTATGTGTGCGTGTGTCTACGTGTGTGTGTGTGGGGGGGGGGGCGGTGTGTTCGTGTGTAGCGTGTATGTAACAATGCGTGCGTGCGTGTATGTTTGTGTGCGTGCATGCACGCGTTTGCGTGTATTCCTTTGTGTATTGGGTGGGAACTTAAAGTAATTAAAAAACAATACAAAAAGCGACGACTAAAGTAAAGTAAAGTAATGGACCAGTTGTTTCACTACAGATGTAACAGTTTATTTTGATCGGTGACGGTTTCCACTAGACGATAATTTCCGGGCGAAGCTAGTGGCAGTGGAAGTAGCCTCCTTGTTTGGCCAAGGCTTTCGAGCCAAGAGTTATAATTGTCAAAAGTAACAAGTTCGTTACGGTCTTTTCCCTTGTAACGCACGAACAGCTTTCCTTCATGTGACCAGTCTTTCTCTTTTTTCTTTTTACTGTTCTTTTTATTGTGTTTGTTTTCACTCGGCGTTTCAAACACTGGCATTTCAACGAAACTCGCGTTGCTTTCACTAGCCGTGGATGAGTGGGGTCTTATGTTCATTGTTGTATTGGATTTTCCCGCGGCCGTATTATCAAAGTTCAACATGTAGTGCGAGATATTAACTTAATCACCACTTTTGCGATCCGATCATGCGTGACGAGTTTCGTGGACGATAGCGGATATAGCGGATGATAGGTTGACACGTTAAAAAACAAATGGAAAATACACATAAACTGGTTTTGCTATTATTTATAACTTTATAAATAACTGTTCATTATACCCCACCGGCGCGAATACCGAGCGGGGAAGCTTTGAAGACAAAAATAATTATTTTATATGCATAGCATAGCAAAATGTCATACGTGTATGTAGATCTTGATCCTTATTTATATTATCCATCCATTTTTGATATCACTTTTACACTGATCACTCGCGTTTATTTGCTTTTTTTCAATTTCATTTACATTGTACGTGTTTACTTTTTACCGGAATTAATTTAATAATCGGCACAGTACTGTGGAAATACTTTTCCTTCTCGATTTACGTGTGTGTTGACATTGGTTATTTTTCTATATGAACAATCTGTATTGTCAAAACCATTGTGCTTGTATTCATTTCAGACTGTGGTTCCCTCATTGTATCTCATGCAAATATCAGTACTCCTTTCGGAACCAGATATGGCGCAAACGCAACCGTCCATTGCAAATTAGGGTATAATTTGAATGGCACGGTACACATGGGAGTCACACAAGCGCAATGCATAGAGAACGGCTGGCTCGGGGTACCCACATGTGACGCTCAAGGTTCGAAATACTTGTTAAAGTATTATGTGTTTAAGTGCATATGATTGACTTTGTTACCAGTTGTTTTAACAATACCTCACATGCGAGAAATGTTGACTAATAGTTGTATAACCACAATTGTATAACCAAATTAATGACAACTAATTTTATCTGTGTTGTTTTTGTATTTGTAAATATTGGACGTTGTGCACTCGGATTCAGTATTGAAATATTATTGGTCTTACTTTAAGCTACATGTTTGTAATTATTACAGATTGTGCAGACCCGTCTCCTATTAATGGTGAAGCGTTCAAGCCGTCAGCAACAACGTATGGCGTTTTTGCGGTGATTTCATGTAATGAAGGATATCAGCTGAACGGAACACAATACATCGTGTGTCAAGCAGATGCAACTTGGAGTAACAATACGTCGTGTGTTAAAGGTAAAAGTAGTTTGACCTCATGTAATGCATGTCGCATAATTTGTGATTTTTTAAAGTTTATCAACAATACAATGAAACTCTTTGGTAAGGATGCTGATGAGTGTAATGCATATGTTTGCATGCGGTTGCAAACAGCAATCCGATATGATGTATTGTATGTGTTCTATGAACGATTCGCCAGGTACCTGTAATAAAGACCTTATGATGTTAAAGAGGGACTGTACGATTTTGTACGAAAAGGATCATTTAAATCCATCCATTGATTCTAATGATGTGAGTATATTATTTAAATAATAGTATTATAAATCTTGAGAATAACCTATGTTCAGAAATGCGTTTTAAGATAAAAATTTAAACTTAAATAATACTTCGCTGCGCAGCGAACTATTACGAGACATATATACACAGCGTCTAGATGAGTCAGATCGGTTGATGTCGCATGCGAAGTCCTTATTTTCTCATTCAAAACCGAATGTAGCCGTTGCTGTCGGATAGACGGGTCTGTATTGACAGAAAAATATATTTGCATTTTTCGATAAGAGAAATAGTGTTTGTCGATGTTGACGTTTATTTACGTAATATTAACCGTTTTCTTTAGTTAACGTTAGTGGGTAACGAAAGAGACATGAAATAAATGTATAAAAATCAGACAGTCCATCTTAAACAAAGGTGCATCTACTGGGGTTGTATGTATGTTATGCACTGCATATATACTGTGGTAAAATGTTGTTGGAATGAACAAGCAAAAAATTTAGTTGCCAATCACCTGATCAGCCTTCAAACCTCGTTTGTACAGATTGCGGCGACCCAAAGCCGACCAACGGTTGGGCTGATATCTCGTCGGGAACCACTTTTGGAAAGACAGCAAATCTGTCTTGCAATGTCGGGTATACACTAATCGGATTAACATCTGTGACATGCTTAGACAGTGGCTGGAGTGGAAATGCAACATGTGAAATACAAAGTATGTTTCTACAGTGAAATGCATAACCAGAAAGTCATATTACTGTATTTTTACATAAAAACGTTCAATACCTCTAACCGTCAATATGTTAAGTCTATACTTTACAACACTGATAGCAATCCCATGTACATGTATCTTACAGTCTAATGTATGCAATGTATTCAATTATTGCATGCGGATTGTATGATTGTAATATTCATAAACAACGTTTATTGACAATTCTATGAAAATACATTTTCGTATTATGATTACATGCATTGTCGTCCTTGAAATGAAAGTTGTTCTTTTAAAGACACAACATACATCGTCCGTTTATAGCTAAAAGGTGCTATTAGTATATGTGCAAAGAACGCTGATAGCCCCTTCGGGCTTACAAAGGCACGACATGTCTTACAATACTAACTTTGTCTGAATAAATGTTCAATAGAGAATGGAACACTAGAGTTCAAGACGCTTATGACGCTACATGAAAAATAGTTTGATTACTAAACTATTTTAATCTTAATAACTTTGTGTTTTGAAATCCAGAAAAGAGTGTACATAGCTCAATGACGCGTGACGCTATTGACAAAAATGATGTTTTAATTTTGTATCCTATTTATTTTACTTTCAGTCTGCGGTGTTCCGCCTGTACAGAATGGTACGGCACTGGTTCCCGCCGGTACCGCCTTTGGCGCCGTTGCCTATGTTGCATGTGATGAGGGATACAGATTAAATGGTTCCCAGTTCATTGCCTGCCAGGCGGGGTCCGTTTGGAGCTCCAACCCAACGTGTATAAGAGGTATATTTTGTATACATGCGAGTATACAAAATCGGTCAAAATTGTGTCGATAATGACGGGATAAACCATTTACCATTTACTGAAAAGGTGGAAATCGTTAAAAAAAAAAACGCTGCAATCATTTGTACTGATAAATCGTCTGATTTACCTGTATCGACTCGTCCATGTTTGTAACAGTTCTCACTTGCGTTTTACCCACTGTAGTGCTGCGTTTCAGTGGTGGAACTTAATGGTTTGACTGCTATTTTGTTATATGTCTATAAAATCATCGTATTATAGTTATATTATTGTTTTCGTTACTAGATTGTGGGGACCCATCGCCTACGAATGGCAAATCGAACACAACGACGGAAACGACGCTGGGGCAAACTGCTGCAATAACGTGCAATGTCGGTTATAACATTACCGGACCATCTGATATAACATGTACTGAAATGGGATGGAACAGTACAACAACGTGTGAAATACAAGGTACATTAAAATAAACAGAATTAAAAAGAAATTCATTGAAAAAGAAGTAAATATACCACACAGTTATGCACAAATGTTTCAAAATCGTCTATTGATGAAAAACATGATCATACAGCTTTAACAAGAACTTGTAATCATTGTATAATTTATAAATAGAGTGCGACGACCCATCACCCGCCAACGGCAATGCTAGTTACCCAAGTGGCAAGAAGTTAGGCGACCTAGCATTCATAACTTGTGACAATGGATACATACTCCAGGGATCTGCACCAATCACGTGTAAAGCGGGACCAACATGGAGCGCAAACCCGACGTGTTTGAAAGGTTTTCCATTACAATGTTTCTATTGATCTACTTTTCGTGTTTCTAATTTGTTACTAGTTTTAAGCATTGAGGCGTTGTGCACGGCAATGTATAAACTACTTTAAAGTTACCAATATCAACGAATCATGTTTTCCAGTACGAGGGTCTAAACTGTTGAAGTAATTTTATTTTCGTCATGTTTGCATGCACTTTACTTTCTGACCCATTTGGCTTCTAATATTAAAACTGCGGTGGTACCATTGCTGTATCAATGTAAGAAAGGAACTCGGGACTAAAATACTTCAATGTTATGTATTAATTTCTATTTCTCTAGACTGTGGAGACCCTACCCCGATTAACGGCCACGCAACCATGCCATCCGGAACAACATTTGGCGCAGTGGTTACGATATCGTGCAATGCTGGGTACAATATAACCGGACCGGAATCATTAACTTGCAGCGACAACGGCTGGAGTGGAAACACAACGTGCACGATTCAGGGTACAACAATTCAGTTCATAATTTAATGTCTGATTTATTGTCAGGTTTCCTTGTTGTTTTATTTGCGGCTTCAAGGTATTTTAAACATATAAAATAACGATTATATTTTGAATAGTAATTATTTTATATGATTCATTTCGTCTTTCATGTGAACATTGATAACGCTCTTAAAGAAAAAATACTTTATTGTTTTCGTGTCGTTTATTAAACTTTATAGTTTTGCTTCCTTAATATATACGTTACTTGGTACAGAATGTGTGCAGCCTGTCGTAGCCAATGCAACCGTTGAGGCCCTAAAAGGAACAACATACGGCGAGATCGCTATAGTCACGTGTAATGAGGGTTTTACAAGATCAGGAAAAGCTTTTATCATGTGTCTAAATGGATCCGTGTGGAGTGATATGCCCAACTGCACGATCAAAGGTACAATGGTACTTTAATAAGTTTTACTTTCAATTGTTCCCGTCGAGACTAATATGCTATACATTTAAACTACATTAGATACGAACATATTGAAAGCTGTTGAAACAAATTTATTTATTATATTCATAACTGCATTTAAGGAAAAACAACCGTTTTATATATTTGCACCACAAACGCAAACTGTAAAAGAATACGTTTTAATCAATATTATTACATCGTAGAAAATGTTACAGACGAAAAGTAGTTTTTATGTATGCTGAGCATTTAGACTCATCTGAATATGCTGATGGCAAGAACTGATAAAACGCGTAAGATAACCACCATTTTGACGTTAGTTTCGTTTTCCTCTACTTGAAGTGTTGACATTACTCGTGAAAAATTATAAATGACTTTAGTAAATTTTGTTTTCTTAGACTGTGGAGACCCATCCCCGACCGGCGGTACAATAAGCCCTAACATAACTACATACGGAGCGGAAGTGGAGGTGCTATGTACTTCCGGCAATAGTGTGTCCGACGATTTGATTATCCAATGTAGAGCCGATGGTACATGGAGCGACAATCCAACATGTGAAGCTGACGGTAACTAACAATATAATTGCGAAATAAAATCTAGGAGCATTTTGTTGATAAAAAAATAACTTGCATACTGTCATTTTCAAAAGAATGCAAGGGTAAACTAGAGAATGGCAGGTGTATTTTTTACACTCATGGGACAAATATAACATTGTACTCTTCTACCCGCCACAAGCGGAAAAAGGACGGTAATCCGTCGGAAATTTCTAACTTGACTTTGACATCTGACTTCATCCCGCCTAATATCAGAAAAAAAATTAAATAAGCGAGTTTTAAGAATTATTGTATATACAGTAAAGATCAGTTGTTACACGTCATTTTAGCCTGTCTGCAATAGATCTATGATCGATAGCAAAAAATCATCCACACTCATTTAACTAGTATGATGATGTTTTATATGAAATCGTCTGGTTTTTCTCTAAATGTAAATACCAGTATGTTTTGAGGAATATTGTACGAGCAATGAACGTATTTTCAATATTTGCACCAACAACTCGCGTCATGTCTTTGCTTTCAAACACAGAAATGGACATCCCATATCCTATATCAAATGGAATTAGGATTACATTTAATTTCAAAAAGTTTGACCCCGTCTATCCTTTGGCAAATTACATTGACTTGTGATTCCAATGCCAACTGTGTTCATTTGTTTACAAAGAATAGCGCGTTTACAACTTTTGAATATTTTCATTAAAATTCGAATACAAATTAAACCTGAATTATTGTTTTCATATGAAAAATACTTCTTTAACAGCCATTTATTTTATGAGTATGAGGTACTGCTTCTAAATATTTCGCATCACCAGTTATTGACGGTGCATCACTGTACCTCAGTTCATACTTTCAATTGTTTGAAGGTTTCAATATTTTAACGCTTTAGAAACCTGTGATCGACCGATAACTGTTCTCATTATAAAATTAATATTTGCTTACTGATATGTTTATGTTTTCATATTATGTTTGCATTTTCGTAGATTGTGGTACAATATCCATCGCCAATGCCGATGTCATTACTGGTAATGGGACAAAGATCGGAGCAAATGCAACTGTTACATGCAGGGACGGCTATACTCTTAACGGATCCTCAATATTATCGTGTACAGCATCAGGATGGGGCAATTTCCCATTTTGTGAAATAAAAGGTTTGCGTATTATTTGTAACTTCTCTCACGCCATTTAAAAAACTTTTTTCCAGTTATGTTAACGCGCTTCTACTGTGGTGTTGCATAATTGGACAAACAATTTGCTGCCGCATTTCAATGGCATTTGGTGAATGATAAATATAAATTCATTCCATCATGAAATGTATTGACACATGTTGTTCCTATTTAATTAGAAATAAATAATAATAACACAATCAGGACGTATGCAAAAATTACATGCAACACCATTCGAATTGTAATTGGTGTTATAGTATCTTGCATAGGCAATTGATCACTTGCATGAGGAAGGGACCTGATGTTGTTTCGAAAGGTTTCTCTCTTGCTAATGTTTCAGGGGGTTTGTTTATCTAATATTTATAACTAAAGCTATTAGAAATATATAAATATATATCTTTCATGTATAATTGGTTTAGATTGTGGTAACCCATCACCGGTGAACGGGTCGGCGGATTTTCCAGCTGGGACAACCTTCGGCGAGACGGCTGTCGTGTCGTGTGATAGCGGCTATACATTGTCCGGGTCAGAGTACATCGCATGCCAGGCAGATGGTAATTGGAGCTCCAGTCCTACCTGTGTCCGAGGTATTTATATAAACAGTTGCTGTGTTTTGTTAGTTTTGGGAAAATGTTTGCGAAATTTCATTTAAGATCGGTGACTGTGTTGTCGTATACACACCGGCTATTGTGTTAGTTTTGTGGATTATGTGATGTGATGTTTTGTTATGAAATTGGTGATTGTTTATGTGTGTATATTTTACCAATTGGATTTCGTAATTGATAATGGATTTACTAAACTTAAACTAACCTTTTATTTTAACACATACCTTTTGTTAGTTATATGTGTACATTACGTAATTATATGAACAAATGCTCCTGTACACAATGGTGACAAAAAAATCCACATCAGTCTAAAATAGGCGCAAACGTTTTCAATTTGCAATATTAATATTCATTCATAATTTATACATTGGTCGCAATCCTTACTGCATCCATTTTTTTACAGTAAATTAAAAAAATAAGTAAAAATTCCTTTGCAGATTGTGGCTATCCAACGCCGGCACATGGGTCTGCCAATACATCACAGGGAACTACCATTGGCCAGAACGCCAGTGTTCAATGCGATCTGGGTTACACACTAAATGGATCTGCTGCAATCGTATGTTATGAAAGCGGATGGAATGCTCACCCAACGTGTGATATTCAAGGTAATTCTTATTGATATCAATGATTTTGAACTGTATTGTCAGAAGTAAATGTAATTCAAACACACACATTGACCAGTCAAGGTTTAATTTGTCATATGCAGTTTAATTACAATATTTCTGGTACCACGAGGCGTGAAATTCGAAAAACTTATTATTCATCATCAAAACGTTCTAATTGAATATTATTGTACTTGTATTTATTTATTTGGAGTACGAATGTTATTTTATTTTCAACTTTGCAGTTTGTCCGGATCCGTCCCCTGCCAACGGTAATGCTACGTATCCAAGTGGCTTAGAGTTTGGAGACCTGGCGTTCATATTATGTGACAGAGGCTATGTCATACAAGGACCTGCCCTGATTACGTGTGAAGCTGGACAAACTTGGAGTGCATACCCGACATGTTTGAGAGGTCGTGTATGATTATTATGTAAATAACTAGACAAACTGTATAAACGCGTAACATATTATGCATTGACAAATTGACACGTTAAGTCTTTTCGAAATATATGAACATTTATAATTATGGAATTTAAAGTAAACTTGAGTATGCCAAAACCCTGTGAAAAACAAAATCGGCACCGTTAGGTTTTCACAAGTTATGGTTATTTAATGACTTTACCAATTTTCAGTACTCTGTTCGTATTTTCAGATTGCGGTAATCCATCGCCGGCGAATGGAAATGCTACTCCGACATCGGGGACGTTGCTTGGATCGGATGCAACAATCTCCTGCAATGCTGGCTACGCCATCAGTGGGTCGCCGTCTATTACCTGTACTGCCAATGGCTGGAGTGAAAATATCACATGCATCATTGAGGGTAATTTTTCATCATAATAAATAATCTAATTGTTTTCAAGTATACTCTTACATATATATATATATATATATATATATATATATATATATATATATATATAACAAACAATATGGCTAATACACCATTTTACATATTAAACAAAACTGCTTATCGTAAAACCAAAGTCAAACCCTAGCTACATCAACAGGAGAGAACTCTCATTGGCAACACTAGGTCATTCGGGTTATAACTGTTATGTAGTTGTACTAGTTTAGTATTCAAAATTAACAAAAAACTGAGGTATCATATTAAATCGTATTTAGTATATATTTACATTTATTTTTATTCCGTTAATATTCTTACATATTTGGTTTGACTATGATATATTTTGGTCAACAGAATGCACGTTACCTGATATCGACAACGCTACAGTTGAGGACCCAAAAGGAACTACTTTCGGTGAGATTATAATTGTCACATGCAATGAGGGGTTTGACCGAAACGGCCCCGCTTTTATTACGTGCCAAGCTGGACGGGCGTGGAGCGATACACCCAACTGCACAATTAAAGGTTTGTTTTTGCCCGCAACGTTTGCTCACAATCCATTATTATTAATGTAAGGCAGTTTAAAATTGTGTATGTGTGATGTATCGCATTGTTAATGCAGTTTTCAGTCTTGATTTTGATATTTGATTAGTTATATCTAGAAAAAAACTCGATTGTTTTAATTCAACACAATTGTAGGATACATACCTATCTGACCAATATATTCACATCACTTCTAACACTTAAAACCACCTGTTCTACCTTTTTGTGCGTTACTTAAAACTCACATTATTTAACTATGATTACAATTATAATCAGATTGCGGAGACCCAAAGCCGCAGAACGGTTTCCTCAATGGTACTGCGACAACATTCGGATCGGTACTCGAGGTCAGCTGCAATCCTGGATACCTCGTGTCTGGGGACGCCGTCATTCGGTGTAAAGCGGACGAATCATGGAGCGACAACCCAACATGTGTCCCTTATGGTATATAGTGGTTTTTGTTCAATGGTTTTATCGTCTTTAATATAGCACGCATGCCATACATTCTGTCACATATTTATAGTCAAGCTATCAAGTCTAATATAATATAAAATTATTGTTACGCTTATTTTAGGTTTATGGGCTCATATTTCAGGAAATACATTAATTGGCAACACTAATTTGTGTTAGCAAATATATACATTTCGGTCTGTATTTATTTAACCCGGTTAGAAAAGTTATGGCAAAGATATGCTATTCAACAGTTGACAATGTCTAAAATCAGTACTAGAACCTATCTCTGACTTTGGTTGCCACCAATAAGCGCTTGATTGTGTTTATTATTTGCAGATTGTGGGCTCCTTTCTGTAGACAATGCTGAAACCAGCATACCCAACGGGACACTATTTGGGGCTACTGCCACAATTGATTGCAATGAAGGCTATAATTTAAACGGGTCAGCGAATGTTAACTGCCTGGAAACCGGATGGCGTGATTTACCATTCTGCGAAATTCAAGGTTACTAGTATATTAAACATTCCTTGTTATAACATGAAATGAATACGAGTTCTTAAAATAATTAAAAAAACAGCCTTTAAAAACCCATGTACATAAGGACGAAACTTGTGACGCCATTTATAGTGTGCTAGATATATTTTCGTTCACTGTACAGTTTTACAAAAAAGTCCACTTTTGTCAGATGCTATACCTTGTTTTCCATGTAATACAACCATTACGAATATTTTTATCAAAGATAACATTTTGAGCGTTTTCATTGGCTACATATTTTTTGAATGACCAATCGCATGACGGTATTTTGGTGAAATGACGTCGTCAACATGAAATGACATCAATGCAGTAAACAATGCAGTAAACAACTTTTAGGACTTATCGACATGCTGTGGTAAACTTAGACGGATTTTTTTCGTTTAAAAGCATGTGATAAAAAAGATCTGACACTCGTTGTCATTTCATATCATGTTTTATTAAACTCGTCCAGGAAATTCGTCAGTAAGCTTGCCATAGGCTCGATTACTAACAAAATTCCTGAACTCGTTTAATAAAATATAATATGAAATGACAACTCGTGTCAGATCCTTTATTACTCTCATAGTTCATTCTATCACAGTATGTTGAGTTCATGTTGTCGCACTCATACGTAGATTGCGGCGACCCATCTCCAGTGAATGGTTTGGCTTCCTTCCGGACTGGGACTACATATGATTCCATCGCCATCATCCAGTGTAACCCAGGGTTCGTGATAAACGGATCGCAGTACATTGCATGTCTGGCCGATGGGAACTGGAGCGCCAACCCGTCCTGTGTCAGAGGTAAACATGTAATACTATGTAAATGTAAGCTTACTTTTCACACTACCTGTACGATTCGATTCAGTTAATATATTGTGTCCAGGCAAATCTTTCCCATTCTCATTCACTAAACCGCATATTCCAGAAAACTATGAAAACTTTGGGAACATTGCTAGATACAACAGAAACGCAAATAACATGTGTTACTTTTTAGCTCACCTGAGCACAACGTGCTCATTGTGAGCTTTTGTGATCGCCTTTTGTCCGTCGTCCGTCGTGAATCGTCGTCAACATTTACCTTGTGAACACTCTAGAGGCCACATTTATTGGCCAATCTCCATGAAACTTGGTCAGAACATTTGTCCTAATGATATCTCGGCCGAGTTCGAAACTGGGTCAGGTGGGTTTTAAAACTAGGTACTAGGTCAAATTGAAGAAAAGGCTTGTGAACACTAGAAGTCACAAATTTGCCCAATCAACATGGAACTTGCTCAGAAAATGTGTTCTAATGGTATCTTGGCCGAGTTCGAAAATGGTTCAGATCCGTTGAAAAACATGGCCGCCAGGGGGCGAGGCAGTTTTTCTTATATGGCTATGGAAAAAGTTTGTAAACATTCTAGCAGTCACAATTCTTGCCCAATTAACATAAAACTTGCTCAGAACCTTTGTTCTTATGATATCTCGGCCGAGTTCGAAAACGGTTCCGCTCCATCGAATCTGGGTCATGTGGGGTGAAAACCTAGGCCACTAGGTCAGATTGAAGAAAAAGCTTTTTAACACTCTAGAAGTTACATTTTTTGCCCAATCTTCATGAAACATGGTCGGAACATTTTTCTTAATGATATATCGGCTGAGTTCGAATCTGGGTCATGTGGGTTGAAAAACTAGCTCACTAGGTCAAATTGAAGAAAAAGCTTGTTAACACTCTAGAAGTCACATGTTTGCCCAATTTTAATGAAACTTGGTAAAAACATTTGTCCCAATGATGTACCGGCCGAGTGTGAATTTGGGTCATGTGGGGTGAAAAACTAGGTCACTAGATCATATTGAAGAAAAAGATTGTTAACACTCTAGAAGTTACATTATTTGACCAATTGTCATGAAACTTGGTCAGAACATTTGTCCTAATGGTATCTGGGCCGAATCTGTATCTGGGTCATGTGGGGTCAAAAACAAGGTCACAAAGTCAAATTGAAGAAAAAGCTTCAATTTCAATATCTACTTCAAAATTTTGAATGTCTGTTGTCACTTAAGTTTTTCAAACCATGATGATTAAGGCCGCATTTCCATCAGTTCGTATCAGTATATCCATATCCGTATAAAAATCTAACACGTGGAAAATTGTTCGACTAATGAAACTCAGTTAGGACCATTTGGCCCTCGTGTTTTCTACAGTATTAGATAGACCACATTAGCCTTCCTGTACGTAATCTCATGTCAAGACAGGGCATTTGTGTGTATGTTGTGCTTCGTTCAGAAGTATATCATACGTATGTTATTATGGGTTCACAAAATATCTGCATTTGCAGGACATAACTTATACAGTTTAAACGTGCAGCGGATGTTATTAAACACAATAACTTGCGTCTTTTATATAGACTGCGGAGATCCAACGCCACTGAATGGTTTCTCCAACACTTCACTTGGAACGTTACTTGGACAGACAGTCAACATTTCGTGCAACGAGGGTTATAACCTAACTGGGTCACAGTCCGTAATGTGCACTGAAGGTGGCTGGAACAGTTCTCCCATATGCGAGATACAGGGTACTTCTTATCTTCGTTGCTCGTTAGGTTTTAGTTAATTCGTTGTATTTTCTCTTTCAAATATCTGAATTGTTTAAAATGTAATTAACAAACAAAACATATTTTTAATTATGAAAGGGTTATCTTACCTTAACTTACACTATTACAAGTTTAGCTAAACTGCCTTACCAACCCTCTTTTTATATGCTTACTAATCCAAATAGGTCAATAACTACAGTAACAACTTTCGTAAAATAAAATGTAATTTGCGTATTACAAAATGTACGCTAAGTGTTAGTATATGCTATATCTACAGTTTGCCCCGATCCTTCCCCTCCCCATGGCAATGCTACGTATCCAAGTGGCCTAGAGTTTGGAGACAGTGCATTCATCACCTGTGATAGCGACTATGTCCTGCAAGGGCCTACCCAAATCACGTGTAAATCGGGACCAACGTGGAGTGCAAGTCCGACGTGTCTGAGAGGTAATATTTGAAGTATATTATGTGTTGTCATTTTGATAATATGGAATTCGTAATACAAAAAAAGCAGATGTATTCTTGAAATGAGTGTATAATTATTACTATAGTAAAAGTAATACATGTACTGGAATCCAAAAGGCCTCTGAAGAAACTCTTCCGAAAGCTTGTGATCGTTTTATTTAACGTTTATTTTGTTTAGTTATTTACCCATATTTCCTGAGTATGCTTGTGAATATGACACCCATGGAGGAAAACAAAGTTGATGTTGAAGACCTTTCGCTTTGATCTATTTTTAATATCTTATAAGACAATGCGTTTCGAATGATTTTCATATGATCTACTGAAGTAATAACACCTTTGAAAATCATCGCATTGAAACAACTATATCCCAATATCCCAAAATCTGGAACACTAAAATTGCATCTGTGAATATAATAAAAACCTAGAATGTTGTTTGCTATTTCAGATTGTAGTGACCCAAAACCGGCGCATGGCAGCGTGGTTTTACCATCTGGAACTACTCTAGGAGCGAACGCGACCATTATGTGCGACACCGGCTACAACATCAGCGGACCAACAAACATAATATGCACTGAAACTGGCTGGCAAGCAAAACCAACTTGCGTGATTCAAGGTCAATTGCTTTATGGACATTTTAGATGGCTAGGCGCAATACTATGACACATGCACCTCATATATACATGATTGAGCTTTATACAGATCCAATGCAGTATTTGTGTGTCTCAAGGGACTCATGGTATATTAGCCGATGTTGAGCCCTTACTTGGCCATATCGAGGGTTGAGTGTGAAACTATTGTATCTGCTTAACATTTCTATATCAGATACAATAGTTTCGCGCTCAACCCTCGATATTGTCTCGCTTACTGAGCTTAAACTGAGCTAACTTGAGAGTAGTAGAAAATACCACGTACTGTTTAACAGAATAAAATACAAATCAACTTGTGTTATTTTGCATTAAAACGTAACCTACATCTTCAACCATGCGGCGTGCAGATTAACACCCATTAAATGAAAGATTTATTTCATACCAGGTGGTTCAGATCTAGTCCCGCCTTTCGGGCGTTTGTAGTAATCATGTGACACTATTAAATCGACTTGTATGGCGCCAAAACAAAACACGCGAATAACGTGTCTGTACTCAATTACCCATGGCGTGAGGGTAGATGTAAGAAGCAATTAAAATGTAGCCGATATTTTAAGTTAGAGCATAAAGTAAATTTGTATTGGCTAAAAAGTGGCTTGCTTACTTAATATGCTCTTACGTAATATTTTTAATTTCAATTAAGACTGTGGAATGCCAGTCGTTACTAACGCGGCCCCTGAGACGCCAACGGGAACGACGTTTGGTGAAGTCGCGATTATCACGTGCAATGTAGGCTACCAGCGAACCGGAAACGCCTTCATCACGTGTCAGGATGGTCCTTCGTGGAGCATTTATCCCAACTGCATAATTAAAGGTTCGTTTCTTATCGAATCGACATAGATCGTATTTTATCTTTTACTGGGACTTTAAGTGAAATTTAGATAAACTAAAATTCCAACCAATTAAGTGCTCCTATTATAGATATAATATTTAGAAATAACTCCCAATAAATCATTGGGACAAAGACTTGATCTTGATCTAGCCAAGAATTAACAGATTTTGTTACTTGTATGAACTGTTTAACAGAATTTATGGAAAGATTTATATTGCAAATACCAATATAATTTGTACATATAAATTTGTAAATTTAATTTACGAAGATATCACGTCCTTTTATATCAAAGAATGTGGAGACCCCACTCCGGTTAATGGCAACGTGAACAGCTCCACGACCACATATGGCGCTGTGATTGAGGTAAACTGCACTTCCGGTCGTGTCGTATCCGGAGACTCGGTGATCACGTGCAGATCAGACGGCACATGGAGTGACAATCCGGTGTGCGAACCCGATGGTACGTAATGGTAGTGGCGGTGACGATGATGATGTGAGGGTGATGATGATGCTTTTTTGATGATGATGATGATGATGTGAGGGTGATGATGATGCTTTTGTTGTTTGTGATGATGATCATGATACCAATGATGATTATGTGACATTAGTGTTGTTGATGATGTTGTTGATGTTGTTTTTTTTGTCTGATGGTAATGATACTAATGATGAGGATTCTTATGATCATGAGGAGAAGAAAGAGGATAGCAATGATGATAATTGCGACAATGTAAGATGATGATGATGATGATTATGGTGAGGGTGATGATGAGGGTGATGATGGTGTATTTCACATTTAACGGTAGTCCAAAAGTATCATCATTTTCCCATCAAGCTGTGAATGAATGAATGAATGAATGAATGAATGAATGAATGAATGAATGAATGAATGAATGAATGAATGAATGAATGAATGAATGAACGAACGAACGAACGAACGAACGAACGAACGAACGAACGAACGAATAAATTCATGAATGAATGAATGAATGAATGAATGAATGGAACAGAACAAAAACATGTATTATGCGTCGGCAAAAATCGATCTGCTATGATCCTATGATTTTTTCTTGTTGCAGATTGTGGAATCCCTTCTGTCGCTAATGCTGTCATCGACCTTCAAAATGGGACAATGTTTGGGTCGAGTGGAACTGTTTCCTGCAATGTCGGCTACACTTCGAACGGGTCGTCCGTAATAAGCTGCCTAGCAACAGGTTGGAGTGATCAACCCTTCTGCAAAATGCAAGGTAAACGTAGCTGTTTATTTACTGAAGGTAATGACTTAAAGACAGTAATATTGCATGTGTATGTTCATATCTTATAATTTAGGGGCGTCGTGGGAAAACCGGACTTAATACATGTGCGTAAAGTGACGTCCCGGATTAGCCTGTGCAATCCGCACAGGCTAATCCGGGACGGCACTTTCCGCTTTTGTGGTATTTTCTGTTTCAAGGAAGTCTCTTCTAAACATAAATTCACTTTAGGCGCAAAGTGCCGTCCTGGATTAGCCTGTGCGGACTGCACAGGCTAATCCGGGACGACATTTTACGCACATGCATTAAGACTGGTTTTCTCACGACGCGCCATATTATTTTTGTATGTGTATGTTTATATTATTTGTACATCTGTGCAATTGCTTTGTAAATACTTTGCAAATCTGTGTACACTTATAAACATTACATGCTGATAACAAGCTTTGTGTATGTATTTGATACTGCTTATAATATATAAAATTACATAATTATAAATGCATATATGTCTGCCGCAAGAAATAAATACATGTGATGCAGTATATTTATCATGTAATAAATTCATGCATAATGTCTGACTCATGTCAGTCTTGAACTTGAAAATCAGTCTCAACCACGGAGCAAGATGGCAAATGGCATTGCAATAAAAACTATGCCGGTCAACACGGAAGAAAACGATACTCAATAGACTGCGGCGAAAGCCGGAGTCTTGAGTACCAAAAAGCAGGTATTGTTTTTGACACGGCAAATTAACGGTGGTCTCCCCTGCGTCCTCCTGTTTTCAATACAGTTGAACACCGCTATTTCGACCACCGTTAATTTGATTTAATCGCTATTTCGAACTAACTTTTCGGTCAAAGGTGTGATGACTAGGATTAGTTAGGGTATTGTGCATTTCAAAGTGCTCATCCTTAAAATGCTCTGTCTTATATCACAGTTTTCTTTTATAATTTGTTTAAAAAAAAACAAATAAATGCAATTAGTGTTTATTGTTTGTTTTTTTACGATTTTTACAATATTTACGAATATTCATATTTATTTATTAGTACAATAAACACAATAGAACATCGCTATTTTGAACTTTCCTATTTCGAACTATTTTCGCCGGTCCCAATGACCTTGAAATATTGTTCAACTGTATTGACTAGTGCTCAGGGGATATCCCTGCTAGGAGTTTGTTGACGAGTTTCAACGCTTTGATTTTCTTAATGATATTTTCTTCAGATTGTGGTAAGACGTCGATAAATAACGGTTCAACATCGTTCCCGACTGGGACTACATACGGTGAGATCGGATTCGTCACCTGTAACAGCGGCTACATACTGAACGGGTCACAGTACATCGCATGCCAAGTTGATGGCAACTGGAGCTCCAACCCTTCTTGCATAAGAGGTATAGACATTTGTTGTTTTTGCCACTTATCAAATCACTGATAATTATAAATACATCACAACCTTTTTCACGCGCTCGTTTGTGTAAATAGGTTAACACATGGTATTCGAATACAATGATTGGCAGAAATTCTAGACTGATTTGCATAAGAGTTACTTTCGTGGATACGTCTATTGGTTATCTGCTTTGCGAATGACATCTAGTTATCTTTATAATTCATCTGCATTATTTCGGTAGATTAATTCTATTTGTTTCATACCCTGCTTTCATCCCGGTCCAGTTTGCCGATTTGAAAGTTGTCGCCCATTGGGGTTTGTGCCTCCCTCTGTGATCTGACATGTGATAAAAGCCTTTTTGTTCAGTCAGTCGTGTCATCTTCACTGAAGTCCAATGTTCACAGAATAATTTTAAAGCTCAGTTCGTGCATAACATGACGGTGTGAAGGGCACAAGCTGTGCGAGTCATCCCTCTTAAAGATCGGAAAAAAGAGTTGGATATGTGTGTTTCGAAATATATTCTTTTTCCACGCGTGAGAGCATATGAGGACATATGAGGGCTTATGGTACTTGCCTTAAATGAACTAGTAGTTGAATATGATATATGTTCTGCTCTGCTGCAGATAGCATTCTATTTCACATTTTGTAAACCATTTTCTTGTTTTAGACTGTGGAGATCCAACGCCACTGAATGGTATTGCCAACACTTCCCTGGGAACTTTGCTTGGACAGACTGCCATCATTTCGTGCAACGACGGTTATAACCTAACTGGGTCAGCGTCAGTAGAATGCACTGAAGATGGCTGGGACAGTCTTTCTCAATGCGAGATACAAGGTTATTTTCAGTTTATTTACAGAAATAGTGTACAATCTATTACATTAGCTGCATTAATATGCATATCCGTATAACATATATCGTAAGGGTGTTACTTTGGTCGCGAGCAAAATCGATTTAATTATGGATGGCAACGAATAGCAAATATGTAACCAGTTCACCGATTTTTGTATTCGAGTTGCTAATCGGTTAACGTGACCTAATGTATTGAGTAAAACGTACACAAGAACGCAAATATGTCCAGTATGGCAGTAAGTTTAAGTGACGTACCCATCCTTACTATTACGTTACGCTAACAAGTTTCTATAGCTATCATTTTTAATGTTTTCATAGTTTTAATATTGTTTAATTCTGAATAATTGCTCTGTTGAAATAGGAACAATTCACCGTTCAGTTATTTTCAATTAATACAAGATATAATGTGATAACAATTAATTATAATGTCTCTGAATTGTTACAGAATGCGTTGATCCCAAACCACCAAACGGACAAACCAATTATACCGGCGGAAGGAAGTTTGGAGACATTGCCTTCATATCCTGTGACAGTGGCTATGTCTTGCAGGGGCCTGCACAAATCACGTGTAAAGCGGGACCAACGTGGAGTGCAAGCCCGACGTGTTTGAGAGGTTACCTAAATATTTTGCCAGACATTTTAATAATAGTTATTATTGTTTTGTAGTATAGTTTAGTACATTTTAATTTGTTTGGCGCGGGAAAATAATATTCATGTACAATTAACAAAGTGCATACGTCAGCGATTGTGCAATAATTTCTGTAGCAGATGGTCGTATGACTTCGAAAATTTAAGTGCATTTAAATTCATCAGTTTATTTTATAGAGGGTAAGTTGGTTATCTTTCATTTTAATTTAGTGTGTTAATTTAATATCTTTCTTTACTGGCCTTCATTACTATGGATCGATGCAGTATGAATACGTAGCGTTTGTTGGTCACAGTGCTTACTCTGCCGTTCGCCAAATTAATGAACGGTTACAAATTTCAACATGTTGCTAAATTGATTTCCAGTTGGCTACACCAAACCCTTTAAAATACACAAAATGAGTGGGATCAACATTAAGCGGTAAATTAGGCATAAAAAAATATCAAGGGCAAGCCATGGGTTATATGACTGTAAAAACGCTCAACGCATGTTTAATTGTTGATTCCTGTAGATTGCGGGGACCCATCGCCACAAAACGGACGCGCAACCTTCACATCCGGTACAACACTTGGTTCAAATGCGACAATATCGTGCGAACCTGGATTCAACATCACTGGACCGGAAATTTTAACATGCGTGGACAGTGGCTGGGACAGAAATACTTCATGCACTATTCAAAGTAAATTGATTGTGTATCAATTTGTGTTATGTAAAACAGTTAACATTGTGTTATGGGCAGTTGTTTGTATTATGCAAGTATTTATTCAAAATATAACACTTCAGGATTTGTGCATTTCGTATCAAATTGTTTTATTATTTTATTTAAAGGTAAGCGTATTAACGTTCATTTGCATTTGTGGTAGTTTAGCAGTTCGAATCAATTATTAATTTATTATCCAAAGTTAAACTCTTTCAGTATATGCTTTGTTGAAGCAATTTATCTTAATTATTTTCTTTAAGAAACACTTTTAGCATTGCGTATAACGGACATTTTGTATTACGAAGATAGTATATATTTTGTGTTACAGTATAGTACCAATTGGCATTAATTATTTTTCAAATTAAACTACAGTAGCATTCGCACAAACTATATATCTGACGTAGTTGTGAATTTAAAGATATAATGCGCGTATCAATATTTCACCCCAGGGGGGGGGAGCGACTGGCTGACCATGGGAATTTGACTAATTTTATGTTTGGGGGTCTAATTCCCCACCCTAGAGCCAAGCAGTTTTGTATAAATCCCCACAGTGGGAGATGCTTGGTATATCAAATGGCCCGGTAGCGGCCCAATATTACCGGGATCTAAAACCCGAACACAGTATATTTCCCGGTACCCGGAATCATTTGACGTGTCAAATTCCGCATATGCCCGCCGGGGAGGGGAAATATTGATATGTGCATAAACACCGTAACATTTACTCAACATCGTATATGCCATCCTTGACAGACTGTTCGATGCCTGATGTCGCCAACGCAACCATTGAAGCACCAAAAGGAACAACGTACGGCGAAATCGCTATTGTAACGTGTTATAAGGGGTTTACACGAACCGGAAATGCGTTTGTGACGTGTCTAGATGGGCCTGTTTGGAGTGATCTGCCAACTTGCGCTATACAAGGTTTTGTAACGTCTTTATTTCCAAAACAAACACTAATAAATATGTAAATGTGTACGTGACGAAATAATACGATATCTGCTTTTTGGTATTCACAATCTGTCTGAATTATCATTAAAGAGTTTCGGAATACGGTTGAGCTGTTCACTATGTCTCCATAGTATACTGTTATAGTGGACAGAAAATTTAAAGTACACATGGAATGTTGAATTATAATTCAGACAAAACAGTATTAATTTAAAATACAAATAAAAAAAATAGACATATACGAATTATCTTCATTTAACCACATGGGCTCATACATAAGTTGTATCATAACTAGAAAAGAAATGTTATTAACTTACGAGCAGTAATACTCCTTTAAACAACATGACATTAATAATGAAATTCAAATAATTTAAAGACTATGACGTCGATTAATACAGATATGTGTATAGTTGTTTATGCAATTTGAGAGATGAGTGCTGTGTATGTTGATGTTTACATTGTTGTAAACGTTGTTAGATTGCGGTGACCCCACACCTGTAAACGGCACAGTTAACGACACCATGACGACGTATGGAACTGTGGTGCACGTGACATGTGACTCTGGCGCCCACGTGACCGGGGATCCAGTGATCACTTGTAGATCTGACGGCACGTGGAGCGACAATCCCACGTGCGGCCTGGACGGTAAGGGTGTGATGTTCATGGCTTGTATTGATCGTACATTGAAAGCCAGAAGGTGATATCAGTCTCCTTTGCATAGATGCTCGTGACCCATTCTGTTTTATAAAGGATGATTTATATTTATATTGTTACGTTTATATTTTACGTTGTTGAAATCAATATTATTTGCGGAATGCCGTATATGTTTTTCGAACAACCATTTTGTTTGTACTTTAAATTATTTGGTCATATTTATTATTTTCAAGCATGCATCAGAGAAACGAAAAAATAAAAACGTTTTATCTATTTTCATTGGCCTATAAATGATTTTTTTTAAATGAGTGCAACATTGTATTAAATATTACTTTTGTACATTTAATACAACTGTTCATATGAGTATAGCTTTGTTACGCAGTTACTGCCCAATTATTATTTACTGCCGATGTTTTCGTTCTCAAAAACATCAATAGCCGCGTACTATGTCTTGTTTTGCACTTCATTCAGACTGTGGATACGTCACTATCGCCAATGCTGACGTCAACTTAGATGACGGGACGCTTGTCGGTGCTAACGCCACCGTAACATGCCAAGACGGCTACAGCTTGAACGGGACCGAGGTTATAACGTGTTCGGCTTCCGGTTGGGGAACTCTACCGACGTGTGATATTCTAGGTTTGCAAATTTAGTATTTATATTACAGACAAATAAAAAATAGATTATACATCATATTATATTATATATTGTGTTGACGAATCTGTTGTTAGGTACATTAATTAAAAAATATAACTGGATTTTAATTTTGTGTTGTCCAGTTTTACATTAGGGCTGGTATTTATCTTAGTCGAAATTAATACAATTCTTATGAAATTTTATCATTGGATTTTCTGAACATGAAATGAATTGTTTGAAGATTTGACACAGAAGTTGCTATATGATTCCAGTTGTATCTTAATAGTTAATATGCGATACCATCCTCGTCCAAAGCATGTTTTGTTCAAATACAAATATAACTTGACTAATATTCAACTTGAAAAGGGACTATGTCAACGAAAAATATGTTTCCTATTGTACTATAAATGATATGTGATTATAAAAAAAAGCGCTAAATTAAGACATATACATTAAATAAAGAATAACTAATATAAAACATAATAAGATATCACATAAAAACACATCAGCAAAAATGTTTGTAAAAATTTAAACCAGCAGCTGGTATCAAACTCACGACTTAGGAGCTATACGAAGAAATGACCAACTGCGCTAATCTGCTTTGTCTTTGTTTGTCTACATGTGTCAACTATGGTTTTACTAAATACTCACAATTCTGTTGCCAAAATGTAAACATGAAAAGGGCCAAATAATTGCTTCCTATCTCAGAATGCGAAAACTCTTTTCCCATTATATATTTATCTTTTTTAACAGTTATTATTAATACCTTAATTTTATTTTTTAAGAAATTACCCTCTTAAGGCCCATTTCGTTGGCATCGCCCTTTAAGTTAAGAATATATTTAAATATTTATAAATACGAGTATGGGCGCTCGTAAGACATGAAGTTCACACAGTCGCTTAACAAGAGAAACAAAATGTTTAGTGGTAATGTAACAGTGTAGAGTCGATTGTTTGCATATCTTATAATAAAACAATGAAACAAAAACCTGCTGTTCATGACAGATTGCGGCGATCCATCCCCAAGCAATGGTTCGGCACAGTTGCCGCTAGGTACAAAATTCGGGTCCATAGCTATCGTCACCTGTAATGACGGTTATGCGGTCAACGGATCCGAGTATATCGCCTGCCAAAAAGATGGAAACTGGACCTCTAGACCGACATGTATCCGGGGTATATATTATATAAATATTGCATTCTTTGAGGGAGATAGTGTATTGTGTCAACCCGAGAAAATACTGTTGCGGGCAACAGTATTTTTCGAGGGTTGACAAAATGCACTATCGCCCTCAAAGAATGCAATATTTATTTTATTTTACCAAAACAGGGCTTCTCAATAAACAATGCGTTTCGGTAACACGGATTAATTTACTCACCGTTTCATAAGCGCCCTTTAACTCCGATAAACATGTCAATCGCTACGACGTCATAGCGGGTGATATTGCTGTGTGATATTTAAAATTATTGACTGCTTCGTTTTTATATGAACAAAGAAGGAAAACAAAAGGGTGAGGTATAATAATGAGGCTTATTAAATGCTACATTTGAGAGAGAAGATACATTTAATAAAGTTGTTTGTTTCTCATATTTTTTCCAATCAATGCTGTGTTGGTGACCATTTTACTGTCTATGAATGTTCGCTTAAAACAAATCTTTTGAAGTAAAAACTTTATTCGTACGTTCTTGGCTACTTGCATAATGATTCTGAACGTATCTGTATTACTAGTATGCAGTTGTTAAATATGTTGTTCACTAATGAAAAAAGAACGTCATATTAAGCCACTGAAGTTAGCCTCTTGTCGCAGTTAATTTGTCATGTAGTTCCATTACACCTTACCCATCACCGTCCATGTATTAATGTTATACAGACTGTGGCAATCCCGCGCCGACAAATGGAAGGGCTGATATTTCACAAGGGACAACGTTTGGCCGCACAGCCACTATATCATGCAATGAGGGATATGACCGGAATGGGTCAGCCTTGGTCACCTGCACCGACCAGGGCTGGGACGTTATACCAACATGCGACATGCAGGGTGAGATTTGATCACTTTGTGAAAATGAAGAAACGCGTCGATATAATTTTAAAATATAATGAAATATATTGATATTACCACGACTGTCCATTAGTCCATAGCATTGTTGTAATTCCAGCAGGTCTCATCTAATTTTCAAGATTTGAAATGAATTTTCATTTGAAATGCTCGCGGTGAATAGAGTTCACAATTGGCTGATTGCACAATGAATATAAACAATTTTGAAGCTAAGTCAGCGATAATTAAGACAAACATGTGCCAATGATGAATGCGGAGACAACAATTAATTATATTAAAATTACACATTTTGCAATTGTGTAACAAGCACGTGGCTTGTATTAAAGCTCAAATGTCGGTAAAATGCAGTTGGGATGACATTGTTTCGAAGGCACACTATTTTAGTAAAACTTTCTAAATAATATTATTTGTATTCAGACTAATATTATTTGTAATATTGGAGGTCGCGGTGGCGTAGTGGATATGGTGTCCGCCTAGCGATCGGGAGGTCCCGGGTTCGATCCCCACTCTGGGGGCGTTCTCAAGATCTCCCCAAACGACACAAAGTACTGGTTCTACCCAGGAAACGGACTCGAGAGTGTCTCAATAAGCCTAAGGCTTTCGATTCAATCGAGTTAAAATAAATAGGTTTAAACTAATATTATTTATACTGTTATTATGACTTGATATGTATTATTACTATGTTGCAGTGTGCGATGCGCTTGTAATAGCGAACGGGACAGTGAACTATCCGAGCGGTATGGAGTTTGGGGGACTCGCATTCATATCGTGTGACACTGGCTATATCCTGCAAGGGCCAGCCCAAATCACGTGTAAAGCGGGACCAACGTGGAGTGCAAGTCCGACATGTTTGAGGGGTACATTATGTTTGATTTATTACTTCCGCCACGGAGGTCATTCCAACGTTAGTTTATATAACATAACATAACATAATCTTTATTAGGCATTAAACAGCATACTGCAAATTTGTTGCCTATACATACAATATATTGGTGAGAAAGCAAAGACATAATACATGTATTTGGGAAGTACAACGTCAAGAATAGTATCCAAAACCGAGAAAATTAACCTCATTAATGTCAGTCTAGTCATTTAATACACGGATAAAGTTATTGTTATATGTGTATGTTGGTGAAGAACTTAGATACAAAATGTTATGAACGGATTGGCGCGAACATTTTTGGTCATGTTCTAACATGAAACTCGCACTTTTTTTCTATAGACAAAGAACAAAATTATCGTTGTTAAACTACCCAATATACAACGCAAAAAGTAATCCCGAATCTGAGCGGAGCATAGTAAAATATAGTTCTCGTTACAATTGCAAAACTACTTGTCTAATCATGTTAGAATCGAACTATTTTTCGGCCAATAAACAATTCTTTGTCGTTTTGAAGCGTAGCTATTAAACCACTCGAGCTAATGCCCTCGTTGTTTAATTCCTACGCATCAGAACTCCAAATCGTTGTTTATTGGCCATAAACAGCGATAAATAGAAAATTATTGATCAAATTTTGTTGGTGATCTGAGTTAATGGCTATAAAAAAAGTTAAATATACTACCTTAAGCATTTGTATAGATTGCGGAGAACTGACAGTTCATAACGGTCAATTTACTGTCACCTCGGGGAATACAACTCTGGGTTCGACCGCCATCATTTCTTGTGACGCTGGGTATGACATTAATGGGTCTACATCTGTCACGTGTGAACATACTGGCTGGGGTGACGTCACTACATGTGATATACGAGGTAAGAGAAACGTTTAAATATTAAACATGTACTAAGAGGCGTGTTTTGTTTTTGCAAAAACATACCTGTCTTATGGCCGATGTTCAGTTTATTTTTTCTCCATTAAATGATGGAAATATCTAAGTAATTACTTGATGTTTAAGAAAATTATTTCTGACTTTTCTATTAACCAGTCAAATGTAGTAGACTGATAAGCACATTGGTTGTACTTTCAAACAAGTACTGTATTTTCCTAGATACACGTGATTTATTAGAAACATGAATACCGCCAATTGCTGTCTTTGGCAAAGATGCTGCACATTCAATTTATCACTGAGGCATGTGTGCACGTTACTTTATATGTTTTATTTACTTTTAGTCTGCGATGACCCATCTCCCACGAATGGCAAGGCGGTCACACCGAGGGGACGTAACTACGGCGAGGTAGCCTACATACGCTGCAACGACAGTTACGTGCTACAGGGTTATCCGGAAATAGTTTGCAGCGCGGGCGGTAACTGGAGCTCGTCATCAACGTGTATCCGAGGTAAATATTTTTGTGAAATGCAACATGAAACTGGTAAAGCGGCAAATATATGCACTGGTAAACTACAATCAGTATGTACCGGGAGTGATTTCTGTATATTCAATAATTGTTCAATGTTTGTAAATTGCAGCGACAACTTTTTTTATTAATAATGAAAAAATTGATAATAATAATAGTTATAATAGTTATAATAATAATTATAATAATAATAATAATAATAATTATTATTATTATTATAGTTATAATAATAATAATAATAATAATAATAATAATTATTATTATTATTATTATTATCTGAGACTTTGTCAAGTTGTCAAGTCATACCAATGTAGGCCTTGGTACTACAATTGTATTTGTGCAATTTGTTTAAAGTTTGATATCTTAGACTTGCGAAAATATGTAATGAACGTTGACTTAATTAATTTATATATGACTACTTCTAGATTGCGGAGGCATAGTGTTAGAGAACGGTGAAGTGACCATATCTGGCGGAAGTTTATTGGGCTCAACCGCGACCTTCACTTGCAATGAAGGATTCAATCTAACAGGTTCATCTATGGCAACGTGCTACGATTCCGGGTGGAATGATTCGGCAACGTGTGATATCCAAGGTAACACTTTGATATCCAAGGTAATAAGCTTTTGGTTTATTTGTTGATTTTTGGTGTGTATACATTTTATCCAAAGAATAAAACCACCGTTATTCATATATTCTTTTTTTTATTTCAATGTAATTATCTAACAATTTTGCCTTCTGATCCTATAAATACGTAAAACATTTACAACATGAGTACATGTACATTGTATTCATATAATGTATTCATCGTCGAAACCCACCGTAAGTCATTATGTACATACCGCTTAAAAACTGTTGTGCACGCACGTGCATTCGCGCAGGGTAATTAAACTACTTTTGTATCGGTTCACTGTCCACTCTCTACAGGCTTCGTGGACCACGTGCAGGACAACGGTAAATGTGATAAAAGCGAACAATCTCCAATGAAACTGTTTAATTATGCGTCGTTTCATTGGTTGAATTTTCCGTGTTGACTTTGACACGGAACCAATGAGATGTCTCGTGAATTATTCATGTGTACGAAGTTTTGCTAGCCTAATCTCCCACGGTCTGGTCAAGAATAGCGTATTTGAGCGAACGTGGGTTCCGACGATGAGTTTCTACGACTATTCATCTTCGGAATAGTTCTCGTATTGTCGGCCTTATGTGTTTAACCATAATTATGTTAGTGGACATCACTACACAAGCTTCTTTAGGCTTTAACATCAATCCACTTATATTTCAGATGTATATATGTGAATGATGCTAGTATAGTTTTAAAGTAAATGTTATATGTTTAAATTAACAGTAAAAGTACTAATACTTAGTTACTTCTGTTTATTAATTTGTTGTATGAGTCCTATGACTCTCAAGTATACACGTTAAACGACAGCGGTTCGTTCTATACCAACAAAATGCAGACACGTTTAAAATCGAGACAAAAACCATGTGATATCGACGCAACTTTAGAACTTGCATACGCACGTTAATATGTTTATCTTATTTTACAGTGTGTCCTTCATACATCATTGCCAATGGTATGATAAAGCCCCCAAATGGTAGGAAATTTGGGGACTTGTCGTTCGTTACCTGTGACGAAGGCTTCGTCCTCAACGGCAGTGCCCTTATATCCTGTCTACATGGACCTGTATGGAGTGACGAGCCATCGTGTGTCATCAGAGGTAGACGACTTTTATTTATTATATGCTTTTCAGTGAAATATCGAATTTTATTGGTGAAATAAAATGTTATATTTTCACTGTTGCAGCAGTGAAAATATAAGATTTTATATTTTCTCTGCAGTGAACATATAACATAAAACGGACTATTTTCCATAAATAGCATCGATCTACAAGTAGTGGTTTGCAACCCTTGTCAAATTTATATACATGTACAGTATGTACATGCATGTGTTTACATAAAACACATTATAAAATTCAACAAAATTATAATTTAGCGACAACGACTCACAAAATATGGCCTTTTTACCCACCATACTAACGAGTGACAGTTTTGGAATCATTTATGACGTCATTCTTATGACGTCAGAATACACGAACTTGTGACGTTAAAGCTTATCTCGCGCAATTTTATTTATTTGTTGTCCAAAAGCATAAACTAAAAAGTTTTTTTTTTATTTCGATGTTAAGGTCGTATTTTGTTTCACTCGTGATTATAGAAAAAAAAAAAATTTCTTTTGTGCCACTCGTAAAAATATCGTTTTCTATGAACACTCGTGAAATAAAATACGATCTTACACCGAAATCAACAAATATCCTCTATATCTTTCGTTAAACTACCTAAACAACTAACGTACACAACACTAAAAAGAAGAAACACACATAAAACATAAACCAGTGACTAAAACTAATAGAAGTCATTAACTTGTCTGTTATTATCTTGGTAGATCTAAGTATGTTTTGTTACGGTATCTATGTATGCCATGTTATATGTTTTCAATTTGTCCAATTGTACATGTAACACGACTTCGATAAAAATGTATGTCATGCGCAAGGAATGTGTATACACTTGAATGTCTTTGTGTGAAGTGAAACTGAAAAAGGCATACCCCACTTGTTTAATTTGGTACCTAATGTAAATGTATTGATTCTAAACTTTATAAATGCTCATCATATATCGTGCACATTTTTGATTCGGCAATTTTTAGTTAAACATGTGCATGTATACCGGTATTTGTGGCAGATTGTATGAGAAACGATAACATAACTTATAACTACATTATTTCGTTATTTACATTTTATCTGCGAAGGAACCGAAGTCTGATCTTTTGTACGTTATCTTCAATGAACATCTGGATAACAATTCATTTGACAGCTAAAAGACTTATTGACCACGTCGCAACTACGCTTTTATGACATTATTCACTCACATCACCTGTCCAAATCGCCATTGTTAAGTTCATATATGTTTAATAGTGTATATTTCTTAAGTATACTAGTATAAAATGCCAAATTTAATGTCCTGTACTATTCTTTTCTGTTTATAGACTGTGGCGACCCCACGCCCGCTAAGGGTTCACGAAACAGCTCCGACACGACATATGAATCTGTTGTGAAGATCACGTGTGGTAACGGAAATGTATTGAGCGGATCCTCCGTCATCACGTGCCAAGCTGACGGGACCTGGAGTGACACGCCCACATGTTCGCCTGATGGTGCGTATTCTTGAATATGAATACAAAATACTTGCTGTTGTTTTTTCTATTTAAGAAATACTTTTCGATGTCAAGTTATTTATCGGTTAATAAACAACAATTTGGAGTTCTAATGCGTATGAATTAAACCACAAGGGCGTTAGAGTTAATATACCGCATAAGAACGACAAATGGGTGTTTATTTGCCCATAAACAACGCTAATGCGAAACATATTTCGAGTCTAACATGACAACATTTTCTGCAATTATAATGCGAACTCTATTTTACAGTTTCGGAACTATTTTTTGTTTATTGTTTATTAGCAGTTTAACAATGGTAAATTGTGTTCTTTGTCTATAGAAAACTCTGCGAGTGTTATGTTGGAATCGATTTCTTATGATTATTTTTTACATGCATGGATCCCATGTTGCTGATTCGCATGCTTGTAGAAATTGCTCAAAGTGTCTTAAGATAAATGGAAATATTTACGAAATTACTTAAGATGTTTGTGGATATGGAGCCTGATTTTGAAAGCTTTTCGTTCGTATAGTCACTTATATCAAATTCTACAGAAACTCAACCAGCAAAAGTTGTTGCTTGCGTAGCGTACGCCAAAGAGTTCTTAAAGTGTTTTCCATGTTTTTGCAATTGTTGGTTTGTGTGGTTGTTAGTTAGCAACGCATGTGTTTTCTTGTTGTTCCTATTTTCAACTCCTTGTATTTGTTCCTAAAGATTGTGGGCTGATATTTATCGCTGATGCCGTGGTCTCCACTCCAAATGGCACAACCGACGGAGCGGTCGCCGACGTGGCATGTAAACCTGGCTACCAGTTGAACGGGACCGACACTGTTCAGTGTCTTAATGGTAGCTGGACAAAGTTACCCACTTGCGACATACTGGGTAATGCACGAGTCTTGCAATTTTAAAATCTTTGCTATACTTGAACATAATACTTGTAATATAAGTATTTTGACGCCATTTTGTTTGAATAGCACAAAGATGCGGACTGCACAGGCTAATCCGGGACGACATTTTACGCACATGCATTAAGACTGGTTTTCTCACGACGCGCCATATTATTTTTGTATGTGTATGTTTATATTATTTGTACATCTGTGCAATTGCTTTGTAAATACTTTGCAAATCTGTGTACACTTATAAACATTACATGTTGATAACAAGCTTTGTGTATGTATTTGATACTGCTTATAATATATAAAATTACATAATTATAAATGCATATATGTCTGCCGCAAGAAATAATACATGTGATGCAGTATATTTATCATGTAATAAATTCATGCATAATGTCTGACTCATGTCAGTCTTGAACTTGAAAATCAGTCTCAACCACGGAGCAAGATGGCAAATGGCATTGCAATAAAAACTATGCCGGTCAACACGGAAGAAAACGATACTCAATAGACTGCGGCGAAAGCCAGAGTCTTGAGTACCAAAAAGCAGGTATTGTTTTTGACACGGCAAATTAACGGTGGTCTCCCCTGCGTCCGGCTGTTTTCAATACAGTTGAACACCGCTATTTCGAACACCGTTAATTTGATTTAATCGCTATTTCGAACTAACTTTTCGGTCAATGGTGTGATGACTAGGATTAGTTAGGGTATTGTGCATTTCAAAGTGCTCATCCTTAAAATGCTCTGTCTTATATCACAGTTTTCTTTGATCTTTTATAATTTGTTTAAAAAAAAAATAAATAAATGCAATTAGTGTTTATTGTTTGTTTTTTTACTATTTTTACAATATTTACGAATATTCATATTTATTTATTAGTACAATAAACACAATAGAACATCGCTATTTTGATCTTTCCTATTTCGAACTATTTTCGCCGGTCCCAACGACCTTGAAATATTGTTCAACTGTATTGACTAGTGATCAGGGGATATCCCTGCTAGGAGTTTGTTGACGAGTTTCAACGCTTTGATTTTCTTAATGATATTTTCTTCAGATTGTGGTAAGACGTCGATAAATAACGGTTCAACATCGTTCCCGACTGGGACTACATACGGTGAGATCGGATTCGTCACCTGTAACAGCGGCTACATACTGAACGGGTCACAGTACATCGCATGCCAAGTTGATGGCAACTGGAGCTCCAACCCTTCTTGCATAAGAGGTATAGACATTTGTTGTTTTTGCCACTTATCAAATCACTGATAATTATAAATACATCACAACCTTTTTCACGCGCTCGTTTGTGTACATAGGTTAACACATGGTATGCGAATACAATGATTGGCAGACATTCTAGACTGATTTGCATAAGAGTTACTTTCGTGGATACGTCTATTGGTTATCTGCTTTGCGAATGACATCTAGTTATCTTTATAATTCATCTGCATTATTTCGGTAGATTAATTCTATTTGTTTCATACCCTGCTTTCATCCCGGTCCAGTTTGCCGATTTGAAAGTTGTCGCCCATTGGGGTTTGTGCCTCCCTCTGTGATCTGTCATGTGATAAAAGCCTTTTTGTTCAGTCAGTCGTGTCATCTTCACTGAAGTCCAATGTTCACAGAATAATTTTAAAGCTCAGTTCGTGCATAACATGACGGTGTGAAGGGCACAAGCTGTGCGAGTCATCCCTCTTAAAGATCGGAAAAAAGAGTTGGATATGTGTGTTTCGAAATATATTCTTTTTCCACGCGTGAGAGCATATGAGGACATATGAGGGCATATGGTACTTGCCTTAAATGAACTAGTAGTTGAATATGATATATGTTCTGCTCTGCTGCAGATAGCATTCTATTTCACATTCTGTAAACCATTTTCGTGTTTTAGACTGTGGAGATCCAACGCCACTGAATGGTATTGCCAACACTTCCCTGGGAACTTTGCTTGGACAGACTGCCATCATTTCGTGCAACGACGGTTATAACCTAACTGGGTCAGCGTCAGTAGAATGCACTGAAGATGGCTGGGACAGTCTTTCTCAATGCGAGATACAAGGTTATTTTCAGTTTATTTACAGAAATAGTGTACAATCTATTACATTAGCTGCATTAATATGCATATCCGTATAACATATATCGTGAGGGTGTTACTTTGGTCGCGAGCAAAATCGATTTAATTATGGATGGCAACGAATAGCAAATATGTAACCAGTTCACCGATTTTTGTATTCGAGTTGCTAATCGGTTGACGTGACCTAATTTATTGAGTAAAACGTACACAAGAACGCAAATATGTCCAGTATGGCAGTAAGTTTAAGTGACGTACCCATCCTTACTATTACGTTACGCTAACAAGTTTCTATAGCTATCATTTTTAATGTTTTCATAGTTTTAATATTGTTTAATTCTGAATAATTGCTCTGTTGAAATAGGAACAATTCACCGTTCAGTTATTTTCAATTAATACAAGATATAATGTGAGAACAATTAATTATAATGTCTCTGAATTGTTACAGAATGCGTTGATCCCAAACCACCAAACGGACAAACCAATTATCCCGGCGGAAGGAAGTTTGGAGACATTGCCTTCATATCCTGTGACAGTGGCTATGTCTTGCAGGGGCCTGCACAAATCACGTGTAAAGCGGGACCAACGTGGAGTGCAAGCCCGACGTGTTTGAGAGGTTACCTAAATATTTTGCCAGACATTTTAATAATAGTTATTATTGTTTTGTAGTATAGTTTAGTACATTTTAATTTGTTTGGTGCGGGAAAATAATATTCATGTACAATTAACATGAATGTTCATGTTCAGCGATTACATGAGGTAATTTAAGTGCATACGTCAGCGATTGTGCAATCATTTTTGTAGCAGATGGTCGTATGACTTCGAAAATTTAAGTGCATTTAAATTCATCAGTTTATTTTATAGAGGGTAAGTGGTTATCTTTCATTTTAATTTAGTGTGTTAATTTAATATCTTTCTTTACTGGCCTTCATTACTATGGATCGATGCAGTATGAATACGTAGCGTTTGTTGGTCACAGTGCTTACTCTGCCGTTCGCCAAATTAATGAACGGTTACAAATTTCAACATGTTGCTAAATTGATTTCCAGTTGGCTACACCAAACCCTTTAAAATACACAAAATGAGTGGGATCAACATTAAGCGGTAAATTAGGCATAAAAAATATCAAGGGCAAGCCATGGGTTATATGACTGTAAAAACGCTCAACGCATGTTTAATTGTTGATTCCTGTAGATTGCGGGGACCCATCGCCACAAAACGGACGCGCAACCTTCACATCCGGTACAACACTTGATTCAAATGCGACAATATCGTGCGAACCTGGATTCAACATCACTGGACCGGAAATTTTAACATGCGTGGACAGTGGCTGGGACGGAAATACTTCATGCACTATTCAAAGTAAATTAATTGTGTATCAATTTGTGTTATGTAAAACAGTTAACATTGTGTTATGGGCAGTTGTTTGTATTATGCAAGTATTTATTCAAAATATAACACTTCAGGATTTGTGCATTTCGTATCAAATTGTTTTATTATTTTATTTAAAGGTAAGGGTATTAACGTTCATTTGCATTTGTGGTAGTTTAGCAGTTCGAATCAATTATTAATTTATTATCCAAAGTTAAACTCTTTCAACATATGCTTTGTTGAAGCAATTTATCTTAATTATTTTTTTTAAGAAACAATTTTAGCATTGCGTGTAGCGGACATTTTGTATTACGAAGATAGTATATATTTTGTATTACGAAGATAGTATATATTTTGTATTTCGAAGATACTATATATTTTGTATAACGAAGATAGTATATATTTTGTATTACGAAGATAGTATATATTTTGTGTTACAGTATAGTACCAATTGGCATTAATTATTTTTCAAATTAAACTACAGTAGCATTCGCACAAACTATATATCTGACGTAGTTGTGAATTTAAAGATATAATGCGCCTATCAATATTTCACCCCAGGGGGGGGGAGCGACGGGCTGACCATGGGAATTTGACTAATTTTATGTTTGGGGGTCTAATTCCCCACCCTAGAGCCAAGCAGTTTTGTATAAATCCCCACAGTGGGAGATGCTTGGTATATCAAATGGCCCGGTAGCGGCCCAATATTACCGGGATCTAAAACCCGAACAAAGTATATTTCCCGGTACCCGGAATCATTTGACGTGTCAAATTCCGCATATGCCCGCCGTGGAGGGGAAATATTGATATGTGCATAATCACCGTAACATTTACTCAACATCGTATATGCCATCCTTGACAGACTGTTCGATGCCTGATGTCGCCAACGCAACCATTGAAGCACCAAAAGGAACAACGTACGGCGAAATCGCTATTGTAACGTGTTATAAGGGGTTTACACGAACCGGAAATGCGTTTGTGACGTGTCTAGATGGGCCTGTTTGGAGTGATCTGCCAACTTGCGCTATACAAGGTTTTGTAACGTCTTTATTTCCAAAACAAACACTAATAAATATGTAAATGTGTACGTGACGAAATAATACGATATCTGCTTTTTGGTATTCACAATCTGTCTGAATTATCATTAAAGAGTTTCGGAATACAGTTGAGCTGTTCACTATGTCTCCATAGTATACTGTTATAGTAGACAGAACATTTAAAGTACACATGGAATGTTGAATTATAATTCAGACAAAACAGTATTAATTTAAAATACAAATAAAAAAAATAGACATATACGAATTATCTTCATTTAACCACATGGGCTCATACATAAGTTGTATCATAACTAGAAAAGAAATGTTATTAACTTACGAGCAGTAATACTCCTTTAAACAACATGACATTAATAATGAAATTCAAATAATTTAAAGACTATGACGTCGATTAATACAGATATGTGTATAGTTGTTTATGCAATTTGAGAGATGAGTGCTGTGTATGTTGATGTTTACATTGTTGTAAACGTTGTTAGATTGCGGTGACCCCACACCTGTAAACGGCACAGTTAACGACACCATGACGACGTATGGAACTGTGGTGCACGTGACATGTGACTCTGGCGCCCACGTGACCGGGGATCCAGTGATCACTTGTAGATCTGACGGCACGTGGAGCGACAATCCCACGTGCGGCCTGGACGGTAAGGGTGTGATGTTCATGGCTCGTATTGATCGTACATTGAAAGCCAGAAGGTGATATCAGTCTCCTTTGCATAGATGCTGGTGACCCATTCTGTTTTAAAAAGGATGATTTATATTTATATTGTTACGTTTATATTTTACGTTGTTGAAATCAATATTATTTGCGGAATGCCGTATATGTTTTTCGAACAACCATTTTGTTTGTACTTTAAATTATTTGGTCATATTTATTATTTTCAAGCATGCATCAGAGAAACGAAAAAATAAAAACGTTTTATCTATTTTCATTGGCCTATAAATGATTTTTTTTAAATGAGTGCAACATTGTATTAAATATTACTTTTGTACATTTAATACAACTGTTCATATGAGTATAGCTTGTTACGCAGTTACTGCCCAATTATTATTTACTGCCGATGTTTTCGTTCTCAAAAACATCAATAGCCGCGTACTATGTCTTGTTTTGCACTTCATTCAGACTGTGGATACGTCACTATCGCCAATGCTGACGTCAACTTAGATGACGGGACGCTTGTCGGTGCTAACGCCACCGTAACATGCCAAGACGGCTACAGCTTGAACGGGACCGAGGTTATAACGTGTTCGGCTTCCGGTTGGGGAACTCTACCGACGTGTGATATTCTAGGTTTGCAAATTTAGTATTTATATTACAGACAAATAAAAAATAGATTATACATCATATTATATTATATATTGTGTTGACGAATCTGTTGTTAGGTACATTAATTAAAAAATCTAAACTGGATTTTAATTTTGTGTTGTCCAGTTTTACATTAGGGCTGGTATTTATAAATAATCTTAGTCGAAATTAATAAAATTCTTATGAAATTTTATCATTGGATTTTCTGAACATGAAATGAATTGTTTGAAGATTTGACACAGAAGTTGCTATATGATTCCAGTTGTATCTTAATAGTTAATATGCGATACCATCCTCGTCCAAAGCATGTTTTGTTCAAATACAAATATAACTTGACTAATATTCAACTTGAAAAGGGACTATGTCAACGAAAAATATGTTTCCTATTGTACTATAAATGATATGTGATTATAAAAAAAGCGCTAAATTAAGACATATACATTAAATAAAGAATAACTAATATAACACATAATAAGATATAACATAAAAACACATCAGCAAAAATGTTTGTAAAAATTTAAACCAGCAGCTGGTATCGAACTCGCGACTTAGGAGCTATACGAAGAAATGACCAACTGCGCTAATCTGCTTTGTCTTTGTTTGTCTACATGTGTCAACTATGGTTTTACAAAATACTCACAATTCTGTTGCCAAAATGTAAACATGAAAAGGGCCAAATAATTGCTTCCTATCTCAGAATGCGAAAACTCTTTTCCCATTATATATTTACCTTTTTTAACAGTTATTATTAATACCTTAATTTTATTTTTTAAGACATTACCCTCTTAAGGCCCATTTCGTTGGCATCGCCCTTTAAGTTAAGAATATATTTAAATATTTATAAATACGAGTATGGGCGCTCGTAAGACATGAAGTTCACACAGTCGCTTAACAAGAGAAACAAAATGTTTAGTGGTAATGTAACAGTGTAGAGTCGATTGTTTGCATATCTTATAATAAAACAATGAAACAAAAACCTGCTGTTCATGTCAGATTGTGGCGATCCATCCCCAAGCAATGGTTCGGCACAGTTGCCGCTAGGTACAAAATTCGGGTCCATAGCTATCGTCACCTGTAATGACGGTTATGCGGTCAACGGATCCGAGTATATCGCCTGCCAAAAAGATGGAAACTGGACCTCTAGACCGACATGTATCCGGGGTATATATTATATAAATATTGCATTCTTTGAGGGAGATAGTGTATTGTGCCAACCCGAGAAAATACTGTTGCGGGCAACAGTATTTTTCGAGGGTTGACAAAATGCACTATCGCCCTCAAAGAATGCAATATTTATTTTATTTTACCAAAACAGGGCTTCTCAATAAACAATGCGTTTCGGTAACACGGATTAATTTACTCACCGTTTCATAAGCGCCCTTTAACTCCGATAAACATGTCAATCGCTACGACGTCATAGCGGGTGATATTGCTGTGTGATATTTAAAATTATTGACTGCTTCGTTTTTATATGAACAAAGAAGGAAAACAAAAGGGTGAGGTATAACAATGAAGCTTATTAAATGCCACATTTGAGAGAGAAGATACATTTAATAAAGTTGTTTGTTTCTCATATTTTTTCCAATCAATGCTGTGTTGGTGACCATTTTACTGTCTATGAATGTTCGCTTAAAACAACTCTTTTGAAGTAAAAACTTTATTCGTACGTTCTTGGCTACTTGCATAATGATTCTGAACGTATCTGTATTACTAGTATGCAGTTGTTAAATATGTTGTTCACTAATGAAAAAAGAACGTCATATTAAGCCACTGAAGTTAGCCTCTTGTCGCAGTTAATTTGTCATGTAGTTCCATTACACCTTACCCATCACCGTCCATGTATTAATGTTATACAGACTGTGGCAATCCCGCGCCGACAAATGGAAGGGCTGATATTTCACAAGGGACAACGTTTGGCCGCACAGCCACTATATCATGCAATGAGGGATATGACCGGAATGGGTCAGCCTTGGTCACCTGCACCGACCAGGGCTGGGACGATATACCAACATGCGACATACAGGGTGAGATTTGATCACTTTGTGAAAATGAAGAAACGCGTCGATATAATTTTAAAATATAATGAAATATATTGATATTACCACGACTGTCCATTAGTCCATAGCATTGTTGTAATTCCAGCAGGTCTCATCTAATTTTACATTTTATGTTTCAAGATTTGAAATGAATTTTCATTTGAAATGCTCGCGGTGAATAGAGTTCACAATTGACTGATTGCACAATGAATATAAACAATTTGAAGCTAAGTCAGCGATAATTAAGACAAACATGTGCCAATGATGAATGCGGAGACAACAATTAATTATATTAAAATTACACATTTGCAATTGTGTAACAAGCACGTGGCTTGTATTAAAGCTCAAATGTCGGTATAATGCAGTTGGGATGACATTGTTTCGAAGGGACACTATTTTAGTAAAATCTTTCTAAATAATATTATTTGTATTCAGACTAATATTATTTGTAATATTGGAGGTCGCGGTGGCGTAGTGGATATGGTGTCCGCCTAGCGATCGGGAGGTCCCGGGTTCGATCCCCACTCTGGGGCGTTCTCAAGATCTCCCCAAAGTACTGGTTCTACCCAGGAAACGGACTCGAGAGTGTCTCAATAAGCCTAAGGCTTTCGATTCAATCGAGCTAAAATAAATAGGTTTAAACTAATATTATTTATACTGTTATTATGCCTTGATATGTATTATTACTATGTTGCAGTGTGCGATGCGCTTGTAATAGCGAACGGGACAGTGAACTATCCGAGCGGTATAGAGTTTGGGGGACTCGCATTCATATCGTGTGACACTGGCTATATCCTGCAAGGGCCAGCCCAAATCACGTGTAAAGCGGGACCAACGTGGAGTGCAAGTCCGACATGTTTGAGGGGTACATTATGTTTGATTTATTACTTCCGCCACGGAGGTCATTCCAACGTTAGTTTATATAACATAACATAACATAATCTTTATTAGGCATTAAACAACATACTGCAAATTTATTGCCTATACATACAATATATTGGTGAGAAAGCAAAGACATAATACATGTATTTGGGAAGTACAACACTCATGTAAATGGTCAAGAATAGTATCCAAAACCGAGAAAATTAACCTCATTAATGTCAGTCTAGTCATTTAATACACGGATAAAGTTATTGTTATATGTGTATGTTGGTGAAGAACTTAGATACAAAATGTTATGAACGGATTGGCGCGAACATTTTTGGTCATGTTCTAACATGAAACTCGCACTTTTTTTCTATAGACAAAGAACAAAATTATCGTTGTTAAACTACCCAATATACAACGCAAAAAGTAATCCCGAATCTGAGCGGAGCATAGTAAAATATAGTTCTCGTTACAATTGAAAAAATATTTGTCTAATCATGTTAGAATCGGACTATTTTTCGCATTATCGTTGTTTATCGGCCAATAAACAATTCTTTGTCGTTTTGATGCGTAGCTATTAAACCACTCGAGCTAATGCCCTCGTTGTTTAATTCCTACGCATCAGAACTCCAAATCGTTGTTTATTGGCCATAAACAGCGATAAATAGAAAATTATTGATCAAATTTTGTTGGTGATCTGAGTTAATGGCTATAAAAAAAAGTTAAATATACTACCTTATGCATTTGTATAGATTGCGGAGAACTGACAGTTCATAACGGTCAAGTTACTGTCACCTCGGGGAATACAACTCTGGGTTCGACCGCCATCATTTCTTGTGACGCTGGGTATGACATTAATGGGTCTACATCTGTCACGTGTGAACATACTGGCTGGGGTGACGTCACTACATGTGATATACGAGGTAAGAGAAACGTTTAAATATTAAACGTGTACTAAGAGGCGTGTTTTGTTTTTGCAAAAACATACCTGTCTTATGGCCGATGTTCAGTTTATTTTTTCTCCATTAAATGATGGCAATATCTAAGTAATTACTTGATGTTTAAGAAAATTATTTCTGACTTTTCTATTAACCAGTCAAATGTAGTAGACTGATAAGCACATTGGTTGTACTTTCAAACAAGTACTGTATTTTCCTAGATACACGTGATTTATTAGAAACATGAATACCGCCAATTGCTGTCTTTGGCAAAGATGCTGCACATTCAATTTATCACTGAGGCATGTGTGCACGTTACTTTATATGTTTTATTTACTTTTAGTCTGCGATGACCCATCTCCCACGAATGGCAAGGCGGTCACACCGAGGGGACGTAACTACGGCGAGGTAGCCTACATACGCTGCAACGACAGTTACGTGCTACAGGGTTATCCGGAAATAGTTTGCAGCGCGGGCGGTAACTGGAGCTCGACATCAACGTGTATCCGAGGTAAATATTTTTGTGAAATGCAACATGAAACTGGTAAAGCGGCAAATATATGCACTGGTAAACTACAATCATTGTGTACCGGGAGTGATTTCTGTATATTCAATAATTGTTCAATGTTTGTAAATTGCAGCGACAACTTTTTTTATTAATAATAAAAAAATTGATAATAATAATAGTTATAATAGTTATAATAATAATTATTATAATAATAATAATAATTATTATTATTATTATTATAGTTATAATAATAATAATAATAATTATTATTATTATTATTATTATTATTATTATTATTATCTGAGACTTTGTCAAGTTGTCAAGTCATACCAATGTAGGCCTTGGTACTACAATTGTATTTGTGCAATTTGTTTAAAGTTTTATATCTTAGAAAATATGTAATGAACGTTGACTTCAATTAATTGACTACTTCTAGATTGCGGAGGCATAGTGTTAGAGAACGGTGAAGTGACCATATCTGGCGGAAGTTTATTGGGCTCAACCGCGACCTTCACTTGCAATGAAGGATTCAATCTAACAGGTTCATCTATGGCAACGTGCTACGATTCCGGGTGGAATGATTCGGCAACGTGTGATATCCAAGGTAACACTTTGATATCCAAGGTAATAAGCTTTTGGTTTATTTGTTGATTTTTGGTGTGTATACATTTTATCCAAAGAATAAAACCACCGTTATTCATATATTCTTTTTTTTATTTCAATGTAATTATCTAACAATTGTGCCTTCTGATCCTATAAATACGTAAAACATTTACAACATGAGTACATGTACATTGTATTCATATAATGTATTCATCGTCGAAACCCACCGTAAGTCATTGTGTACATACCGCTTAAAAACTGTTGTGCACGCACGTGCATTCGCGCAGGGTAATTAAACTACTTTTGTATCGGTTCACTGTTCACTCTCTACAGGCTTCGTGGACCACGTGCAGGACAACGGTAAATGTGATAAAAGTGAACAATCTCCAAATGAAACTGTTTAATTATGCGTCGTTTCATTGGTTGAATTTTCCGTGTTGACTTTGACACGGAACCAATGAGATGTCTCGTGAATTATTCATGTGTACGAAGTTTTGCTAGCCTAATCTCCCACGGTCTGGTCAAGAATAGCGTATTTGAGCGAACGTGGGTTCCGACGATGAGTTTCTACGACTATTCATCTTCGGAATAGTTCTCGTATTGTCGGCCTTATGTGTTTAACCATAATTATGTTAGTGGACATCACAAGCTTCTTTATGCTTTAACATCAATCCACTTATATTTCAGATGTATATATGTGAATGATGCTAGTATAGTTTTAAAGTAAATGTTATATGTTTAAATTAAAAGTAAAAGTACTAATACTTAGTTACTTCTGTTTATTAATTTGTTGTATGAGTCCTATGACTCTCAAGTATACACGTTAAACGACAGCGGTTCGTTCTATACCAACAAAATGCAGACACGTTTAAAATTGAGACAAAAACCATGTGATATCGACGCAACTTTAGAACTTGCATACGCACGTTAATATGTTTATCTTATTTTACAGTGTGTCCTTCATACATCATTGCCAATGGTATGATAAAGCCCCCAAATGGTAGGAAATTTGGGGACTTGTCGTTCGTTACCTGTGACGAAGGCTTCGTCCTCAACGGCAGTGCCCTTATATCCTGTCTACATGGACCTGTGTGGAGTGACGAGCCATCGTGTGTCATCAGAGGTAGACGACTTTTATTTATTATATGCTTTTCAGTGAAATATCGAATTTTATTGGTGAAATAAAATGTTATATTTTCACTGTTTCAGCAGTGAAAATATAAGATTTTATATTTTCTCTGCAGTGAACATATAACATAAAACGGACTATTTTCCATAAATAGCATCGATCTACAAGTAGTGGTTTGCAACCCTTGTCAAATTTATATACATGTACAGTATGTACATGCATGTGTTTACATAAAACACATTATAAAATTCAACAAAATTATAATTTAGCGACAACGACTCACAAAATATGGCCTTTTTACCCACCATACTAACGAGTGACAGTTTTGGAATCATTTACGACGTCATTCTTATGACGTCAGAATACACGAACTTGTGACGTTTAAGCTTATCTCGCGCAATTTTATTTATTTGTTGTCCAAAAGCATAAACTAAAAAGATTTTTTTTTATTTCGATGTTAAGGTCGTATTTTGTTTCACTCGTGATTATAGAAAAAAAAAAAATTTCTTTTGTGCCACTCGTAAAAATATCGTTTTCTATGAACACTCGTGAAATAAAATACGATCTTACACCGAAATCAACAAATATCCTCTATATCTTTCGTTAAACTACCTAAACAACTAACGTACACAACACTAAAAAGAAGAAACACACATAAAACATAAACCAGTGACTAAAACTAATAGAAGTCATTAACTTGTCTGTTATTATCTTGGTAGATCTAAGTATGTTTTGTTACGGTATCTATGTATGCCATGTTATATGTTTTCAATTTGTCCAATTGTACATGTAACACGACTTCGATAAAAATGTATGTTATGCGCAAGGAATGTGTATACACTTGAATGTCTTTGTGTGAAGTGAAACTGAAAAAGGCATACCCCACTTGTTTAATTTGGTACCTAATGTAAATGTATTGATTCTAAACTTTATAAATGCTCATCATATATCGTGCACATTTTTGATTCGGCAATTTTTAGTTAAACATGTGCATGTATACCGGTATTTGTGGCAGATTGAATGAGAAACGATAACATAACTTATAACTACATTATTTCGTTATTTACATTTTATCTGCGAAGGAACCGAAGTCTGATCTTTTGTACGTTATCTTCAATGAACATCTGGATAACAATTCATTTGACAGCTAAAAGACTTATTGACCACGTCGCAACTACGCTTTTATGACATTATTCACTCACATCACCTGTCCAAATCGCCATTGTTAAGTTCATATATGTTTAATAGTGTATATTTCTTAAGTATACTAGTATAAAATGCCAAATTTAATGTCCTGTACTATTCTTTTCTGTTTATAGACTGTGGCGACCCCACGCCCGCTAAGGGTTCACGAAACAGCTCCGACACGACATATGAATCTGTTGTGAAGATCACGTGTGGAAACGGAAATGTATTGAGCGGATCCTCCGTCATCACGTGCCAAGCTGACGGGACCTGGAGTGACACGCCCACATGTTCGCCTGATGGTGCGTATTCTTGAATATGAATACAAAATACTTGCTGTTGTTTTTTCTATTTAAGAAATACTTTTCGATGTCAAGTTATTTATCGGCTAATAAACAACAATTTGGAGTTCTAATGCGTATGAATTAAACCACAAGGGCGTTAGAGTTAATATACCGCATAAGAACGACAAATCGGTGTTTATTTGCCCATAAACAACGCTAATGCGAAACATATTCGAGTCTAACATGACAACATTTTCTGCAATTATAATGCGAACTCTATTTTACAGTTTCGGAACTATTTTTTGTTTATTGTTTATTAGCAGTTTAACAATGGTAAATTGTGTTCTTTGTCTATAGAAAACTCTGCGAGTGTTATGTTGGAATCGATTTCTTATGATTATTTTTTACATGCATGGATCCCATGTTGCTGATTCGCATGCTTGTAGAAATTGCTCAAAGTGTCTTAAGATAAATGGAAATATTTACGAAATTACTTAAGATGTTTGTGGATATGGAGCCTGATTTTGAAAGCTTTTCGTTCGTATAGTCACTTATATCAAATTCTACAGAAACTCAACCAGCAAAAGTTGTTGCTTGCGTAGCGTACGCCAAAGAGTTCTTAAAGTGTTTTCCATGTTTTTGCAATTGTTGGTTTGTGTGGTTGTTAGTTAGCAACGCATGTGTTTTCTTGTTGTTCCTATTTTCAACTCCTTGTATTTGTTCCTAAAGATTGTGGGCTGATATTTATCGCTGATGCCGTGGTCTCCACTCCAAATGGCACAACCGACGGAGCGGTCGCCGACGTGGCATGTAAACCTGGCTACCAGTTGAACGGGACCGACACTGTTCAGTGTCTTAATGGTAGCTGGACAAAGTTACCCACTTGCGACATACTGGGTAATGCACGAGTCTTGCAATTTTAAAATCTTTGCTATACTTGAACATAATACTTGTAATATAAGTATTTTGACGCCATTTTGTTTGAATAGCACAAAGATGCGGACTGCACAGGCTAATCCGGGACGACATTTTACGCACATGCATTAAGACTGGTTTTCTCACGACGCGCCATATTATTTTTGTATGTGTATGTTTATATTATTTGTACATCTGTGCAATTGCTTTGTAAATACTTTGCAAATCTGTGTACACTTATAAACATTACATGCTGATAACAAGCTTTGTGTATGTATTTGATACTGCTTATAATATATAAAATTACATAATTATAAATGCATATATGTCTGCCGCAAGAAATAATACATGTGATGCAGTATATTTATCATGTAATAAATTCATGCATAATGTCTGACTCATGTCAGTCTTGAACTTGAAAATCAGTCTCAACCACGGAGCAAGATGGCAAATGGCATTGCAATAAAAACTATGCCGGTCAACACGGAAGAAAACGATACTCAATAGACTGCGGCGAAAGCCAGAGTCTTGAGTACCAAAAAGCAGGTATTGTTTTTGACACGGCAAATTAACGGTGGTCTCCCCTGCGTCCGGCTGTTTTCAATACAGTTGAACACCGCTATTTCGAACACCGATAATTTGATTTAATCGCTATTTCGAACTAACTTTTCGGTCAATGGTGTGATGACTAGGATTAGTTAGGGTATTGTGCATTTCAAAGTGCTCATCCTTAAAATGCTCTGTCTTATATCACAGTTTTCTTTGATCTTTTATAATTTGTTTTAAAAAAAAACAAATAAATGCAATTAGTGTTTATTGTTTGTTTTTTTACTATTTTTACAATATTTACGAATATTCATATTTATTTATTAGTACAATAAACACAATAGAACATCGCTATTTTGATCTTTCCTATTTCGAACTATTTTCGCCGGTCCCAACGACCTTGAAATATTGTTCAACTGTATTGACTAGTGCTCAGGGGATATCCCTGCTAGGAGTTTGTTGACGAGTTTCAACGCTTTGATTTTCTTAATGATATTTTCTTCAGATTGTGGTAAGACGTCGATAAATAACGGTTCAACATCGTTCCCGACTGGGACTACATACGGTGAGATCGGATTCGTCACCTGTAACAGCGGCTACATACTGAACGGGTCACAGTACATCGCATGCCAAGTTGATGGCAACTGGAGCTCCAACCCTTCTTGCATAAGAGGTATAGACATTTGTTGTTTTTGCCACTTATCAAATCACTGATAATTATAAATACATCACAACCTTTTTCACGCGCTCGTTTGTGTACATAGGTTAACACATGGTATTCGAATACAATGATTGGCAGACATTCTAGACTGATTTGCATAAGAGTTACTTTCGTGGATACGTCTATTGGTTATCTGCTTTGCGAATGACATCTAGTTATCTTTATAATTCATCTGCATTATTTCGGTAGATTAATTCTATTTGTTTCATACCCTGCTTTCATCCCGGTCCAGTTTGCCGATTTGAAAGTTGTCGCCCATTGGGGTTTGTGCCTCCCTCTGTGATCTGTCATGTGATAAAAGCCTTTTTGTTCAGTCAGTCGTGTCATCTTCACTGAAGTCCAATGTTCACAGAATAATTTTAAAGCTCAGTTCGTGCATAACATGACGGTGTGAAGGGCACAAGCTGTGCGAGTCATCCCTCTTAAAGATCGGAAAAAAGAGTTGGATATGTGTGTTTCGAAATATATTCTTTTTCCACGCGTGAGAGCATATGAGGACATATGAGGGCATATGGTACTTGCCTTAAATGAACTAGTAGTTGAATATGATATATGTTCTGCTCTGCTGCAGATAGCATTCTATTTCACATTCTGTAAACCATTTTCGTGTTTTAGACTGTGGAGATCCAACGCCACTGAATGGTATTGCCAACACTTCCCTGGGAACTTTGCTTGGACAGACTGCCATCATTTCGTGCAACGACGGTTATAACCTAACTGGGTCAGCGTCAGTAGAATGCACTGAAGATGGCTGGGACAGTCTTTCTCAATGCGAGATACAAGGTTATTTTCAGTTTATTTACAGAAATAGTGTACAATCTATTACATTAGCTGCATTAATATGCATATCCGTATAACATATATCGTGAGGGTGTTACTTTGGTCGCGAGCAAAATCGATTTAATTATGGATGGCAACGAATAGCAAATATGTAACCAGTTCACCGATTTTTGTATTCGAGTTGCTAATCGGTTGACGTGACCTAATTTATTGAGTAAAACGTACACAAGAACGCAAATATGTCCAGTATGGCAGTAAGTTTAAGTGACGTACCCATCCTTACTATTACGTTACGCTAACAAGTTTCTATAGCTATCATTTTTAATGTTTTCATAGTTTTAATATTGTTTAATTCTGAATAATTGCTCTGTTGAAATAGGAACAATTCACCGTTCAGTTATTTTCAATTAATACAAGATATAATGTGAGAACAATTAATTATAATGTCTCTGAATTGTTACAGAATGCGTTGATCCCAAACCACCAAACGGACAAACCAATTATCCCGGCGGAAGGAAGTTTGGAGACATTGCCTTCATATCCTGTGACAGTGGCTATGTCTTGCAGGGGCCTGCACAAATCACGTGTAAAGCGGGACCAACGTGGAGTGCAAGCCCGACGTGTTTGAGAGGTTACCTAAATATTTTGCCAGACATTTTAATAATAGTTATTATTGTTTTGTAGTATAGTTTAGTACATTTTAATTTGTTTGGTGCGGGAAAATAATATTCATGTACAATTAACATGAATGTTCATGTTCAGCGATTACATGAGGTAATTTAAGTGCATACGTCAGCGATTGTGCAATCATTTTTGTAGCAGATGGTCGTATGACTTCGAAAATTTAAGTGCATTTAAATTCATCAGTTTATTTTATAGAGGGTAAGTGGTTATCTTTCATTTTAATTTAGTGTGTTAATTTAATATCTTTCTTTACTGGCCTTCATTACTATGGATCGATGCAGTATGAATACGTAGCGTTTGTTGGTCACAGTGCTTACTCTGCCGTTCGCCAAATTAATGAACGGTTACAAATTTCAACATGTTGCTAAATTGATTTCCAGTTGGCTACACCAAACCCTTTAAAATACACAAAATGAGTGGGATCAACATTAAGCGGTAAATTAGGCATAAAAAATATCAAGGGCAAGCCATGGGTTATATGACTGTAAAAACGCTCAACGCATGTTTAATTGTTGATTCCTGTAGATTGCGGGGACCCATCGCCACAAAACGGACGCGCAACCTTCACATCCGGTACAACACTTGATTCAAATGCGACAATATCGTGCGAACCTGGATTCAACATCACTGGACCGGAAATTTTAACATGCGTGGACAGTGGCTGGGACGGAAATACTTCATGCACTATTCAAAGTAAATTAATTGTGTATCAATTTGTGTTATGTAAAACAGTTAACATTGTGTTATGGGCAGTTGTTTGTATTATGCAAGTATTTATTCAAAATATAACACTTCAGGATTTGTGCATTTCGTATCAAATTGTTTTATTATTTTATTTAAAGGTAAGCGTATTAACGTTCATTTGCATTTGTGGTAGTTTAGCAGTTCGAATCAATTATTAATTTATTATCCAAAGTTAAACTCTTTCAACATATGCTTTGTTGAAGCAATTTATCTTAATTATTTTTTTTAAGAAACAATTTTAGCATTGCGTGTAGCGGACATTTTGTATTACGAAGATAGTATATATTTTGTATTACGAAGATAGTATATATTTTGTATTACGAAGATACTATATATTTTGTATAACGAAGATAGTATATATTTTGTATTACGAAGATAGTATATATTTTGTGTTACAGTATAGTACCAATTGGCATTAATTATTTTTCAAATTAAACTACAGTAGCATTCGCACAAACTATATATCTGACGTAGTTGTGAATTTAAAGATATAATGCGCCTATCAATATTTCACCCCAGGGGGGGGGGAGCGACGGGCTGACCATGGGAATTTGACTAATTTTATGTTTGGGGGTCTAATTCCCCACCCTAGAGCCAAGCAGTTTTGTATAAATCCCCACAGTGGGAGATGCTTGGTATATCAAATGGCCCGGTAGCGGCCCAATATTACCGGGATCTAAAACCCGAACAAAGTATATTTCCCGGTACCCGGAATCATTTGACGTGTCAAATTCCGCATATGCCCGCCGTGGAGGGGAAATATTGATATGTGCATAATCACCGTAACATTTACTCAACATCGTATATGCCATCCTTGACAGACTGTTCGATGCCTGATGTCGCCAACGCAACCATTGAAGCACCAAAAGGAACAACGTACGGCGAAATCGCTATTGTAACGTGTTATAAGGGGTTTACACGAACCGGAAATGCGTTTGTGACGTGTCTAGATGGGCCTGTTTGGAGTGATCTGCCAACTTGCGCTATACAAGGTTTTGTAACGTCTTTATTTCCAAAACAAACACTAATAAATATGTAAATGTGTACGTGACGAAATAATACGATATCTGCTTTTTGGTATTCACAATCTGTCTGAATTATCATTAAAGAGTTTCGGAATACAGTTGAGCTGTTCACTATGTCTCCATAGTATACTGTTATAGTAGACAGAACATTTAAAGTACACATGGAATGTTGAATTATAATTCAGACAAAACAGTATTAATTTAAAATACAAATAAAAAAAAATAGACATATACGAATTATCTTCATTTAACCACATGGGCTCATACATAAGTTGTATCATAACTAGAAAAGAAATGTTATTAACTTACGAGCAGTAATACTCCTTTAAACAACATGACATTAATAATGAAATTCAAATAATTTAAAGACTATGACGTCGATTAATACAGATATGTGTATAGTTGTTTATGCAATTTGAGAGATGAGTGCTGTGTATGTTGATGTTTACATTGTTGTAAACGTTGTTAGATTGCGGTGACCCCACACCTGTAAACGGCACAGTTAACGACACCATGACGACGTATGGAACTGTGGTGCACGTGACATGTGACTCTGGCGCCCACGTGACCGGGGATCCAGTGATCACTTGTAGATCTGACGGCACGTGGAGCGACAATCCCACGTGCGGCCTGGACGGTAAGGGTGTGATGTTCATGGCTCGTATTGATCGTACATTGAAAGCCAGAAGGTGATATCAGTCTCCTTTGCATAGATGCTGGTGACCCATTCTGTTTTATAAAGGATGATTTATATTTATATTGTTACGTTTATATTTTACGTTGTTGAAATCAATATTATTTGCGGAATGCCGTATATGTTTTTCGAACAACCATTTTGTTTGTACTTTAAATTATTTGGTCATATTTATTATTTTCAAGCATGCATCAGAGAAACGAAAAAATATAAACGTTTTATCTATTTTCATTGGCCTATAAATGATTTTTTTTAAATGAGTGCAACATTGTATTAAATATTACTTTTGTACATTTAATACAACTGTTCATATGAGTATAGCTTGTTACGCAGTTACTGCCCAATTATTATTTACTGCCGATGTTTTCGTTCTCAAAAACATCAATAGCCGCGTACTATGTCTTGTTTTGCACTTCATTCAGACTGTGGATACGTCACTATCGCCAATGCTGACGTCAACTTAGATGACGGGACGCTTGTCGGTGCTAACGCCACCGTAACATGCCAAGACGGCTACAGCTTGAACGGGACCGAGGTTATAACGTGTTCGGCTTCCGGTTGGGGAACTCTACCGACGTGTGATATTCTAGGTTTGCAAATTTAGTATTTATATTACAGACAAATAAAAAATAGATTATACATCATATTATATTATATATTGTGTTGACGAATCTGTTGTTAGGTACATTAATTAAAAAATCTAAACTGGATTTTAATTTTGTGTTGTCCAGTTTTACATTAGGGCTGGTATTTATAAATAATCTTAGTCGAAATTAATAAAATTCTTATGAAATTTTATCATTGGATTTTCTGAACATGAAATGAATTGTTTGAAGATTTGACACAGAAGTTGCTATATGATTCCAGTTGTATCTTAATAGTTAATATGCGATACCATCCTCGTCCAAAGCATGTTTTGTTCAAATACAAATATAACTTGACTAATATTCAACTTGAAAAGGGACTATGTCAACGAAAAATATGTTTCCTATTGTACTATAAATGATATGTGATTATAAAAAAAGCGCTAAATTAAGACATATACATTAAATAAAGAATAACTAATATAACACATAATAAGATATAACATAAAAACACATCAGCAAAAATGTTTGTAAAAATTTAAACCAGCAGCTGGTATCGAACTCGCGACTTAGGAGCTATACGAAGAAATGACCAACTGCGCTAATCTGCTTTGTCTTTGTTTGTCTACATGTGTCAACTATGGTTTTACAAAATACTCACAATTCTGTTGCCAAAATGTAAACATGAAAAGGGCCAAATAATTGCTTCCTATCTCAGAATGCGAAAACTCTTTTCCCATTATATATTTACCTTTTTTAACAGTTATTATTAATACCTTAATTTTATTTTTTAAGACATTACCCTCTTAAGGCCCATTTCGTTGGCATCGCCCTTTAAGTTAAGAATATATTTAAATATTTATAAATACGAGTATGGGCGCTCGTAAGACATGAAGTTCACACAGTCGCTTAACAAGAGAAACAAAATGTTTAGTGGTAATGTAACAGTGTAGAGTCGATTGTTTGCATATCTTATAATAAAACAATGAAACAAAAACCTGCTGTTCATGTCAGATTGCGGCGATCCATCCCCAAGCAATGGTTCGGCACAGTTGCCGCTAGGTACAAAATTCGGGTCCATAGCTATCGTCACCTGTAATGACGGTTATGCGGTCAACGGATCCGAGTATATCGCCTGCCAAAAAGATGGAAACTGGACCTCTAGACCGACATGTATCCGGGGTATATATTATATAAATATTGCATTCTTTGAGGGAGATAGTGTATTGTGCCAACCCGAGAAAATACTGTTGCGGGCAACAGTATTTTTCGAGGGTTGACAAAATGCACTATCGCCCTCAAAGAATGCAATATTTATTTTATTTTACCAAAACAGGGCTTCTCAATAAACAATGCGTTTCGGTAACACGGATTAATTTACTCACCGTTTCATAAGCGCCCTTTAACTCCGATAAACATGTCAATCGCTACGACGTCATAGCGGGTGATATTGCTGTGTGATATTTAAAATTATTGACTGCTTCGTTTTTATATGAACAAAGAAGGAAAACAAAAGGGTGAGGTATAATAATGAGGCTTATTAAATGCCACATTTGAGAGAGAAGATACATTTAATAAAGTTGTTTGTTTCTCATATTTTTTCCAATCAATGCTGTGTTGGTGACCATTTTACTGTCTATGAATGTTCGCTTAAAACAACTCTTTTGAAGTAAAAACTTTATTCGTACGTTCTTGGCTACTTGCATAATGATTCTGAACGTATCTGTATTACTAGTATGCAGTTGTTAAATATGTTGTTCACTAATGAAAAAAGAACGTCATATTAAGCCACTGAAGTTAGCCTCTTGTCGCAGTTAATTTGTCATGTAGTTCCATTACACCTTACCCATCACCGTCCATGTATTAATGTTATACAGACTGTGGCAATCCCGCGCCGACAAATGGAAGGGCTGATATTTCACAAGGGACAACGTTTGGCCGCACAGCCACTATATCATGCAATGAGGGATATGACCGGAATGGGTCAGCCTTGGTCACCTGCACCGACCAGGGCTGGGACGATATACCAACATGCGACATACAGGGTGAGATTTGATCACTTTGTGAAAATGAAGAAACGCGTCGATATAATTTTAAAATATAATGAAATATATTGATATTACCACGACTGTCCATTAGTCCATAGCATTGTTGTAATTCCAGCAGGTCTCATCTAATTTTACATTTTATGTTTCAAGATTTGAAATGAATTTTCATTTGAAATGCTCGCGGTGAATAGAGTTCACAATTGGCTGATTGCACAATGAATATAAACAATTTGAAGCTAAGTCAGCGATAATTAAGACAAACATGTGCCAATGATGAATGCGGAGACAACAATTAATTATATTAAAATTACACATTTGCAATTGTGTAACAAGCACGTGGCTTGTATTAAAGCTCAAATGTCGGTATAATGCAGTTGGGATGACATTGTTTCGAAGGGACACTATTTTAGTAAAATCTTTCTAAATAATATTATTTGTATTCAGACTAATATTATTTGTAATATTGGAGGTCGCGGTGGCGTAGTGGATATGGTGTCCGCCTAGCGATCGGGAGGTCCCGGGTTCGATCCCCACTCTGGGGCGTTCTCAAGATCTCCCCAAAGTACTGGTTCTACCCAGGAAACGGACTCGAGAGTGTCTCAATAAGCCTAAGGCTTTCGATTCAATCGAGCTAAAATAAATAGGTTTAAACTAATATTATTTATACTGTTATTATGCCTTGATATGTATTATTACTATGTTGCAGTGTGCGATGCGCTTGTAATAGCGAACGGGACAGTGAACTATCCGAGCGGTATAGAGTTTGGGGGACTCGCATTCATATCGTGTGACACTGGCTATATCCTGCAAGGGCCAGCCCAAATCACGTGTAAAGCGGGACCAACGTGGAGTGCAAGTCCGACATGTTTGAGGGGTACATTATGTTTGATTTATTACTTCCGCCACGGAGGTCATTCCAACGTTAGTTTATATAACATAACATAACATAATCTTTATTAGGCATTAAACAACATACTGCAAATTTATTGCCTATACATACAATATATTGGTGAGAAAGCAAAGACATAATACATGTATTTGGGAAGTACAACACTCATGTAAATGGTCAAGAATAGTATCCAAAACCGAGAAAATTAACCTCATTAATGTCAGTCTAGTCATTTAATACACGGATAAAGTTATTGTTATATGTGTATGTTGGTGAAGAACTTAGATACAAAATGTTATGAACGGATTGGCGCGAACATTTTTGGTCATGTTCTAACATGAAACTCGCACTTTTTTTCTATAGACAAAGAACAAAATTATCGTTGTTAAACTACCCAATATACAACGCAAAAAGTAATCCAGAATCTGAGCGGAGCATAGTAAAATATAGTTCTCGTTACAATTGAAAAAATATTTGTCTAATCATGTTAGAATCGGACTATTTTTCGCATTATCGTTGTTTATCGGCCAATAAACAATTCTTTGTCGTTTTGATGCGTAGCTATTAAACCACTCGAGCTAATGCCCTCGTTGTTTAATTCCTACGCATCAGAACTCCAAATCGTTGTTTATTGGCCATAAACAGCGATAAATAGAAAATTATTGATCAAATTTTGTTGGTGATCTGAGTTAATGGCTATAAAAAAAAGTTAAATATACTACCTTATGCATTTGTATAGATTGCGGAGAACTGACAGTTCATAACGGTCAAGTTACTGTCACCTCGGGGAATACAACTCTGGGTTCGACCGCCATCATTTCTTGTGACGCTGGGTATGACATTAATGGGTCTACATCTGTCACGTGTGAACATACTGGCTGGGGTGACGTCACTACATGTGATATAAGAGGTAAGAGAAACGTTTAAATATTAAACGTGTACTAAGAGGCGTGTTTTGTTTTTGCAAAAACATACCTGTCTTATGGCCGATGTTCAGTTTATTTTTTCTCCATTAAATGATGGCAATATCTAAGTAATTACTTGATGTTTAAGAAAATTATTTCTGACTTTTCTATTAACCAGTCAAATGTAGTAGACTGATAAGCACATTGGTTGTACTTTCAAACAAGTACTGTATTTTCCTAGATACACGTGATTTATTAGAAACATGAATACCGCCAATTGCTGTCTTTGGCAAAGATGCTGCACATTCAATTTATCACTGAGGCATGTGTGCACGTTACTTTATATGTTTTATTTACTTTTAGTCTGCGATGACCCATCTCCCACGAATGGCAAGGCGGTCACACCGAGGGGACGTAACTACGGCGAGGTAGCCTACATACGCTGCAACGACAGTTACGTGCTACAGGGTTATCCGGAAATAGTTTGCAGCGCGGGCGGTAACTGGAGCTCGACATCAACGTGTATCCGAGGTAAATATTTTTGTGAAATGCAACATGAAACTGGTAAAGCGGCAAATATATGCACTGGTAAACTACAATCATTGTGTACCGGGAGTGATTTCTGTATATTCAATAATTGTTCAATGTTTGTAAATTGCAGCGACAACTTTTTTTATTAATAATAAAAAAATTGATAATAATAATAGTTATAATAGTTATAATAATAATAATTATACTAATAATAATAATAATTATTATTATTATTATAGTTATAATAATAATTATTATTATTATTATTATTATTATTATTATTATTATTATTATTATTATTATCTGAGACTTTGTCAAGTTGTCAAGTCATACCAATGTAGGCCTTGGTACTACAATTGTATTTGTGCAATTTGTTTAAAGTTTTATATCTTAGAAAATATGTAATGAACGTTGACTTCAATTAATTTATATATGACTACTTCTAGATTGCGGAGGCATAGTGTTAGAGAACGGTGAAGTGACCATATCTGGCGGAAGTTTATTGGGCTCAACCGCGACCTTCACTTGCAATGAAGGATTCAATCTAACAGGTTCATCTATGGCAACGTGCTACGATTCCGGGTGGAATGATTCGGCAACGTGTGATATCCAAGGTAACACTTTGATATCCAAGGTAATAAGCTTTTGGTTTATTTGTTGATTTTTGGTGTGTATACATTTTATCCAAAGAATAAAACCACCGTTATTCATATATTCTTTTTTTTATTTCAATGTAATTATCTAACAATTGTGCCTTCTGATCCTATAAATACGTAAAACATTTACAACATGAGTACATGTACATTGTATTCATATAATGTATTCATCGTCGAAACCCACCGTAAGTCATTGTGTACATACCGCTTAAAAACTGTTGTGCACGCACGTGCATTCGCGCAGGGTAATTAAACTACTTTTGTATCGGTTCACTGTTCACTCTCTACAGGCTTCGTGGACCACGTGCAGGACAACGGTAAATGTGATAAAAGTGAACAATCTCCAAATGAAACTGTTTAATTATGCGTCGTTTCATTGGTTGAATTTTCCGTGTTGACTTCGACACGGAACCAATGAGATGTCTCGTGAATTATTCATGTGTACGAAGTTTTGCTAGCCTAATCTCCCACGGTCTGGTCAAGAATAGCGTATTTGAGCGAACGTGGGTTCCGACGATGAGTTTCTACGACTATTCATCTTCGGAATAGTTCTCGTATTGTCGGCCTTATGTGTTTAACCATAATTATGTTAGTGGACATCACAAGCTTCTTTAGGCTTTAACATCAATCCACTTATATTTCAGATGTATATATGTGAATGATGCTAGTATAGTTTTAAAGTAAATGTTATATGTTTAAATTAAAAGTAAAAGTACTAATACTTAGTTACTTCTGTTTATTAATTTGTTGTATGAGTCCTATGACTCTCAAGTATACACGTTAAACGACAGCGGTTCGTTCTATACCAACAAAATGCAGACACGTTTAAAATTGAGACAAAAACCATGTGATATCGACGCAACTTTAGAACTTGCATACGCACGTTAATATGTTTATCTTATTTTACAGTGTGTCCTTCATACATCATTGCCAATGGTATGATAAAGCCCCCAAATGGTAGGAAATTTGGGGACTTGTCGTTCGTTACCTGTGACGAAGGCTTCGTCCTCAACGGCAGTGCCCTTATATCCTGTCTACATGGACCTGTGTGGAGTGACGAGCCATCGTGTGTCATCAGAGGTAGACGACTTTTATTTATTATATGCTTTTCAGTGAAATATCGAATTTTATTGGTGAAATAAAATGTTATATTTTCACTGTTTCAGCAGTGAAAATATAAGATTTTATATTTTCTCTGCAGTGAACATATAACATAAAACGGACTATTTTCCATAAATAGCATCGATCTACAAGTAGTGGTTTGCAACCCTTGTCAAATTTATATACATGTACAGTATGTACATGCATGTGTTTACATAAAACACATTATAAAATTCAACAAAATTATAATTTAGCGACAACGACTCACAAAATATGGCCTTTTTACCCACCATACTAACGAGTGACAGTTTTGGAATCATTTACGACGTCATTCTTATGACGTCAGAATACACGAACTTGTGACGTTTAAGCTTATCTCGCGCAATTTTATTTATTTGTTGTCCAAAAGCATAAACTAAAAAGATTTTTTTTTATTTCGATGTTAAGGTCGTATTTTGTTTCACTCGTGATTATAGAAAAAAAAAAATTTTCTTTTGTGCCACTCGTAAAAATATCGTTTTCTATGAACACTCGTGAAATAAAATACGATCTTACACCGAAATCAACAAATATCCTCTATATCTTTCGTTAAACTACCTAAACAACTAACGTACACAACACTAAAAAGAAGAAACACACATAAAACATAAACCAGTGACTAAAACTAATAGAAGTCATTAACTTGTCTGTTATTATCTTGGTAGATCTAAGTATGTTTTGTTACGGTATCTATGTATGCCATGTTATATGTTTTCAATTTGTCCAATTGTACATGTAACACGACTTCGATAAAAATGTATGTTATGCGCAAGGAATGTGTATACACTTGAATGTCTTTGTGTGAAGTGAAACTGAAAAAGGCATACCCCACTTGTTTAATTTGGTACCTAATGTAAATGTATTGATTCTAAACTTTATAAATGCTCATCATATATCGTGCACATTTTTGATTCGGCAATTTTTAGTTAAACATGTGCATGTATACCGGTATTTGTGGCAGATTGTATGAGAAACGATAACATAACTTATAACTACATTATTTCGTTATTTACATTTTATCTGCGAAGGAACCGAAGTCTGATCTTTTGTACGTTATCTTCAATGAACATCTGGATAACAATTCATTTGACAGCTAAAAGACTTATTGACCACGTCGCAACTACGCTTTTATGACATTATTCACTCACATCACCTGTCCAAATCGCCATTGTTAAGTTCATATATGTTTAATAGTGTATATTTCTTAAGTATACTAGTATAAAATGCCAAATTTAATGTCCTGTACTATTCTTTTCTGTTTATAGACTGTGGCGACCCCACGCCCGCTAAGGGTTCACGAAACAGCTCCGACACGATATATGAATCTGTTGTGAAGATCACGTGTGGAAACGGAAATGTATTGAGCGGATCCTCCGTCATCACGTGCCAAGCTGACGGGACCTGGAGTGACACGCCCACATGTTCGCCTGATGGTGCGTATTCTTGAATATGAATACAAAATACTTGCTGTTGTTTTTTCTATTTAAGAAATACTTTTCGATGTCAAGTTATTTATCGGTTAATAAACAACAATTTGGAGTTCTAATGCGTATGAATTAAACCACAAGGGCGTTAGAGTTAATATACCGCATAAGAACGACAAATGGGTGTTTATTTGCCCATAAACAACGCTAATGCGAAACATATTTCGAGTCTAACATGACAACATTTTCTGCAATTATAATGCGAACTCTATTTTACAGTTTCGGAACTATTTTTTGTTTATTGTTTATTAGCAGTTTAACAATGGTAAATTGTGTTCTTTGTCTATAGAAAACTCTGCGAGTGTTATGTTGGAATCGATTTCTTATGATTATTTTTTACATGCATGGATCCCATGTTGCTGATTCGCATGCTTGTAGAAATTGCTCAAAGTGTCTTAAGATAAATGGAAATATTTACGAAATTACTTAAGATGTTTGTGGATATGGAGCCTGATTTTGAAAGCTTTTCGTTCGTATAGTCACTTATATCAAATTCTACAGAAACTCAACCAGCAAAAGTTGTTGCTTGCGTAGCGTACGCCAAAGAGTTCTTAAAGTGTTTTCCATGTTTTTGCAATTGTTGGTTTGTGTGGTTGTTAGTTAGCAACGCATGTGTTTTCTTGTTGTTCCTATTTTCAACTCCTTGTATTTGTTCCTAAAGATTGTGGGCTGATATTTATCGCTGATGCCGTGGTCTCCACTCCAAATGGCACAACCGACGGAGCGGTCGCCGACGTGGCATGTAAACCTGGCTACCAGTTGAACGGGACCGACACTGTTCAGTGTCTTAATGGTAGCTGGACAAAGTTACCCACTTGCGACATACTGGGTAATGCACGAGTCTTGCAATTTTAAAATCTTTGCTATACTTGAACATAATACTTGTAATATAAGTATTTTGACGCCATTTTGTTTGAATAGCACAAAGATGTAGTTTTTTTATGAATTCATAATTTTGATAAAGCCCATAAGGGCGAAATATTAAAATTAAGTGAACAGTGTTGTTAAGACATGTACCATTTTACTTTTGCAAGAATTTACCACATACTACATGAACGTCATTGCGACTTATTTTTGCTTCTAGCGTGTTACTGTTAAACCGTGGTGGTATTTATCTTTACAATCTTACGGAAAACGTGTATAAAATGTATATGTATTTGGTAGATATTCTGTCATATATCCAACGACGCATCAAAACCAAAACCGAACATAACATTAAAGTAGTTTGCTTTAAAATAATAACAGAACTATTACAAGTTACATAAGAGACTTGAAAATATGCAATAGAACACTAATAAGTTGTTGCAATGTTGATGCTTCTTAAATACATATCCGTGGTCCTATTTCTAGATTGTAAGAACGTGACGGTGACCGACGGGGTTGTGTCGGCTCCCGTCGGGACGACGTACGGATTGAGTGCCTTTGTCGAGTGCAACGAGGGGTATAGGCTGAGCGGCAGTCGGCTGATGTACTGCTTGGCAAGCGGAGACTGGAGCAATATTCCAACATGCATTGTGCGAGGTAACCATAACTTTCTTACACACAAATTTCTTACATTCATAGTATTACATACACATAGATAGTACTACATACATATTATTACAAACATAGTATTACATACACATTATAGTATAACATACATAGCATTACATACACATATATAATATTACATACATAGTATTACATACACATACATAATATTAAATACATATTATAACAAACATAGTTTTACATACACATTACAGTATAACATACATAGTATTACACACACATACATATTATTACATACATACTATTACATACATAGTATTACATACACACACATAATATTTCATACATAGTATTACATACACATACATAGTATTACAAACACATACATAGTATTACATACACATAAATAGTATTACATTCACATACATAGTACTACATACATATACATAGTATTACATACACATACATAGTACTACATACACATACACAGTAATACATACATAGTATTACATACACATACATAGTATTACATACATAGTATTACATACACATATATAGTATTACATACATAGTATTACATACATAGTAATACATACATAGTATTACATACACATACATAGTATTACATACACATACATAGTAGTACATACACATACATTGTATTACATACACATACATAGTACTACATACACATACATATTATTACATGCATTGTATTACATACATAGTATTACATACACATACATAGCATTACATACATAGTATTACATACATAGTATTACATACATAGTATTACATACATAGTATTACATACACATGAATAGTATTACATAAATAGTATTACATACATAGTATTACATACATAGTATTACATACACATACATATTATTACATACACATGCATAGTACTAAATACACATTCATAGTATTACAGTACACATACATAGTATTACATACACATACATATTACTACATACACATACATAGCACTACATACACATACATAGTATTACATACACATACATAGTATTACATACACATACATAGTATTATATACACGTACATAGTATTACATACACATACATAGTACTACATACACATACATAGTATACAATACACATACATAGTACTTCATACACAAACATACTATTGCATACACATACATAGTATTACATACACATACAAAGCACTACATACACATACATACTATTACATGCACATACATATTATTACATTCACATACATATTACTACATACACATACATAGAACTACATACACATACATAGGACTACATACACATACATAGTACTACATACACACACATAGTATTACATACACATTCATAGTATTACATACACACACATAGTATTACATACACATACATAGTATTACATAAACAAACATAGTATTACATACACATTCATAGTATTACATACACACACATAGTATTACATACACATACATAGTATTACATATACATTCATAGTATTTCATACACATACATAGTATTACATACACACACATAGTGTTACATACACATTCATAGTATTACATACACACACATACTATTACATTCACATTCATAATATTACATACATAGTGTTACATACATAGTATTGCATACATATTCATAGTATTACATACATAGTATTACATACACATACATAGCATTACATACATAGTAATACATACTTAGTATGACATACACATACATAGTACAACATACACATACATATTATTACATAGACATACATGGTATTGCATACACATTCATCGTAGTACATACACATACATAGTATTACTTTCGCATAAATAGCATTACATACACATACATAGTTCTACATACACATACATATTATTACATAAACATACATAGTACTACATACATATACATAGTATTACATACACTTACATAATACTACATACAAATACATAGTACTACATTCACATACCTAGTATTACATACACAAACAGTACTACATGCACATACATAGAATTACATACACATACATAGTATTACATACACATACATAGTATTACATTATCATACCTAGTATTACATATACACACATAGTATTACATACACGTACATAGTATTACATACACATACCTAGTATTACATACACATACATAGTACTACATACACACACATAGTATTACATGCACATACATACTATTACATGCACATACATACTATTACATACACATACATAGTAATACATACACATACATAGTAATACATACACATACATAGTATTACATACACATACATAGTATTACATACACATACATAGTATTACATACACATACATAATATTACATACACATACAATGTAATACATACACATACATAGTATTACATACACATACATAGTATTACATACACATACATTGTATTACATACACATTCATAGTATTACATACACATACATAGTATTACATACACATACATAGTATTATATACACATACATAGTATTATATACACATACATAGTATTACATACACATACATTGTATTACATACACATTCATAGTATTACCTACACATACATAGTATTACATACACATACATAGTATTACATTATCATATCTAGAATTACATACACACACATAGTATTACATACACGTACATAGTATTACATACACATACATAGTATTACATACACATACATAGTATTACATACACATACATAGTAGTTCATACACATACATAGTATTGCATACACATACATAGTATTACATACACATACATAGTATTACATTCACATACATAGTATTACATACACATACATAGTATTACATACACATACATTGTATTACATACACATACATAATATTACATACACATACATAGTATTACATACACATACATAGTATTACATACACATACAGTATTACCTACACATACATAGTATTACATACACATACAGTATTACATACACATACATAGTATTACATGCACATACATAGTATTACATACACATACATAGTATTACATACACATATATAGTATTACATACACATACATAGTATTACATACACATACATAGTATTACATACATATCCTGCTTACAAAGCACTGTGTAAGGACTAAAATCTTAATAATTGCTTGATTAACTAAGTTTTAAACTTAAAATGTTCGTTATCTGAAGTACATCATTATGGGTCCAGGGGCCATATCCCTAAAACATTTTAAGTTTATCGTCACTTAAGTTTCATTATTTGGTAAGTAATATTTTTAAAAGTACATATAAATTAATGATTTCAGTTACATTTACGTAAGTAGTAGTTAATAATAAGTTGATAATTAGTGAACATTTAGCAAAATTTCATGTATACATGGAATATAATGCATAAGAAAAATGAGGATTCAATTCTAAGGATAAGATTCCACTTAAGATGTTTCTGGAATACCACCCCAGATCTGCCATACATGTTGACTACATTCATGTTTACATACACGAAAATCTCTGGTTTTATGTTGTAGACTGCGGACAACCTTCTATCGCCAATGGTGTTGTGACAGCGGTGTCGGGTACTGTATATCTTAGCAACGCTGACGTCACGTGTAACCAAGGTTACAACGTGTCAGGTGGAACGCAGATCACGTGTCTGTCAGACGGGACATGGAGTAGCAATGTATCGTGCCTGCCACTAGGTAACCTGTTTGATTTAAACAATGACAACATTGTATGATTATTCTTTATTTGCTTGTTGAATGAGGTAATATTATAACTAGATCATAAATCATATTTAATTACGGTACTTAATATTTTACTTCTGATATTTATTTAGTGACTTTAATGTTGCATATAGAGGATATTTCTTGGTTTTGGTAGAATATCGATTTTAATTCACGGGTGATCATATACATTTATATTTTCATGAATATATTTTCTATGACCAAGAGTGAATCAAAAATCGATATTCTACAAACACCAACAAATTGTATTGTAATTTTATTCTTAAATTGTGTTATTTTGGTGTTTTGAAACAGTGGGTTACCAATTTTATTTCACATAATATATCCTATTTATTAGAACGGAAACATAAAATAAAAGATGTAATTCACATTCAAACATGGATTAATGTTTTATTATTTAAAGTCAAAGTGTGTGTATTTTGGTGTAAACTTTCGTTTTAAATTCACTTCGTTGAATTTACTTGAATAAAGACCTGTTAAATACATTTGGGATGTTACGAACGCCTGGTGACACTCTCGAGACGGTGTTCTGTGTAGAAACATCTCGAGACGGTGTTATGTGTAGAAACAGTACTCGGTGTAAAAATATGAACGCTCCCTGCATTCGATATTGATCTCCGAGGCCGATTGCAGAGCGGACTTTATATCACTTACTCAGCTGCAACATCTTAAATAACAATAACGATTAAATGTTATTCATGTCACGGTACAGAACTTGAGCGGAATTGGTGATAAGCTGTGTAAGCGGCCCGATTAGCTTACTCGGTAGAACACCCGCCTTGTACGCTAGAGGTCCCGCGTTCGAATCCCTGACTGGCTGCACACTTTTAAGCACCCGGCGGCATTCGCAAGTTGGCTAGTCAACAAATTGACAACCTTTTATGCGCATGCGTTTATTGATTGATTATAGACTGCCTAGACCTTATCGTTGCGAACGGAGTAGTGTTTGGGGACACGATCTACCCTAGCATGGCGCAAGTGACGTGCTTGCTCGGGTATACCATCAGTGGATCTAGCAATGTCACGTGTCAGGATGATGGGACCTGGTCCGGAACACCCACGTGTCAAGCAGTCGGTTAGTACATGTCTTTTGGTTTATGTTTATCTACAAAAAAGAAACAACTGAAAATGGAAATGTTAGTGAGAATGTTTTCACAATAGATAAAAACATACATATCTCAGGCAAGTACATATAACACCCGTTAACTCTATTATCGTAGTTTATTGCTTCAATGCATTATCTCATACGTATATCTTCTCCTTAGCTTTATAACAAAGGTATTTTTAGTGGCACATATTGACGTAAAACGGTTCACTAATGTTCAGAAACTAATTCGTACGAATTACTTTTCGTCCTTGTATTATAGTATACATGTACCCATATGCCACAGAGGTCAGTGTCATTTTTTCGAGCTCTTCCATTTTAAAAAGTTAGTAAAATATTATGTTTGGATAATTTGGCTGCGTATCATAAAGTAATTATTTAAAACCAATTACACACAAATAAAAATATATATATATATATATAAATGTAGCGTTGTATATCTAAATAAAAGAGACTGCGTATGTCTCACAAAATGCGTTTAAATGTCCTAAATACAAATGTTGTTAATATTCATAAGTAAAATAAATTCTTTTTGAAAGGTTTGAGTCTGTGATATATAATTGTTAATCGCGTTTCTGTAACAGATTGTGGAACGCCCTCGATCACTAACGGTCAGGCTGACGTAAGCAGCGGTACGACGTTTGGTTCCGTTGCCCAAATTACGTGCGACACCGGATATGATAACGTCAGCGGTTCCACCATAACCTGTAAAAGCGACGGATACTGGAATAAAGGCCCAACTTGTGTCGCAAAAGGTATGCATACGTATTATTTCCAACATGTATGTCATTAAGGAATGTATAAATTTAAGTTATGCATTCATAACCCCACAAGCGGATACAGTTTAACTGTTTGTGAATACGATACAAAAAATATAGCATTGCTTTTAATACCGGTATATTAATTAATCAACACATGATTTGGGTATAAATTAAAACAAATTCGAGTGTCCTGATTGTTAGTATTTAGGCGTATCGCCGTTTTTTTTTCTGTGAAATGTCATGACGTATAGTGTTAAATTTTGCAGATTGCGGAAGTTTAAACGTTGCAAATGGTGTTTTGTTCGGAGGGACAACATATCCCGGCGTTGTTCACGTCACGTGCAACTTGGGTTACAGAGTTAACGGCGCGAGGAACGTTAGTTGCCTAGCAACGGGGAGTTGGTCTTCCATCCCAACCTGCGAACCTGTCGGTATGAACATCGGATATGTTCATGATTTCTAGACTTGTTCATGATTTATGGATTTGAATATAAAATAATAATAACTGTCAAAACATTAGGATAAACTGAAAAATAATCAACAATGCTTTAAGAAGCTGTATTTGGAGTTAATGTAAAGGACGAACGTGACTAATACATTAGTAGACAAAAGACAGTATACGCAACATGGCAAGCTGCAGAGTTCACCTCGTTTCATAAGTCTAAATTTGCGTTGCGTATATATCTAAATAGTTTCACTGTGTCTCTAAATGTTTGTACGCACACAATTTGGGAATATTTTTATGTTTTCAAATGTTCGAACACGATTATTTTAATTATTGGTAACTGTTCGAAAACTTAGAGTAATTACGGTAACTCTAGTCGTACACTGTATTCACAATGTAACTACGAAGATAAATCAACTTATAACAATAATTCAAATTTCAAAGTGAGATTGAAGCTTGTATGGATTTTATGTGTTTCGCCAGGATAATAATGCGTTTCTGCCATCACTCCATAAATGTAAGCAAGATTGACAATGATTGTAAAGTATAAATTTATAATATTTTTTCACGCCGAACAGTGATTAATAAAATCTAATAAGACTATTCGTTATTCTTAAGTCTCAAATGAGTTAGCGAATAAAGGGGTTAGGAAAATTCTTAAGTTATTCTTAACTTAAGTTGAAAATAAGTCAAAATCTAAGCGTGTATTTGAAACACTGCTTTGTAACATGTATATGACATATACTTAATAATGTTACACTTGAAATTGTGTTTACAACTTTTGTATCAAAATAATGCATTTCGTTCTCAGAAAATAAAATACAATGCAAAAAATTCAGAAAACTAAAATTTTATTAATTTTTGCAACTTATATGCTTTATAAGTGGGAGCAGTGGTCTAGTTGTAGGACGCTGGCTTTGGAATCGTGAGGTCTGTGCAAACAAAAATATCCCACACATGCTCGTCTTCATCCAGGTGTATAAATGGATACCTGCGAGGGAAATAAGCCAATGTGCCGTGTGCCGAGTGTAAACAGACGACTTATGACCCAATGAACGGACGATTTATGACCCAGTAATCGGGGGGTGGTTGGGTTGCGGTTGTCGATGCGGTTGAAGATGTACATGTATATCGATAGCAGACTATAAACCAAAGCTTTACCTTTACCTTTAACCTTTATAAGTACCTCCTCAGGACACGTTTGACGTTTGCAGATTGTGGCAACCCAGCTGTGACTAACGGTGTGGTGAGTGTTACTATGGGGACACTGTACCAGGCCAACGCGACGGTGACCTGCAAGGCGGGGTTCACCAGGACGGGCGAGACCATCACGTGTCAAAGCAACGGTTTCTGGAGTGCGGACGCCACCTGCCATCCCATCGGTGAATAACGTCGTCATTTTGTATCTCACAATTATATTGTTCCTCCGGCGTAGCTGTCTTACGGTTTTGACCTTTCTCAATACTCAATCAAATGTTGTGAAATTGTGGACGTCCTTATTATTTAAAAAAGTGACCTGACAGTTGCTTTTCATCAGGTGACTACAAACATTTCTTAAGCTCAATCTTTGTCTTAATCTTAACCATTTAACCAATGGAAACCAAAGCTTAAATGTAACAACCATTCTCATTGGTCAATATTTTACGTTGAGACGTAGTTCGAGACCTAGAATTGTCGTAGTCGTGGGGTCAGAGCTTATTCCTTGCGTACAGTTACATTGTACATAATATGAGGCGCATCGTGGAAAAACCGGACTTAATGCACGTGCGTAGTGTCGTCCCGGATTAGCCTGTCCGGGACGGCACTTTCCGCTTTTATGGTATTTTCTGTTTCAAGGAAGTCTCTTCTAACCATAAATCCACTTTAGGCGGAAAGTGCCGTCCTGGATCAGCCTGTGCGGACTGCACAGGCTGATCTGGGACGACACTTTACGCACATGCATAAAGACCGGTATTCTCACGATGCCCCTCATTAATTGTTATGTTTTACTTCAGACTGCGGGGATCCTATGATCGACAACAGTATCTACTACGGCGACACGACTTTTGCCAAGAGCGTCCTGGTCACGTGTATCAAGGGTTACGTCATCAGCGGTGACAGCATCATTACGTGCCTCGCCAACCGGAGCTGGTCAGACAGTCCTACATGCGAGCCGATTGGTATGCAATTTGTATGCCCCCACCATCAATGATGGGGGGGGGGCATATAGAGTTTACCCTGTCCGTGGGTACGTACGTATGTACGTATGTTTGGATTCTTGTCCAGACAATAACTTTGTCCAGCATCGGAGGATTTTCAAATAACTTGGCAGAAATATTAAGCCTAATGAGACGGTGTGTCGCGCGCTGGAACCAGGTTCCTAGGTCTAAGGTCAAGGTCACACTTAAAGGCCAAAGGTCAAATATAAGAATTTAAGCCTTCTATCCCTGTCCGGAGCATAATTTTGTCTAGAATGGAAGGAATTCCATATAACTTGGCACACGTGTTGCGCATGGTGAGACGGTGTGTCGCGCGCAAGAACCAGGTCCCTAGGTCCAAGGTCAAGGTCACAATTAAAGGTCAAAGGTCAAATATAAGAATTTAAGCCATAAACCCTGTCCGGATCATAATTTTTTCTAGCATGGATGGAATTTCAAATAACTTGGCACAAGTGTTGAGCATGGTGAGACGGTGTGTCGTGCGCAGGAACCAGGTCCCTAGGTCCAAGGTCAAGGTCACACTTAAAGGTAAAAGGTAAAATATTAGAATTTAAGCCTTCTATCCCTGTTCGGAGAATAATTTTGTCCAGCATGGAAGGAATTTCAAATCACTTGGCACAAGTGTTGAGCATGGTGAGTCGGTGTGTTAAGCACAAGAACCAGTCGCTATGTCCAAGGTCAAGGTCAAACTTAAAGGTCAAAGGTCAAATATAAGAATTAAAACCATGGACCCTGTCCGGAGCATAATATTGTCCATCATGGAAGTAATTTCAAATAACTTGGCACAAGTATTGAGCTTGATGAGACGGCGAGTCGCGTGCAGAAACCAGATCCCTAGGTCCGAGGTTAAGGTCACGCTTAAAGGTCAAAGGTCAGATATAAAAATTTAAGCGATCTATCCCCATCCGAAGCATAATTTCTTCTAGCATGGAAGGAATTAAATAAAAACTTGGTGTAATTGTCACACTTAAATCCAAGGTCAAGGTCACACTTAAAGGTCAAAGGTCAAATATGAAAACTTAAGCCATACACACTGTCTGCAGCATAATTTTATCTAGCATTGGAAGAAATTTCAAATAACTGAGCATGGTGAGAGGGTGTGTCGCGCGCAATAACCAGGTCGCTAGGTCCAAGGTCAAGGTCACATGTAAAGGTGAATGGTCATTTAAGCCATAGATATTGACTGAAGAATAATTTTGTCCGGCAGGGAAGGATTTTAAACTAACTTGGCCGATGTGCTAAGCATGGTGTGTCGGTGTGTTGCGCGCAAGAACCAGGTCCCTTTGTTTAATGTCAAAGTCACACTTAAAGGTCAAAGGTCAAAGGAATTTAAGCCATAGACCATGTCCGGAGCATAATGTTGTCCAGCAGGAAAGGATTTTCAAACAACTTGGCATAAGTGATAAGCATTATGCGGCAGTGTCGCATGCACAAACCAGGTGTCTTGGTGAAAGTGAAAGGTCACACTTAAGGTCAAGTATAATTATGTATATATAATAAGATTCTTGTCCAGGCAATAACTGTGTCCGGCATTGAAGGATTTTCAAATAACTTTGCAGAAGTGATAACCATTATAAGACAATGTGTCGCCCGCAAAAACTAGGTCCAAGGTAAAGGTCACTTAAAGGTCAAAGGTCAAGTATATTACGTCCATGGATTCTGTCAGGAGCATAGTTTTGTCCGGCATAAAAATTGTTCAAATAACTTGGCAGAAGTGGTAAGCATTATGAGACGGCATGTGGCGTTCAAGAACCAGGTCTGTAGCTGAAAGGTAAAGGTCATTAATCGAGGTCAAAGGTCAAATAATTTTCCGGAGCATAATATTGTAATGCATGCAAGGATTTTCAGACAAATTGGCAGAAATGATCACAATCACCAGATGTGTTGCATGCACGAACCTGACTTGTGAAGTTAGTGAATTACTGCCCTTAATTCAGGGGTGTGCAAAGCATAATTAAAAAATGATAAAAGGCGTTTTGTTGATTTTGCACAGAATGATTTAATATATCAAGAGTAAGTGAAGTATACAAGAACCATAGCTCATAATTGCCTTAAAGTTTTAATTACTACCCTTTTTTGTCATTACTAAAACTTTTTTGTGATATCCAAATTACTTCACACAATAAGAGAATACATTAGCAGAAAGTAAAATATAAAAGGACAATTCTCTTTTTGCAAAATTATTTATATGCATACAGAAAAAGCGGCGCCATATAGAAATGGCTGCATAGGTGGGGGCATCCGTGTCTGTGGACACATTTCTAGTTTATTTGGCGTTGCGTGGGAAAACCGGGCTTAATGCACATGCGTAAAGTGTCGTCCCAGATCAGCCTGTGCAGTCCGCACATGCTAATCCAGGACGACACTTTCCGCTTTTATGGTATTTTCTGTTTCAAGAAAGTCTCTTCTAAACATAAATCCACTGTAGGCGGAAAGTGCCGTTCTGGATTAGCTTGTGCGAACTGCACAGGCTGATCCGGGATGACACTTTACGCATGTTTCCGGGATTATATTTAATCTCCAATGCATTTAGCTATCAATATTATGCATATTTTGATGGTTTTTGTTCATATGAGGAAATCACTTGTTTGGGAAGCTCAATAGAAGTACAAGTAGCATTATAATCATAAACATATTAGAGACACTAAATAAGTTAGTTGATGTCGGGCTTTCCACAATTCGAGCTAGCTTCTATAGCGACGCGATAGAGCGTTTGCCTAGGAACCGGGAGGTCCCGGGTTCGATTCGATTCCCAATTAAGAAATTCCTCCAATAACGAAAATTAAACTCGCATACATAAGACCTACAGCAATGATGACTGAAGGTATTGAGTGTTTATTGTTGTAAATCATACGTCAGTTGTCACTGTAAAATACGCTAAGGTATTTTTTTTTTGTTTAAAGAGCATATTATATCAAATTAATTAGCATAATTTCCTGGCACAAGTATTTTGATATTCGTGCCTATGTGTGACGAGTTTCTATGTAATACATTGTAATTTCCTCCCAATTGATCAATCTAATTATACTACAAAGCAGGAAAGATAACTTGGACATGTGTTTATATTGTAAATGTTGAGCTTAATATGTATTAGCATTAGCATGTGTGAATGCTTACGTGAAGGAATTTCTACATTACATACAGATTGTGGAACGTTCAACGTAGACAATGGCGACGTAGATTTCTCCAACGGCACTTTTCTAAGCGACGTGGCCACACTAACGTGTCACCCGGGCTATTACGTCGACGGAAATTCTCACGCAACGTGTATATCTGACGGCAAATGGAGCTCGTATCCTTCGTGTGAACCGAACGGTATGCCGTTTAGCATTAGCTAAGTTAATGTAATGCACCTATCAATATTTACCCCCAGGGGGGAGCGGCGGGCATATACGGGACTTTAGACTGAAAGCAATTCCCGACAGGCGGGAATTAGACACGCCGAATGATTCCGTGTCCCGTTAGATATACTTTGTTCGGAATTTAGATCGCGGTAATATTAGCCCCCGGGCCATTTGATACACCAATTAAGCACCCCCTTTGAGGGGATTTTGGCAAAAATGCTTGGCTGTATGGTGGGGAATTAGATCCCCCAAAATACAATTAGTCAAATTCCCCTGGGATTTCCCGCCGCTCCCCCCCCGGGGGGAAATATTGATAGGTGCATAATGTGTATAGGTACTCGGGGCCGGTGTTCACAATATTGATAGGTGCATAATGTGTATAGGTACTCGGGGCCGGTGTTCACAATATTGATAGGTGCATAATGTGTATAGGTACTCGGGGCCGGTGTTCACAATATTGATTGGTGCATAATGTGTATAGGTACTCGGGGCCGGTGTTCACAATATTGATAGGTGCATAATGTGTATAGGTACTCGGGGCCGGTGTTCACAATATTGATAGGTGCATAATGTGTATAGGTACTCGGGGCCGGTGTTCACAATATTGATAGGTGCATAATGTGTATAGGTACTCGGGGCCGGTGTTCACAATATTGATAGGTGCATAATGTGTATAGGTACTCGGGGCCGGTGTTCACAATATTGATAGGTGCATAATGTGTATAGGTACTCGGGGCCGGTGTTGCAAAGGCTCCTGAGGGAAAGTTGTGCTTAAGTGAAATTTTTAGACCACAATTTCTTTGTGAAAGTCCAAGATTTCTGTTAACAAACTGGTAAAATACTCAACACCTAAACATCGAAGCAATATGTACTAATTAAAACATTTAAATGTAAAAAGATATATACATGAAACAGCAGAAAATTGATTACAGAAATTTACTTAAGTTTCGCCGAATAGTAGTAGTATACAATATACACACAAATTAAACCGGATTTCTGATGTAGTACGACTGAGTTTTGCATCCTGCTACAATGGTACCTTGTGGAACTGAATGGTTTTGTTCCAAAATTTAGTATTGTGCAGTCACATTACGATGCCGGATGATAATTCGTGACGCCATGATGACCTAAACAAAACTTCTCGCAGTTACCTCCCCTACCAAATTGTTATTAATTTAAAACAAGCGTTGCAATTAAAATATTCGATTTTTCATACACGGTATTACACATAAATGTGGATCTACAAATTTTATGTGAAGTGTCAACTGTATACGAGAAAACGTTCATTAAGACAATTATTCAGCAATTAGATGTCATAAGTGAGGGAGTAAAAGTCGCATTTGAGCAACATTTACAACTTGGAGTATTAAGTGAGCGATCCCCCACCGTGTTTCAGGGTGCAGCGATCCCTCCCCATTAAACGGCAAGGCCCTGTACTCTAGGCTCGTGTTCGGCGTCACGGTGGCTGTCGTCTGCAACCAGGGCTACGGTTTGAACGGCACGTTAACCATCACGTGTCTCGCTAACGGCACTTGGACGGACAAACCGACTTGTGACCCCATAGGTAGGTAGAAAATACGTTCGCAACGTTGTGTTTCGTTCTGAAAATATGGGTCTGGCAATTTCCTAGCGAATTGATGTACGTTCACAATATTTAAGTACTGAATTAAAAAAAAAAATTCTGCGTAAAAATGCTCATTTTATAAATTTATCTGTGATATTGAATCATATTTACCTATGTGATTTGAAACCATCGGAACACACAAAAATGTTGGTTTCATTCTGCGTCAAAAGGGTCAATAAAATTAATATGACAAGTTTTGGTATTGGCGCGTAGTTCATATGTGTACACTGTTACTAGTATGTTGTCAAGGGTGGTTTTAGTCAATAAGTCAATTGATAAAACAAACTGTTATGGTGTCGAAGTCTATTATACGTTGTCGGGTCAAAACGGCTAAGGTAGAAATCGACCCAGACATTATCGGCCCAGTCATTGTCGGCCCATAAGTTATCGGCCCAGTCGTAGTCGACCAGACATTATCGGCCCAGTAGTTGTCGGCCCAGACATTATCGGCCCAGTCGTTGTCGGCCCAGTTCTAATACCACACATACACTTACAATTAACTTAAAATTTAAGACAGATCTTTTCGAATTCCTCATTCTGTACTAAATTATACCATTTACGATGAACACAAATGTATCATTTAGTACACCTACATTCGAAAGACACCTCACAGGGCATAATAAAAAACAAATATAACTTAATAGATCTCTGAGTAAAACAAGACGCATTCTTTCATCGAAAATGTACGTACGTGTAGTCTGATTTGGCAGAATAAACATTTTATCCGTCATCAAACCAACAGTTTAAAATGTACTGGACTTAATTATCAGATGTATAAGTTTATTGGTGATTTTTCCGTGTGTTATTGTCACGAACAATATTTAATTTTGTGAAGTTATGTTAATTTCTGAAAATCATAATATGACAAACATTTATTTGTTTATTAATTAATTTTCTTATTAAAATACAATAATTGAAAGAAACAACAAATGTACATGCTCGCTATGTACGAATACTGTATGCAACAATGGGGCCGATAACGACTGGGCCGATAAAGACCAGGGCCGTTTTTGTACATGGTCCGATATGGTTTTGGGCCGTTTTGACACGCATTCCTATTCAACATCAAGGTACATGTACTTTAAATTATAATTGAACGACGACAAGTTCCAAATAACGGTGTCTCTCTCAGTACAACGCTATGGTACTTAGTAATTCATGCATTTTATACGTATAGTGAATATTAAGTGGTATAGTTATACACATATAATACTTCTGTTGACATTTTCAAGACTGCGGTTTCCTTGGCAACCCGGTGAACGGTCGCGTTGAACTGGGAGGCGGCACGACGTACGGCTCCAGCGTCCTGACCACTTGCGACGCCGACTACGTCCTGTTGGGCGACGCCACCCGGATCTGCCTCCCCTCGGGCCGCTGGAGTGGCGCCAACGCCACGTGCGTTAAGGGTACGTCCGGCGGTGACTCGCTTTGCGTGTAGTTGAATGAGTTTGATTTGTATGTAAAGTGCTTGTTAATGTTTCGGTCTTGTTTTACGATAAAACTTGAATGTTAAATCAGTAATAAGCATATTCTTTGCGAGTAGTTTAATTGTTTTAATCATAAATTGATATATCAATCAATCCATCCGTCCATCCATCCATCCACTCGTCCATTCATTCATCCACACATCCATCCGTCCATACATCAATGCATCCATTCATCCACCAATCCATCCATTCGTCCATCTACAATACTTGTTGTTGACTATCTTTGTTTTCATTTTAATATTTTTATCTTTATTCTTTCAGATGAGACATTAAATGAAGGTATGTATCCTTTCATGTTTGTATGAAACCGTGTTTTGTTTATGCCTACTATGCGGTTACGTAAACATTTTTAAGTCTTTATGATTTCATTTGTAAAAAAATGCAGATATTGGTTTTAGCCTTAAAATCAAATTTGTAAAATATGTATATATATTATGTAGTTTTGTTTGTTTGGATTTTTCGCCGCTTTTTAAAGGCCTGGTTTAATCCTTCTTTATTTGACCCCCCCCCCCCCCCCCAGCCCCCCAAATCTGGGGTATTATACCCCTGCCCTGTGTATTTGGCACCCTGCTGTGGACACAGTGTGGCGACCCTTATCAGTTGATATCAATAGGCCTTTCCCAAAACTAGGTTACTTCCCTTGCGCAATCACGAGTGATGTCCCCTGTTCACTTCCGGCGACTTTTATTGATCATAAGGCGGGATAAGAGTATTGATATTTACGGAGAAACATGCAATATATTTGATTTTGAATCTTAAAATTGTGTTGATGTCGCAAAAATAAATTAACAAATATCAACATTCGTATATAATCTACATCATGTACTTTATTTATCAATTTGATTAAATTATTATTTAGATTTTTAACAATATTGTCTACTCTTTGCAGATTGACAAACAAACTGTACACAGTACGTTTAACGGTTATTATGCAACAAAACACAAAAATAGCGATTTCAGTATCTAAACAACCTATGCCCTCATCCTGTGTTAAATTTGCATTATTAAATAAAATAAATAAATAAAGCTGTTTTTAGTAAAATGATTTTGCTAAGTAACTCTAAGCTAACATTTTTCTGGCGACTAAAATTACGAAAATAAGGTATCATCACAGAAAGTTTGAGCGTAATTCCGATGTTTGTTCACAGCACTTTTTTATTTGAATTCCATACACATTTGTGTTCAACTTTAAAGCTTTTTTCGTTGCAGATATTCCTGTTGTGTGCTAAATATTATACGGTGCTTGAACATGCTTCGCTTTATATCTTGAAATATAATGTAACAGAACTACTATCTTTTTAATTACTGTTAACACAATATTACAATAACTAAAGATGATGTCACTCCTCATTAAATGTTATAATTCACGTTGTATTATAGAGATTAAGTAAGTAATTTGTTTATTATTGTGTCATGTGTTTAAACAATGTTCATGATAACTTCACATTATCAACGAAACAAATAAACCCGACCCAATGGGTCTATATGTCACCTGGAAATAGATATGTCGTGAGAATCATGCACATAATAGGGTGAGTATTTATAGTAAAACAGACATAGATATACAAATTTGTAAAAAGGTTTACACAATTCAGAGTAAGTAATTAACTAAGCCAACGGAAGAGTCTAATATACGTTAGAATAAATATTTAATACTTGTTGAGTCTGTTTGATCAAATATTTAGTTTTCCTTCATGAATATAACTATAACTGTGAGTATTTCTTCATTTCTGTCGGAATCGTTGTAAACAAACAACATTTTATTCTCGCAGCAGCTAATTCCCGTATGTTTTAGAAAAATAAAACACGATGAGCTCTTAAATGTTCACCACCTTTCAATTCTTCAGAATTGAAAATTAAATCTGTGCTATATTATTTCACTCTTCAATTTAAACCAGTTTATTAATTCGAAAAAGTGTTTAATGCTTTTAATTATGTTCTGTTCTGTTCAATAAGGTGGCGAAATTTCATAGGGTGATAGGCACAGAACAACAACGGAGACAACAACATTTTAAAATGTGAGATGAACTTTAATTTGAGACGCAAACAATAGAGACGAAGTGTACATGTTAGTTGTCTCTGCATGTAGATCTTCATCATCGATGCATTACGCAATTGCACGGTTTAGCGGTATTGTTCTAAGGGCAATTTGATAAGATCCCCGCGGTTTGTGGCTTTGGTATTTTTATGACCCCCTCTTCAGACAGATAACTAAGTATCCATTGAGAGAAAATGTGTTCATTCGTGGTATTTATGTATGGAAAACAACCGTTTAAGTAGAGACAAGGAGACTACATTTTTTTCCGGATACCTTGCATACGGACACATGGCCTTAGTAATGAGTTTAAAACAATACTACATTTAGTTCTAATAATTCATTTTTGTAAAATATATTCTCTATGAGTTTTTTGTAATATTTAATCAAAAACATATGGTTTAAACAATTTCCATTACAAGTTTTGAAAGCCGCTTGGTCTTAGATCTATAATACTTTATATGGCAAGCTAGGGAAAAAGTCGCCGGAAGTCAGGTTTCAAATATGGCGGATGTGAATTTGCAATAACGGGAGGTAATTTCAAGGGAGATCACCTAGTTTTGGGAAAGGCCTATACACCGCTGCAGAGGAAACTGTGCACTGAGCCATTGCTCAGTCAACCGAGAGAAAATATTGCAGATACTGATTATATGGTGGACCAATACGTAAGAGTCGAATACCCCATGGAGAGGCCACACATTCCTTAAACTAGGCCTTTAACAGTATTTCAGTCATATCACGGCGGTCAGTTAACCTACTCCCACTTTTCCAGGGCAAGTTTAGCCGATCTAAGCGGTTTACCAGTATCAAGTGCACATACTTATGCCAGTAACTGACAACTGCCCTACTTGAATCAGAGGTTGGGGGAGCATGGCGGTAGAAATAGTTTAATGACCAATCCCCAAGTTATGTGGCCGGGGTGGGGTTCGAACTCACGATCCCCGGATTGGCAGTCCTGCGCTCTACCAACTGAGCTAGCCGGGCCCGGCTCATGTTATGTAGTAGTTCATGCGTGCTTAACGCAATTCTAAAGACGCAATGTTTCCCTTAATGGTATTATTCAGTTATTGGTCTGATTCTCTTTATAAAGGTTTTATGTCAAATGTAAAACATAATATGCAATATTTGATACCCACAAAACAGTTATCTTAAGACACTATAACGTCATTCCGGGGTAGTTTTAGATATTGGACTGATTCCCTATATAAGAGTTCACTGTTATGCGTAACTTTATAACAAGTCTCAAGAAGCTATGGGGTCATTGTATGTGATGTTTCAGTTATTGGACTCATTCTCTGGTAAACTGTTACGAGGTCGCTGCGTTTTATTTCCGGATATTGGACTAAATATAACACTAATGTATACGATGCTTAACATGAGTACAATCCATGTAAATTATTCCTTTAGACATAATGACGTCATTGTCCGTACGAGCATGTTAGTTTTCAGATATCGGACTGATTCTCGGGATGTTAAATTTCGGATAATGGACTGATTCTCCTGGTGTTATGTTACAGATATCGGACTGATTCTCGGGATGTTATATTGCGGATAAAGGACTGATTCTCGTGGTGTTATGTTACAGATATCGGACTGATTCTCGGGATGTTATATTTCGGATAATGGACTTATTATCGCGGTGTTATGTTTTAGATATCGGACTGATTCTCGGGCTGCTGATAGGCCTTCTGGCTTTTATTGACCTCATCATCGTCGCCGTGGTATTGTACTTCAAGTTCTGCAGGAAAAAGATGGACGATGTACGTAGTTTCTATCCTTGTTGGTCGGAAGATGTTGCTGTATATTCATACAATTAAATTAAATTATGACATGCCTACAAATATACTCACAATGAAAATTTAAGTAATACGTATTTACTTTTTATTATTGCAGCTGTACAATGTGTATTATATCGATTTTCGACACAAATAGTACACTATATTTTGGCTGATACCAACACTGGCAGCACAAACAGCTTGTTATTTTCAGACGATAAGGATCGTGTGATACTGGTTCAACACGGGAGTCCATATTGCCGCAATGCCAACAAATTATCTAACAACAATGGTTTGCCTCAAATCTAAGTTGCAGTGTATTTTCTTTTTTCACAGAAGGAGAGTGGAACACCAGAGACCAGCAGCGAGATTGACGAGGAAGGGGAGGAAGGTTTCGGGAAGTCCGTATTTCCGGGAACCAGCTACAATGACCCTTTCAACATCCCGTTGGACACACCCCGGGGTGTGGGGGATTTTATGCCGCCCCCGGTACTGTATAAGCATCCGCCACCGGAAACTCCGCTGCCGCCGCTGCGGACGATCCAGTACAGTCCACGCGACGATCTGCGAACTTCTAGGCACAAGAGCGAAACGACGGGAAGTAAACCCGCGAAAACCAAGGGGTCGATTATTGGGAAACTGGGACCGAAAGCTCACGCTGAGCTGTCGAAATTTTTGGCACGCGGTAAAGAAGGTGAACAATTAAAGATGTCAATTGAAGAAACAGCCCAGTCTCTTCACGAAAATGAGAATGTCAGGCCGATAACGCCTAAAAGCGCACGATCAGGACTAGAGGTTCCGATAACAAAAGCTCTTCAAAGCGCTCACCAAATGTTTAAAAATAATTTCAATGACGCCGATAAGCTGAACAAAGAATTAGAGACACGCTTTTCACCGTTGATGGCGCCTGAGTTTAAAATTCCAAAACACACTGATCCAAAAGTGTTCGAGCCTTCTGCTGTGGCGACGTTCGTAGACTCGAAGAAGACCCGTAAAGATCTGCAGTACGTGCGCGATCGCGTCCACGGAGAGTTATCGTCGCTTCACTCGTACAAGAAAGAAACCACGAACCTAGACGCTGACGCTAATGATGGTGACGTGGAGGACACACAGGCCACAGATAATGCTCAAATACAGTCTAAGCAAATTGAAATATCCGGCGACTCGGACGATCAGGATCTGATCTTGACCATTGACGATGAGACCAACCAGCCGCCGTCGCACAAGATCAGCACGCATATGATAGATTTCAAAATCGAAACGGTTAGTTCTCAACCTCCGAGCGTCCATGTGCAACGCAAACACATTCTTCATCACGGTCTTGGAAGCTCAATGGAGAACTTGCACGAAGCGAGTCGATCACGGTCGTCAAGCATTTCAATCAATCCTCGGTCTCGATCTGGAAGTATCGACTCAACGTTGAACATTCAGGCAGCTTTACCGTCTGTTGAAATGGTCAGCCCACCGCCGATTCTGTTCTCACCCGCACCCGATTCTCCGGGTCTACACCGCTATGAATTCGACGACACTCCAAAATTTCCGGGTTCCGGTGGACAAAACACAAGCCCGGATGCGTTTTTCGACAAGAAAGTACCTACAGTCCCCGCCACAAAATTAACATCAGAATCGACAAGGGCAGATAATCAGCCTCAGGAAGAGCACAATACTTCCGGTTCGTTGCACGTATCCGATATATCGTCGATAACGACGGCGCCGTCGGCGAATATTAGGGCGGGCTATATCTCGTCGTCACCGATGAGCGAGTCCTCGCCCATGGAGTTCCGACTCAAGCGGGGACATGGTCATAAACCAGGCGATCTTAGCGCCAAGCGGCAACATAGACTGCGCAGAGAGAAAATAGCTAAAGGGATATACGGTCCATTTAAGTGAACTTCCTGCACCAAATGACGCTTAATGACCACACTCGTGTACATACATTAATATAGACCACATAATGCAATAACATAACAATCGAATTCTCACCACAAGGCCTTATAAATAGAGGATGTTTGTTGGTTTTGGTAGAATATCGATTTTAAGTCACCAGTGAAAATACAACATTTATAATTTCACGTCTGGAGCAGCCACGACTTCCTGGTGAAAAAAAGTTCAATTATCAAAGTGGTAATTTTCACTGTTTTTGAACAGTGAATTACCAATTTTATTTCACTGATATTTCCCTATAAACCTCTAGAAAGCATAAAAGACAAATGTATGTTGAACGTTTTGGCAATAGTAAATGTTTGGCAGTATTTGGCAATAGTAAATGTTTGGCAATAGTAAAGATTCCGTTTGTCTTATGTTAAAATTGTAAAAGAACGTGTATTGTTTGACAAAATCCTAACCGGATTGCTGAAATTAAATTTCTGTTTAAAGGGACTTGTTCACATATTTTTGTATTTTCAAAATATGCCTTTATACGTCTTAACTGGCAAGACGAAAATCTCTGAACTAAAGAGCTAAAAATACAACAAGAAAAGCAAAAAAAGGTGCTTCCGTCGCAGCTCGAACCTACGACCTCCGATCAAAAATACGACGTGGTAACCACTCAACCAGTCTGATTGATATGCATGCGTCTGTTGTTGCTTTTTTACTTTACGTAAGTTTTCACACAACGAAAACAACAGAAATATTCCCAAATTACTCAATCGTTTCGCTTTACAAACGCTTCATAATTACATTTATCCATTTCAACTGATTACTACTAATTTTAATGAAACGTTGCTTCTAATATATTTCTATGTCAGTAGCGTTATTTCGCTCTTTCATGTAAAATGTGATTATATTTTTGGAAACTGACAAAAAAATGAAATTGTCAATTCGTTATTCTGTGAATACGCCCCTTTAATACTGGTGCTCCCGTAATGCGCCAGACCGTGACGTCATGACAGTTATAATACAGATAATGACTGTTGAAATGTATTAGCATTAACATTATTTGTTACTGTATATTATATATGAAAAGACCGTCACAATATATGTAACTGTACTATTGAGGAAAGGAACCGTACTAGCTTAGCTATCGTTCCAATCCTACAAACTTATGTTGTGCATTTCTCTGTGCAAGCCTAATTCAAAATAAATATGTTTAAACCAAATGTATTAGTACAATTATTTATACTTTAACGGGTAGAATCATTTTGCTGTCTACATGAAGATGTTTGTAACCATTACTTGATTCCTGTTATTATAGTTAGTTGGGTTATCTTGAGACATGCTGTATAACTTGAATCGGTTATGCACTTTGATCAGCGATATTCCGCATTTATTATCAGTATAGTTATTGAAAGTAAGTGTATTAAAATATTGTATTAAATGATGACGGTGTTGCTTTTCTGGAGTAGAATGCAAACTCTCTGAATTTACATTTGTTGTAATAAAGTTATTATTTGAATATTTCTGCAACTATTTGTAAGTTGTATTGGTTGTGAAACTTCAAGTTTACACATTATTTGTATTATAGTTTAAAGATATGCATATGAAGTACTCCAATTAGCTTATAGTCAGCACTGGCTGGCCCGTTTTACCGGGAGGAACAGTGGGCACGTGCCCCCACCAGCTGACCGCAAAGCTTATTTAATATGTACATGTAAAACATGAACTTTAAAAAAAAGAAAAAAGAAGATTGTAACTGTGTGATGTCCCTTAATTAATTATTATCGCTAATCCAACACATTCGCCTAAGGTATAGATTGAAGGGGAGGGGGCACATGGCGCGTGTACTTCAAGCTGGTCACAAATCATATGCTATGTTTTGATTTCTAAAACTTGTAATATGAAACAAGGCCTCAGGTAGTGCCCCTAAACTGATCGTTATCGCTTATCTCAGACAACGGCCTTGGGCAACTTGAAGGCACGATTTACAACGGGAAGTGGGGCATTAGGGGCATGTGTTCGCAGCAGACCCTAAAAAGATACTTACCGTGAATTTTTAACACCGCTTTAGTAACGTCGTGGCATCGGTGCTAGTGATGTGTCTACTCGGTGTTTAAAGACTCTTGCTAGTTATAGAAAATTCCGACATATTAAATTTGACTATCGCTTTAAACTTACTCTGGGTCAAAGTAATGGTCACACAACTCTGGAAAGCGTAGAAAATCACTATAGCCCACATTTTCATTAAACTGTTATGAATAAGTCAAACTGAAAGTAATTAATTTGATATCTTTGAAACTAATTTCATATTGGTTAAATAGCATATTCGCTTAAACAAAGCCCTCTGAAGATTCGTGTAGTGGTCAGAATTGCATCTAACGTTTGATGCAATTATCCTATATGTGACTATTTTGTAGTTAACGAAGGTTTTCCGCGCAAAAAAAATCGTCATAATGTGTGGTTCCGGAGTGTGTTCTATTTCAATGTTTGTGACACATTGAAATGAACTTGATTCAACATTTGAGTTTTGTACGAGTTATAACTAGCTGTAAAGTGGACGAGTTGGTCGCGGATTTGTTTGAAGACGACATTTGTTCGAGTTTTCCTCAACCTTGACACGACATTGACACGACACAAGTACGATTATCACATTTTATCAGCCAAGATATGCGTAGGATATCTTTTCGACAATCTAAGACTTGTCTTCGAGAATGTACTAGTGGGACAAGTTTGTACGACTTGCGAGGACATAAGCACGAGTTTCTGACGACATTTTACGACAAACGAAAGAGCAGATGTCGTACGCAAGTCTCCCAAACTCGCAGCAAACTCGTGTAATGTCGTAGAATGATAGTATAGGGCGAAACTCTACAACAAGGGAAGACATGTCTACGGAATGTATTCGAGTGTGCTTGAGAGTGCGTAAGATTCCTTCGACACGTGTACGAGAATAAAAAGTCGCCGAGAAGCGGCGAGAATTTTTAACGGTTTTAAATTCTCGCCCATACTTGGCGAGTTCTGGCGACATGAGAAGTAGACATCACTGCGACAAAACGACATTGTGTACAAGATCTACACGACACCAGGCGAGTTGTGGCGAGTTACAACTCGCCAGAACTCGTAGCTCAAATTCGCCACAGTGTGACAGGGCCTTAACTGCAGATTCCAGCTTCCAACTCACACGCGCCGGTCGGGAAACACACCTGGGTCGCACAGGGTGAAAAGCGATTGAGTGAGTAAGTGAGTGAGTGAGTAATTGAGTGAGTGAGTGAGTAATTGAGTGCGTGAATGAGGGAGTAATTGAGTGAGTGAGTAATTGAGTGAGTAATTGAGTGAGTGAGTGTGTGTGTGAGTGGGTTAGTTAGTTAGTTAGTTAGTTAGTTAGTTAGTTATTTAATGAATAAAGGAATGAGTGAGTGAATGAATGTATGAATGATTAAATGAGTGGATGGATGGATGAATGAATGCATGAATGGACGGATGGTCGGACGAATGAATAGGACCACCATCCCCTCTGGCTCTTGCCCCCCCCCCCCCCAGGACAGTCATGCCTGGCACCGGCCCTAATTTAGGTTTATAAAAAAAAACTAAGTTCATACATGATAATTATACAGATAATAATCTCTTAAGTGGAACAGCACATGATCAAATAAATTTCTTCAGAATCAGAGAAATATGTTTCCTAACAAACATACTGGTCTTTAAAACCTGCCGTCCAATAGGCCCCCGAAGGTTTCCCGAAGGCGAAATTGGCGAAATCGGGGTGTTTCGGCATGTCTTTGCGATGTTCTGGAACCCTTCCGTGTCCTTCCTTAACAATTCTAAAACCTTCTTGGCACTTCGGGGCCTGATCGGGATTAAAAAACTTCGGCATCCAAATTTTAAAACTTATAAAATTTGGACGCTGAATGTTGTATTCGGGACGGCTTCAGGGTCTTCGGTAAACCATCGGCAACTATTCTAAATATTCGGGAACCCATCGCCATTTACTCGGCATCTTCGAACAGCCTTCTGCGAGGCTTCGTAATCGGTTTAGACACCCCGAGCGGTCCCTGAAGTAAGCTGAATCGATGTCGAACGCTCTCGGAAGACGGCGAGTGGAAGAGTTCTGTTTGCGAGTATTCGCGGAAGCTATCCCGATCATATAATGTAAGATGCCGAGTCGTCGCTAGAGAAGCCGATTGTCAGCGGAAAGGACGCCGAGCATTAGTCGTGTTTCCCGAACTAAAAAAAGAGTGACAGCAGAAGTGATGCCGTCAAGTTGCCGATAGTGTTCGAAGCGACAAAATCGGCATTGTTGTTATGAATTGAACACTTATCATGGTGCAAGTCATTAACAAGCTACTCAAAAAGACGTCTAGCGTGATGTTACTAGTCAATCAGCCTTTGGACATTACATAAGGTATGATCCTTAGCCTTGGCCTTGAAGGCTAAAACCTTTATCTGAAAGCCCAAGCTGAGATGAAAAAAAAACTATGAACAAGTCTCAAAGGGATGCCCATAATCATCCCACTATTTTTGCTATTAATGAATGCAATGCCAAGTGAAAGCCAACAGTATGGGTTATGTTCCACCTTCTCTCAAATTGGGCGGCCATTTTACGTCTGGCCTTTGGAGTATTTGGAATGACCAGAACTTCATCATTATACTCCTGAAGCTGGGGAGTAGACACTTCTGGGACAAAATGGCATACAATTTCCACAGCAGCACAGAAATACAGAAGGCGTACACCAAAGAAGCGAACTTGTCCACAGATGTCATGCGACCCAGTGCTTTCGCAAGCTTTAGACCAGCAGGAAGGGCGTTACGGAGCCTTGTTTTTTTCTAAATGTAAGGCGTTGAACGCTGGATAATGTCATCCAAAATTGTTGGCTTGATCCTCAAATACTGTTTGATCCACAATCGGTGATGTCTTCTTCTCTGTGTCAGGTGAAATGAAAAGACAAGCATGACATCAAGGGTTAGAGAATGCACCTAAAGATCCATTGTCGGGCTAGCAACTGATAATCAGATTGTAGTTCGGCGTCGTTCGGCGTCGTTCATATACCCTGAAATTCCAATCGGCAACATTTCAGCATTCTGTCGACAACAAATCGGCAACTATTCAGCATGCTCTGCAATGTTACCTCAACCTTTCTGCACGATCGGAAAACATTCGGAAGCCTATTCCGAAACTGTCGGCATTCTTCCGCGTCGCATTCGGTGACTTCGGATAGGTTTCGGGGTTTATACCGCAACCTGTCGTATGCCACTCCGCGAATACATGCCGAACAAGCACGGTGGCAGTGCTCCGTCCATTTTGTTCCGAATGGTTCTCGAAACTAGCACATTTTTATCGGCAACCCTTACGCAAAGCATCGAAACTAGCGCACTTTTTCTCGGCAACCCTTACGCAAAGCATCGGGACTGTAGTGGACGGCAGGTCTAAGACATTTTAACAGCGTAAAAGAGGCACATCTGAAACTTAGACAACAGGACGCACACTCGGGTCTACAGTACCCTGGGGAACGATCAATATTTTTTTTTAAGTTTTAACCTGTTTAAAGATCTTCAATAGTATCTCACACTGTCCAGATATCAATAAAACCTTATTCCAAAACGACGCGGTTTGCAAATATCAGAACGCACATTTTATACGTTGCATATAACGGCCACGTGCCGCAACTTCCGGCAGGGGAGATGTACCATGCCCCACTTTCGAGACTGTCGCTTCTATAGATCGCCATTACACTGGCGTATTATAGTGATTTTGTTGTAATTAAATAACGGAACAGTAAAAACGCATATAGTGAGCATTATTTATGCACGATTTTGTCGCTTTCACTCTGTAAAACTTTATTATATCAGAGTCGTATCAATACAGTCAATCTTTGATTGTATTCAACATTTTAAAGAATTCCGGACATGATTTCTCACGGACAAAATCTTGCGCCTGCTCATTTGTGTATACCCGGACATAATCCCTCCCGATACCCGACAATTTAACACCGCGGACGAATCCCCCCTATAAAAACACAGATATTTTTAGTCTTCATATGTATTTGTTTAAATTATAAAATGGATTTAAAAATGCTAACACAAGCCATTTTAGAGAAAAATTAATGGCAAATTAAAGTGACGGTTTGTGTCTGTTTTAACACCGATATTCTAACAACAGATTGGTTATTAAAGTGGCAGTTATATTGAATTATTGCCTAATGCAAGACCACAGTTGGGTAAATAGTGAGATAAGCAGGCGTATATCTTAAATAGTGTGCCTGATTTTGATACTGAATATGACATAAATATTTATTTTTAAAACACTTATTATTGGATGGAATACAAACACTGCTTTTAAAGGTTGATGGTGGAATTATGTCCGGGTTATAAAAACAACGGGATGGATTTTGTCCGTGTACGTAAAATGAAGCGGGCGATTATGTCCGGGTAGAATTTCTCCGGATACCCATTTTAAAAGAAATAATACAATTCATTTATCATTTGCATTTCGAATATTAGTAACAGTCCATTTATGTACTTAAAATAACTCAGATTAGCCCCTAAAATATTTGAAACAAGAGCTGTAACATTTCTACTGACAAATATTTTGTACCCTGTTCAATGTCGTGCATCATATCTTGAATAAACTACAAAACATCAATTAGTTATCAATGAAATATTTCAACTATTGATCGTTATCACAAAACGAGTTCAGCCCTCTAATCAAATGCACAGCAGATACTGACAATATCTTCGTTCCGATCCATTGACTGCACGCGACGATGAAACAAGATGCCGACAACGATATTTTAATTCGAACAATCGCTTGTTTTATTTCGTTCCCAAAACGATGGTAGCGAGTCCAAATAGTAGTAATTAAGCAGTCCAAAATGGGAACACGCACGTCTCATAGATACAGGTTAATTATGTCTTAAATAATAAATATCCAAAACAATTTATAGAAGTATTTTTACCTTGCCAAATTTTGAAATCAAGCGGCTTGTTTATGAATGCGTTCTTTGAAGCAAATATTTCGGAAAGATTAGCATAATTTGTGCCTACAATTAAGTGGTCGAACTAATAGCATGCTGGGTGTATAATTAGCCCAAACAATGCTCAAAACAATGTTAATTATTTGATTACTGTACGCCATAATATTCATCGGCATTTCGTTGTTTGATTATTCTGTAATGTGTCACAACATTTTTTTGCAAAAGAAAAATTTCGGTCAATTCTGTTAAATCAGGGAGTGAAAATAGATTTCTCAACTAAAAAGAAATCGGAAAAAGAAAGTGTAGCGTTTACACGTAATAGCGGAAGAAGGGATATTTGTGTCTTACTGTCTTAAAGACATTCATTTGCATTTGTCTTGAATCGGATAATCGTTTAATCGATTTCGTAGTTAATTAATCATTAAATGTATTCTCGCAATTTCTAAGCGCAAACCTATTACATTACCGTTTTATTTACAAAGTATCGTTTGTTTTATGGTCGCCTGGAACACAATTGTGAATAGTCGCCAAGTGCAGTGTTGCAACTGATTGAAAGTAAACGAAAACGGAAAAATGTCCGATATTAAATAGACATTTAAAGTATTGATTTAGAACTTCGCTCGAAACTTCACTAATACGTTTTAATTTAATTTCTTTTAACGTGTATATAACACATTTTTAACAGAAACAGCTAAGCATCTTTCAACCGTGCTATGATGTAAAATGGTGTTATTCTTGTTGGACAAATTATCTGCCACGGGACAAAAATGAAGTCTGATATAGTTATTGTGTTCGTTTTCTGTGTTTTCGCATTCTGGATATCTCCTACTACAGCTCAGGGTAAGAACTATTTAAGTGCGCTGAAATTTCAACGACTTTTCGTATAGTGTTGGTGAAGAAATAGTACATTTTAAAAGATATGACAAATAAAAGTTACAAAATTCAGAGCCGGCGGAAGCGAATTTTATTAATTTTAAATGTTTCTGCTGTATTTCAATTTTATGAAAATTAATTCCGAGGTCACAGAAAGCACTAGGGTTCGCAAAATGGCGCCGGATCATTGCAGTGACAAGATCACTGCGGGTTTCATTAACTCTTATACATGTTGTAGGTAAACTTGAGTACATTTCTAAAATTCATAATTTGTTGCTGTTACAATTACCATTTCAACTTATTAAACGTGTGATCTTGCATGTATATTCTTTTACAATATAAACATTTGTATACTTTTAGTACAACTTAAGGGGACTAGCACTAGGGATGGGAAAATGTGATCAACTATAGTTATATCAAATTTGTGGCGCGTCGTGAGAAAACCGGTCTTAATGCATGTGCGTAAAGTGTCGTCCCGGATTAGCCTGTGCAGTCCGCACAGGCTAATCCCGGACTGCACTTTCCGCTTGTATGGTATTTTCTGTTTCAAGGAGTCTCTTCTAAACATAAATCCACTGTAGGCGGAAAGTGCCGTCCTGGATTAGCCTGTGCGAACTGCACAGGCTAATCCGGGACGACACTTAACGCACATGCATTAAGACCGGTTTTCTCACGACGCGCCACCAATGATATTATGTTAAGCGCCGATATGTATAATTATTGTATATACAAATGTACAAATAATAATTATATATACATTAATATTTTCCAAAATTAACATTAATTTTTTACAGTGAGTAACACGTAGCAAAAAGATTTATCACTAAATGTATTATCACTCATTTAATAATTTAACCCTGCAAACTTCCACATAAAACATATATTTCCACCGAATACACATAGCAGCACATTAGACTTTTAAGTGTTCTGATAATTTGAAACACTACAAGTTATATATATGAAAAGATCTAGCATATAAAAAAGGTAGAAGGTGCAGCTCAAAATTAGCCGGGGCAATGCTTTGATATTTATAATCAAAGATTTGTATGAATGTAATGCTTTTAATTAAGGTTTCTAAACACAGTCTTTTCATTTGGCATGGAATATGCTGAAAGCATAGTGGGCTAGCAGGACGGGGAGGGGGGCGGGGCAAAAAGTCACTGTGTAGCACTCTGCAATTTGCTCTGCATTTTTTATTATTTTTAAATTAATAAAATATAGTATGTCATAAACCCAAAAGATACGTTAAACAATTTGGATAAACTTATATTTACGAAATTATGTTCGATTAAGCGTCGTTGTTTATCGGCGAATGATCAACGATTTGGAGTTCTGAAGCATAGGAATTAAACAACGAGGGCGTTAGCACGAGTGTTTTTTAATATTCCGCACAACGACAAATCGTTGTTTATTAGCCGATAAACAACGATAATGCGAGCATTATTTCGATTCTAACATGACATGACAACATATTCTGCAATTGCAATGCGAACTGTATTTAACAGTTTCGGAACTATTTTTTAGGGTTGTTTATTGGTAGTTTAACAACGGTATATTTTGTTTTTTGTCTATAGAAAGCACTGCGCGTATCACGTTAGAATATTGTTTTAAAGATAGACCTTGGCAACAAAATGAATTTTACATAAAATGTTTGAAAAAAATACATCACATCATTTTCACGATTTCCTGAATCCTGCATTATACATGTATTAAAAGTGCGTATTTTTATAATTTTTTATACGCGGCTTGACAGTAACGTATGTATTTAGCCTGTTGGCGTAAGCCAACGGTCCTTTGAGAGGGTAATTTCTAAAACCTGACCAAAGGGAACTACTTCATTTCTCCGCGAGTCAGTAAATCGAAACCGGAAAGGGTCCTTTTTGAAAACAGCAAAATTTCACGCCTGATTTCTTACCTTTTAATGATTAATAATTTGAAGATGTCGCATGTTTTGTGTATTATAATGTTAATGGCATGTGATTTATTACAGTTTCTTGACAGTCAATGTATTAAAATATTTACTTCAAACTAATGACACCCCTATTTTCGCAATTAACTTGTATGGAACCTCGTTTTTTCTCGTTTACCAATACCAATTCTTATTCTGAATATTTTGACAACACATTACTGCAATGTATTAATTTTAAAATGTATGGAAAATCGAGAGCACGCATTATATGACCTTCTTTTGACTCAGTAGGCTACAAATCACTAACAATTGATGTTCCTAACTACCACGTTAGTGGTAAAAGTACCGGTAGTTTTCCGAGATACCTGTTTTGGAAATCGCCCTAAAAAAAGACCGTTTGCTTCTGCCAACAGTCTACAAAGCAACAGTAGCAGCAGCAGCAGCAGCAGCAGAGTATCACCCTCCTCAACATCACAATGAACATCATCAACATCAGCAGCGGTCTCATAAATACAAACAAGAGGCCACGGCCACTATATCGCCCACCTGACAAAGCTGCATTACGAACCCGGTGTGCATATAGGCACCGCCCCTGTCGACAATGTTCACAATGGTAGGACACCCCCACGTGACGTAAACTTAGACTCCCCCCAAGAATTTTAATCCACGGTAAAATAATGAAGGCCGAACGAACAGACGGACAGACAGACAGACAGACAGACAAGACGGACGGACGGACGGACGGACGGACGGACGGACGGACGGACGGACGGACGGACGGACGGACGGACGGACGGACGGACGGACGGACGGACGGACAGACAGACAGACAGACAGACAGACAGACAGACAGACAGACAAGACGGACGGACGGACGGACGGACGGACGGACGGACGGACGGACGGACGGACGGACAGACAGACAGACAGACAGACAGACAGACAGACAGACAGACAGACAGACAGACAGACAGACAGACAGACAGACAGACAGACAAGACGGACGGACGGACGGACGGACGGACGGACGGACGGACGGACGGACGGACGGACAGATAGACAGACAGACAGACAGACAGACACACACACACACACAAGTAATACTACTACTTCTACTACTACTACTACTACTACTTCTGCTACTGCTACTGCTACTGCTACTACTACTACTACTTCTACTGGTGACAACGACGACGACAAAGATGATGATAATGATGATGATCACCATCATCTTTTAGACATTAGCTATGTACGGCGATATGCAGTATCTTGACGTATACAGCTTACGGTGAGCTGTATACGGTGTATAGTCAACGTATACAGCTCACGCGTAAACTGTAAACTGTATACGGCCTAACACTGCTTCGATTTTCCTTACTACACTTTAAAATTAAGCACAAATTACATTATAGTAATTCGTTGTCGAAGTGTTCAAAAGAAGCATTGATAACAGGAATTATAACACTTTTCCACAGCCAGCCAAAAATCTAATGCAGCGCATTATTTTTAGTGGTCTTAGGTTATATACAAGCAAATAGCGAAAGTAGAGTGTGGTCAACGTTTGAGGTAACAATTTAAATAAATTGACTTTTCAGGAAATGTAAGTATAATTAATAATCTTAAGAATATACATGATAAGCAAGATCTTAAATGATTAAAGGTAAGAAAACAGGCATGAGCTTTTGCTATTTAGAAGAAGGACAGTTCGTTGTTTCGATTAACTGACTATTTGCCTGCAAAGAAAATAAGTAGTTCCCTTATTAGAAAAGATTCGCGAATAACGCTTCTAAATCATGTTGCCTTACACCAATAGTCTAACAATGTGTAATGTTGTATGGTTTCTACAGCTTAGATGACCATAAGTCACATAAGTCACACTATTAGGTATAGGGTTAATTCATGCAGAGTTATAATGAGTCTAATAACATATAACCAGGCCGCAATGTCTATGAAAATGTACAAAATGAACGTCATGTGAGAAAATGCATAAAATGTCTGGAACACCTCGCATATCTGTTGTCGAATAGAATCGATCACTCTGATCTCATCGGCCACTCCCGGCAAGCGAAAAATTTATTTCGGCTTGCCGGGATAGGCCGAGTGGTTACAATTGCTCCTTGATTTTTCCGTAATAGCGTATTTCAATAGCTGATTGTAGTTGCATTCCGATAAATTTTTTTTTGTTATTTTCTTCTCTCTTTTTTTTGGCAATCGCGACTTTCCTTGTTTGAATAATTTTAATTATATCAGGCATTTGAACCAATTTCCCTTATAACCCGAAAACATTAAGCTATTTTGTTTTTTCGCAGTGTTTCGATAATTATTTTCTATTTTTAAATTTCCAAGGCCAGCGCTTTGTGTGGTATTAACTAATCACTCAGAATAATACAAAACGGGGAAAATAGTGTAATGGAAATAATAGAACTGACATCTGTGGTATAGGTGTACCCTCTCTGAACGTTAACTTCAAAGGCGATTAAAATCATTCTTGTTCTTTGACTGACATGTTTTGATGACATGATTATTTTAATTACTCCTCTAATATGCATTGTTTCGGTTTAAGTGAACTACGCGTACACCCAGTGGGCTTTGTGCGGTTCAAAAAGTAAATGGGGCCTTATTAGTTACAAATATGTTTAACAGTAGGGTTACGTTGACATCGCTCGGGTTATCGTGAGAAATAACAGATCTGTCCGATTTTCTTCTCTTGTCGCAACGAAGTTTAAAACAACTTTTGACAGGTTTAATTGGCTAATTGTAGTAAAAAAGCACGCGTTTCGAAATATTGAGCGCTTAATGAAACCAAGTCAAACAGGAATAATACGTGTGAACACTATATTCATAACGTACAACAATCGCATAATATCAATTTGTTATATACGTTATAGTATATTTATACATGTTCGATATATATTAATTTTTTGAGACAATGCTCAGTCACACTTTCAAATGCCATAAAAAGGAATCAAAAACGATTTTAGTTCGCATACCCCACTTCCATTTTGTTTGTCAAATCGTTGCTCTCAAACAAAAGCCACCATTGGCGTAACCAGTCGTATAAATCGTAACGCTTGCGTGAAATAGGAAAGACCTTAATAAATAAAAATACATTCAACACAGTGGCATAAATTTGGTTGCGTATTGCGTATAATACTACCGCGTTAGTTGTATTTACATCTAATTAGTGGCTACGCAACCGAAATTTCGTTAGTTAAATGTTTGTAACGTTTAGAGAAAATGTCAAGTTTACTTCATCTGAATGTGTCCTATTTTATTGTGCGTATACTCAAATTTGGCCGAAGTACGTCCCTGGGTCCGTATTCACCAACCCATTCTTAGACTGAAGTATAAAGAACAGACTTAGACTCAGCAATAAATAACTGTTTCGTTTGCAAATATGCTTGGTAACAATATTGCTAATGTCATAGTAAATCAATCTAAATAAAAATGCTGCAATTTAAGTAGGTGAATACCATGTGAGATTCAAATTAACAGTGTTATTAGAACAAAACAGTTTCAATAATAGTCTTTATTCTTAGTCTTAAGTCTAAGTATTGGTTGGTGAATACGGGCCCAGGCCAATGAATAATAACAGGCACTGTTACAAGATTTGGAGTTAGAGGGGCGGAACCTTCCAAACGTACCAAAACGTACAAACATATACGTGTATAAATGATAAATTTAACAAATTAACGAGTTTAGCTTCTGCGAACCATAACATGATAAGAAAGCTGATACTCTTATATAATTCTTGATTATTCTTCCCTGAGGAGAATGCGAGTTATTGCGAGGTTAAAAAACCAGAATTGTTGACAATTTAGGGGAGGGGCGTACGCCGCTTCCACCACCTCTAAAACCGCATATGTAATATATATTTGGAACATAAACATTTACAAATAAAAATAAAAAAACTGTAAAAAAATTAAAATACATGTGTTTGCAAAATACTGAAACAGCTTTGAGAAAAAATTAATAATAATCCTACACATTTTAGTACTTTTGAGAAATTGAATGTCACGTACCGATGTAAATATATGTTATGTTATTTTATTACCTTGGTTACTTTGCGGGGGGGGGGGGGGGGCGGGCTTTTGATGCATATAAAGTATTCATTATAGTTTGTTTTTCTAAACGAATCTGACAACTGTAATCGTAATGTATAAAAAATGAATAAACAACTTTAAAATTAAGGTTGATGGTTTTATTTATTCATTTTTTAAAAGGCATGAAAATGATAATAAATGCTGATGTTTAAAAATGATAAGTGTTCCATGTATGTTTCCTACATTATCTAATTGTCTGAATTTACTTGAAATCACAATGATTATTATTTTAGTAGTACATTTTGTTATCTATTTTGCTAACTGAAAGATTTCCCCAATAGGAAATAACATAACATATAAACTTAGAAAATACTTAGCAGAGATGTAACACGTCATGTGTTATATGTATTATTTTAGATAATTTATACAAACTATAAATAAACCATTTCAGTAAGCTGTGGCGACCCCACCCCGGCAAATGGGACTGCCCAGTCCCCGAGTAACAGTTTCGCCGACCAAGCATATGTCCTGATTCAATGCGACGCTGGGTTCCGCGCCAATGGGAAGACATCTACTCTCATCCAGTGTCAGAACGGCACGTGGAGCTCGAATGTCACGTGCGATGCAGTCTGTAAGTGTAACTTAGTCGTGCGAGGCAGTCTGTTAGTGTAATTAAGTCGTGCAACGCAGTTTCTAAGTGTAATTAAGTCGTGCGAGGCAGTCTGTAAGTGTAATTTAGTCTTGCGAAGCAGTCTGTAAGTGTAGTTAAGTCGTGCGAGGCAGTCTGTAAGTGTAAATAAGTCTTGCAAGGTAGTTTGTTAGTGTAATTAAGTCTTGCGATGCAGTCTTTAAGTGTAATTAAGTCTTGCGAAGCAGTCTTTAAGTGTAATTAAGTCGTGCGATGCAGTCTGTAAATGTAATTAAGTCGTGTAAGACAGTCTTTTAGTGTAAGTAAGTCTTGCAAGGCAGTCTGTAAATGTAATCGTGCGATGCAGTCTGTAAATGTAATTAAGTCGTGTAAGACAGTCTGTTAGTGTAAGTAAGTCTTGCAAGGCAGTCTGTAAATGTAATCAAGTCGTGTAACACAGTTTGTAAGTGTAATTAAGTCGTGAGATGCAGTCTGTAAGTGTAAGTAAATCGTGCGATGCAGTCTGTAAGTGTAATTAAGTCGTGCGAGGCAGTATGTAAGTGTAATTAAGTCGTGCGAGGCAGTCTGCAAGTGTCATTACTAGTAAGTCGTGCGAGGCAGTCTGCAAGTGTACTTCAGTCGTGCGAGGCAGCTAGTAAATCGTGTGACGCAGTCTGTAAGTGTAATTAAGTCGCGCGAGGCAGACTGCAAGTGTAATTTAGTCGTGCGAGGCAGTCTGCAAGTTAACTTAAGTCGTGCGAGGTAGTCTGCAAGTGTACTTAAGTCGTGCGAGGCAGAGTGTAAGTGTAATTAAGTCGTGCGAGGCAGATTGCAAGTGTAATAAAGTATTGATTTGACAGAGAAAAAGTATTGCCCGTAACTTTAAGTTATTAAGATTTACTCGAAATGCGCATAGACATAATGTTTTAAAACTGTTTAGCGACGACACGCCGAGGTATGAAATAAAAAAAAAATATATTATAAATAAATACATTGAATTTATGCTAGTTAAAATAAAACATCATTGCATATGAATCCACGTGTGACTAAAAACTTAGAGCAAATGCTTTCAAATACTGAGCAAACAGTTTAATGATATTTTAACAGTGAATTTTATAATGTACTGTCAAGAGTAGTAACAGCAACAACATATACTGTCCGCGCAAAAGTTCTAGCTCTATGAACCTAAAGCCGCAGTCCATATAAATAATTCAATACATCTTAAATTAGCATTGGTTCTAATGAAAGTTCAAGACGTTTACTCGACTGAAAACTGTTTCTTATTTACGAAAGGCATTTTATAATGTCTATGTTCGAAAACGCTTGGAACGAACGGAATATACATAATGTACATGCTGATTTACTCCAGAAGCATCACCAGCTACCGCATACAGATAATTTTACGATAAAACGTTACCAAAACTTTATTATTTTACCGATTTCAATGCGGGTTTTTTGCATTTTAATCGGTAAGAAGTCCAAAAGAAACAATTTATGCGAAGTTTTATTTTTATTAACATATTTATGGACTGCTGCTTTAAAAAATAAACGCTTGTAAGAATGCTGAACAAAATGTTCATAATTTATGTTGTTGGTCCTTTGAACAGCTTGCGGCGACCCCACACCCGTCAACGGTAACCGGAGCTCCACTGCACAGACGTATCCGGAAACAGTGACCATATCCTGTAACACGGGATACACGCTCAGCGGCTCGGCCGTCATCACGTGCCTCAGTACCGGAAGTTGGAACGCCACACCCACGTGTCAGCCTTACAGTGAGTACAGATGGTTGACGGAGAGGACAAGCGCATATGCACTTTAGATTGTGTGTTACTGGTTGGGATTTCTGATTGCTTTAGGAATCTTATAAAAACGATGACACTGATGAGTTTGTTTTTCCTAATTATTGTTGTGCCTAATGTTTCTGATGATGATGGTGATGATGCTTCTGATAAGAATTGTGATGGCGATGACAACAACGGTGTTGATGATGATGATGATACGGTGTTGATGATGATGATACGGTGATGATGATGATGATGATTACGACGACGATGATGATGATGACGACGACGACGATGATAATCACTTTGATGCTGAGATGGTTAAAAGGAGGTAAAAGTGATAATGAAGATAAAATATAATAACGATAACAATGCTCAAAATATCATGCCGGGAGTTAGATGTAATTTTACTATAGAGACCAAGAAAAGCCCCATTCCAATCTTGATTTCCTTCACCAGATTGCGGCCCACCCCCGCTACTGAATGGCGGCTACACCGGAAGCACAACATACGGAGAGATCGCCACGCTGACCTGCAACACCGGATACACGCTGGGGAGCGTCACGCAGGTGTACTGTGACGCCACTGGCTGGAATGCCACCGGCACGTGCACAGTTGTGGGTGAGTGGAACACAAAGATACCGTATACAAAAATGAACGGATAAACTGCAATGAAGGTTACTGAAACGTTTAATTTGCTTTCAATCACACACATTAATGTCTACAATTTAAATACACTACTGTTTCCGAAACTATATACAACAGCAAAGACAACAACTGCTACTTATAAAGTAAAATTAGAATATACTTATACGAATATAACAAATAATTAACTGTAACAGCAGCAGCAGCAACATTAACAACAACAACAACAACAAGAATAGCGACAACAGCATCAATATATAAAACAACTGCAACAGTTATCATAACTGCAGCTATTACTTTTACAATATTTACTACTGCTATAAGTACTTGTAATGATGTTGCTGCTGCTACTACTGCTTTTGTTATTACTGCAATTATCAATATAGGCATATGCATTAGCAGCAATGTTTTTTATGTTCTTTCTTCAATGTTCTTAAGGCGCATGTAATCGCAAAACGATGATAATTATTATGTATATTAAAGTAACTGATCAGTTACAAATACGAATAACACTACTTCTACATCTGTTATTATAATTACATCAACAATTTCTACTGAGGCTCCTAATTCTACGAGTAATTTTGCTATTATTTCATGTATTACATTCATTTATTACAAGTTAAAACCACTACTGTTTTGCTTCATCCTGATTTCTGGTCTATTCACCCAGATTGCTATAACTTGACCGTCGCCAATGGCAACACCGACGCCCCGACCGGAACCACGTACAACAAAGCTGCATTTGTCACGTGCAACACCGGATACACGCGGATCGGAAGCGGATATGTCGTCTGCCAGGCAAACGGCACATGGTCGGCCCAACCAAACTGTACTATTAACGGTAGGTATCGTGTACTGACGCCGCAAGACATTTATTTAAGGAAAATGAAATACTGTGCTTCTTATTTGGTATTATATACTGTATAAATATTGGATTAAGATTTGTTTAAGTTTGTGAAAATTAAGTATTAATTAACGCAGCGAAAGTTTACAATTTAAAATCAGCTGTAATCTTTCAGTCTACTGTAGAGTATCAACGAGACTAATAAGTAACAAATTGAACATCTAAATAATGTCTTTATCATGTTAACCATAAGAATCTATCTATCGATACACACCAAAAATACTACCAACAGCAGAAGTACTTACTCATAAAATGTTAATTGGTGTGAAACAACCTCGATAATCTTGAAGAGTTATTCCCCTTATAAAGAAATTCGCCATGAAATGAAACGCAACACAGACGATAGGCCCCATTCTTGTTAGAACTCCTTCACTCTATAGTTTTGACCAAAACATAGGTGCATGTGGTCTGGCGGACATTGTAATAAGGAAGAAGTCTTACAGTTATAATATAGTTTTAATAAGAGTAACGTTTACATAGAAGACCACATAGTGACATTTAATCAGTGGACCATGTTTTGTATGTCGCGGTAGCCGGAGAGCTTGACTATTCGGATATTTTTCGGATTACATCGCTAAATTTGGTACAAGATACACATCAACTTAATTAAAAGATACCCAACCTAATCCGCCCCTGCGATTTCTTACGTACACTGTTGTACCGGTGCCAAAGTTAATGGAAAACAAAAACTATAGACAATGGGTATATACAGTTTTATTTGTGGATGATATAGTTTTCTGTTATAAATTCATATATTATGTAAAGATGTCAGATGCAATACGCTGTTGGCACAGAATACCACATAAAAGACATTAATACTTTCTGAAGAAATATGATCTATCAACTATGGTCTATCAAATAAAAAAGCATTATGTATACATTACAAAATACTCATTTTAACATTGCATTATAAATCACTAAAACAGTGGAATCAGCCTGAATGTAGCTATTTTTTTACTTAATGATTTTTCTTAAACCTATATTTTTTTCTCTAAGCTTGCATTCTGCTTTTAGGTCTAGGTATTGCATTTTTGTGTCTTTAATTTTAAATTGTTTGCATTTCAGATTGTGGAGATCCAACACCAACAAATGGGAAAGTTAATACCACTGTAACAACATATGGAACTGTCGTGAAAATAACATGTGAATTCGGTTATATACAGAGTGGAACAAGTGTGATCAAATGCAATGCAGACTCGGCCTGGTCAGAATCAGCCACTTGCAACCCATACGGTAAGAAAAGTGCCAAGTTCAATCATTGCAATCGGCACACACTTATCTTTGCTATCTTTGCCACTCACTGTGTACTGGTTCTACCCAGGAAACATGCTCAATCTCTTAATACCACAAGTTTTCAACACATTAAGCTATTTTATTTTCTTTCGCAATTGGGTTTTCAGAGTGCAGAGAAGTTAAAAGGTATACCTGTAGTATTTAAAACTTTTCAAAAACATTAATTCGCTATAAAGTTATTTGTTGGTGTAATGTCGTTCTACTTAAAATCACCACCCGTGCATTTGTTAAGAAAAAATAAACAAGCAACTTACTTCTAATCAAAATAGTGATTATATCTTACACACAAAACATACAACAGTTTACAAGTTGATCAATTTCAAATTATGATAGATCATAATACAGTTTGTACGTGGATATATTTTTATTAAATACATTTGTTCAACTTATTAAGACTGTGGCAGTGCTGCCCCTGCTAATGGTGTAGCCTCAGCTCCCAATGGGACAACCTACCAGCGGCTAGCTACAGTGGGGTGTAACCCAGGCTACACACTAGATGGGTCATCTGTATTAGAGTGTAATGCGACGGGCTGGAATGAGACCGTCTCGTGTGCTGCACAAAGTAAGTGGAACAAGACATGCTGTGGGCTGAAAACCATACATGCTAAGCACTGAAAAGGTCATGAATGTGTAACATTCATTATGTTCTATCTTATCTGAAATTGACATTTTTTTAATAAGCTCTTCAGAATTTTGTTTATTTTTGTCATGAATGATGTCAGCAATGATATAGAAGGTACTTGCAATTTATAAATATATATTAGATAAAATGATTAATGAATTGCATAAAACAACAACATCGAGCAAGAGCCAAAACTTTATATTTTATTTTTTGCGTCGTGACTGAAATAAAAGAAATTTATGATATAAACAACAATTTAAGTCCGCTCACCTATTAACCAACTGTTTCAAGAAATGTGTGTTCAACTTCATCTTTAAGGAACTGGATGATGTACTTTTTTTTAAGAAATATGTTTTTTATTTATAATGATTAGAAATATCTAACCTACTGGGTTTGTTTTTAAACAATAGTACTGGTATGATGTAAGTTCAGACACTATATTGTAATTGTATTTTGTAAAACAATTATAGCTCTATATTTCATGCTAGGTAGATAAGTAAAACACGTGAAGTACAAACATAAAACCAGATATTGCAGGTCTTTGCATCAACCTGTAAAATTTTGTCTCCTATACCAGCATGTGATGACCCCACGCCTGATAACGGAACAGCCACGGCACCTTTGGGCTTTGAATACAGGGATTCTGCATACATCACATGTGATGCAGGGTACCAGTTGAACGGAAGTGTGGTGATCACGTGCCTTGATGGGCCCAAGTGGAGTGAGAACATCACATGTGACATAAAAGGTATGTGTTTTTTTACACTGATTGTTTTAATTAGCATTGTATAATAAAAATGTATGTATTGTGATGATATATATAATTTGAATTTGAAGCGTTTAAACACATCGCCAATAAACAACAGCCAGCATATCATTTAATGCAAAACTATTGTAAATGATTAAATCGAATTAGCTACAGCTCACTGTAGCTAGTTTGATTACTGTCAAATCTTTTAAACTACTTGGCACTATCATCACTAAGTCCATAATTTGTAAGATTAATATTTGATTATTAATTGATTTGAAATAAAGTTTATCCGTATAAAGTTGTCTCTTTTTTTCTGACAACTATGATTGAAAGCCATACCGTGTTTGTTTTTCTTTCTACAGACTGTGGAGACCCAACTCCCCAAAACGGCTCCTCTTCTGTTGGAGTGACAACATATGGTGCGTCGAAAAACATAACATGTGACATGGGCTACAATCTGTTTGGACGAACAATGATCACTTGTCAGGCAGATGCAACCTGGAGTGGCCAAGTCAGCTGTGAACCTAAAGGTACCACACACATTCAGATTGGTAATCATTGTTGGTCAGCACACTATGATATGGAGGTGTACATATAATGACTGCTTTTAAGATGGCCTGGCCCGTATTCACAAAGCACCTTAGGAAAAATTTAAGTCAATTTCTTAAATAAATTTAAATTTCTTAAATATCTGGCTGTTTTCTTTATGACTCTTTTTACATTTTGATGTTTTAAACTAGTAAAAATTGCTCAGATATGTACTATTTCACCCTTTTGTAAGGAGAACTAATTAGATATGATATAGAAATCTTGCTATACAATTTTAACTTAAGTACAATTTATGTTAAGATTTCCCATAGGAGCTTTGTGAATACCAGCTGGGGATTTTGAACTGGAGTTCCAAAGTATTTGTTTTAATTAAAAAGAAAAAACAAAACAACAAAAACAGAACTCACCAATATTAAATATTGGAGGATTTCAAGATCCATTCATATGGAACTTGATTCAATGGTTTCTTAAATATTTAGAGGTAATTTGCTGGGTTTGAAATTTGTCTCATTAAGAAAAGGAACGCTCTTGCAGATGTACTATATATTTTATATTTAGGACATACAGCAGTTTCGGACCCCTAGGGATATTTGATATGTAAACTGTGGTTCACAGACACACGTTCTAGCATAAAGGAAATACATAAATGTTTTGTTGTACTTTGTATTATGTTAAATTCAAACATAAATACACAACCTAAGTTTAGCATATGGTATGTGGTAATAAACAATAACTGCGAAAGTTGTAAAACAATATATTGTGTCTGGATTTGAAATTTGAAAATTAACATTAAAACGTATTTCATGTCGAATGCACTAACAATCAGTTGAATATGGTCTTAAATTAATCATTATTTTAATAGATATTAAAATCAAATGCTACATTATTTTTTATCGAAAATAGAGTCTAAGTATTGTGTTATTGTACTTTCTGCTTGTTTGAAATCACTTCGAAACGAAAATTTAATGGTAACATATCAATATTATTTCTTTTTTAAAATATTTAATATGACAGTAAAATTGCATGTTTGATTATTACTCATATAAACGCTGATGATATTAGAAAACACAATACATGTATATGCTCGTCCAGTTTACGATAGTCTTTGTTGCGTTCAGTGTGTTTGTGTGAGCACGTGTTTGCTGTTTTGGCGTCCATTGTATACACACGTTGTTGTCAGATTCCGACTCCTTCGTGTAAAAGGTAAGACTGCCACTTGTGGTACCTTTTTGTTATCTGCTTGTATCGCGTAATGTACTTGGTGTTCAAATGTATGAATGTATATATTTCAGTACCGTTTGACGTATATCAGAAGCACTATATACAATTAACTCACATTAATGTTTTCACTTGTTTTGTTATAGAAAATAAACATACAATTTAAGAATAATGTTTGCAGATTTTGTTATGAGTATGACGTTTATTATACCTCCACAAACGAAGTTTGGGGGGGGGGGAGGGGTATATATGAGTGAGCTTGTAGGTCTGTCGGTCTGTTGGTTTTCATGGTTTCCGGATGATAACTCAAGAAAGGCTTGACATATTCAAATAATTTTTGGAACACATGTGTAACATCATAGAACTCAGGTCAAGTTCGACTTTGGTTACAAACCACTTAATTGTGACACAGTTATGGCCCTTTTTTACTTAAATTCACTAAAAAAAAGTTTTCATGACGATAACTCAAGAATGGCTCGACATATTCAAATAAGTTTTGGTACACGTGTGTAGCATCGTAAAACAGATAAAGTTCTACTTTGGTTACAAACCACTTAATTTTGACAGAGTTTTGGCCCCTTTTTGACTTTAATTCTCCCAAAACACGGTTTCAGGACAGTAACTGATTACAGGCTCCACATATTTAAATTAGTTCTGATACATAGGTGTAACACCATAAATTACAGGTCAAGTTCGACTTTGGTTACAAACCACTTAATGTTGAAAGAGTTATGGCTCCTATTGAAATTAATGTTTTCCAAATACACTGTTAAACATTCACAAATTAAAGCATTCTCATTGTGTCCATTTCTTTCGAATGCCATAGTTTTGTTACAAGGCCATATTGTCGGGTATATCCGTCACTCCTGTGACAATCCTAGTTTATTTATTTTACTCTTCAAATAATAAGAGCGCAAATTCAGTGATGGTATTGTTATTGGTTCTTTCGCAGCCGTAGCATGTATATTTGTTTTCGAACATTTGTTTAATATAATTATATGACTTTTCATGTTTTAGACTGTGGTCCCATTCTACCAGAGATTAGGTTTGGATCGGCTACTCTTGACGTCGCTAACGCAACGACATACTTGTCAACAGCAAGCGTTAGATGTGACGTCGGTTATGTGACGTCAAATGACGTCATGATTTGTCAGTCTAATGGTACTTGGAAGATGTCATCTTGCATTATTGTTGGTAAGATTTGTTTCCTTTTTGTCCATTTTAACATTTTATCAGAATAAATGTATACAGTTTCACAAAACTTAGTGTATAACGTTTCGTCAGAAAAAATATTTAAGTAAAGAAATATATACTGGCAACAGAGCTGTGCGTCAAAATCAATAACTAAGGAACTGATACACGACTGTCAGTATTGATTAAATGCATTAACGTACATGTTGTATGTACACCTATATAATTGTTCTCGTATTTTAACTCCGATGTTGGTGTAAATGTTTCAAATACTCAAATGAATGTGTTCGATTTCTCTTTGGGTAATTAAAGTTAATATTATAATTTTTTGTTCACATTCAGATTGCGGTGACCCCACTCCATCTAACGGTAAAACTCAGGCGCCCAAGGGTACAACGTACGGCGAAGTGGCGTTTGTGACGTGTGACGTCGGATATACGTTAGTCGGGGATAGATTTATTGGATGTCTAGCGTCTGGGGTTTGGAGCCATTATCCGACCTGTGTCATACATGGTGAGGCTGATACCTTCCGACCAGTACATGCTGTTTGTGGCACATACATGGGATTATATCGAATACTCATTTGTGTTTCGTTTTCAGACATATACAAGAAAACATGTTATGTAGCTTTCATTTAATATACATTTTAATGTGATACAGTTAACAGATACAAAAAACCTATTTAATTTATGGATTGACTTATAAATTTATAAATTTTATAGTTGTATCCCTAAATGTCACAATATGTTAATCTCTTGTTATATTTCATGCGTTTTGAGTTATTCTAGGCTTACTAGTATTATATATCAATAAAGTCGTCGATTGGAAAACTCTTAATTTCCCAACTTCTTACTGGTATACTTCATGCAATGCGTATGCAGCCTTTGCGCTTATGTGTACGTATACCTAACTTTGCAGATTGCGACGATCCGACCCCTGTACATGGAACATCCAATTACTCCTCATCCCAGTATGGTACTGTCGTACACGTGACATGCCTGGCGGGGTTTGAGCTCAGTGGACCCGCAGTATTGACATGCCTGTCTGGTGGCACGTGGGACCACGTTTCATCGTGTGAACCTACAGGCAATTTTGGATTTTGTGCTGATCTGATGTTGTATTGTGTGTTTCTTGTTATTTGTGGATACGTACTCAAGACCTGTTGTGCTGTGCATAAATAGTAATTGTTAATCGTACATTTTGAATAAAAATATTGTAGGCGAAACATGTGTCGTGTGTTGTACTTTCTTTTACAAAATCTGCTAGTTTCTTTTACAAAATCCGCGTAAATACGTGCCTCTCCCATTTTCCGTCGTACGATTTTGTCCTTTGAGTTGTTTATTTTACATAAGAAACGAGTTTATTTCAAGTGTGAATATAAATAATTATTGAATTGATACGCAAATAAATATGTGCTTTTGTTGTTGTAATGTTGTGCTTATGTGTGCATACAAATCAACACATTCTGAATGGGAATAGTAACTTTATTTTTAGCACATGTCGTTTTCCCACTATTTCATATCAAACCTATGCCCTGTTACGTGTCATTTACAATGAAAACATTTATAAGAAATATAACGATCTAAAATTAATGCTGATGACGGTAGCGTTATTATTATAACGCACTTTCGTTTAAACAGATTGTGGCGACCCCATACCCGACCACGGCAATGCGGTGTATACGTCCACAACTCTAGGAGCCACTGTCGATTATACATGTGATACCGGGTACATTCTCACTGGCAGTACTACAGCAGTGTGTACTGCAACCGGCTGGAATGTAACAGTAACATGCACATTGAAAGGTACGGTAATTAAAAAAAGTTCAAGGTATACACTTTGATTTTGTCTCTGTCATATTATGAATATTTTGCGTGTGCACATAAGTTTTCCAAAGTAATTCAAATAAAAGATCATTCCCATCGATGCGTTACGATGGAATTATAGGGGCGTTTGGGATTTCTTGACACACTATTGTTAATAGTTTATACAGTTAATAACTGCGTTTCCTACAAGACATATTGCATATTCCAAGTGCAGCAAAATAAAATACTAAAATAATTGAATGTCGTACGGTTTTCAGACTGCGGGCCATTAACAGTGTCAAAGGGTAAGTTAGAAACTCCCGGTGGCACCAAGTACGGAGCTGTGGCCATTGTGATATGTAACACTGGATATGAGGTCGGTGGCAATACCCTGATTACGTGTCAAGACGATGGAAACTGGAGTAATGATGCACTTTGTAATGTAACATGTAAGTGCAATTTTGCTTTCATATCGACATTTATTAAGAAATGCATTATTTTCTGTGGAATATTGATAGAGAATCTAAAAATAGTAATTTTTTTTTTTTTTTTGTATTCCGTATATTTAAATCATTATCTTTGCATGATTATGAACGATGTTTGAATGTTGTATCACATTACATTAATCTGATCAAAGTATCTGAGTTACTTAATATCATCGTAATAATAAAATGCGTATTGTCTACTGTCTTGTCTACACTACAGTTTCAATGAATGCGAGACCCAGCATTCACATTATTTTTAATAAATAATTCCTTAATAATAGTTATATATATATATATTAATCCAGTGAGAGATTGTCAGTGTGCATGTGTTAAAGAGTGAACACTAATTTTTAAATAATCCATGCTTTTATTAATCAGTTGATTCGATCCATTATTTGTGTTGCTATTTGATTTTATTTCATTCACAATATCATAGATTGTTCTCTCGGACAGGTATATGAATAATTTTATCACAGGTATACACAATTTATTAAAATTAGGGATCATTGCTTTGCGCGAATATTTCTGTGGATAGGGTAGGCTGTCTATTTAAACTTAGCCATCAAACCCGCTGCCAATACAGTGTTATTTAGTCACTGTTGTGTTACGTTTTTAGTCTGCCAAGATCCGAAACCAGTCAACGGCAATTCCAATGCAACAACCTTGGAGTACGGTTCCGTGGTGGAGGTAAATTGCAGTGCAGGCTACAACATCACGGGTTCCTCGGTAATCAAGTGTGAAGAGTATGGCTTGTGGTCCGACCATCCGACCTGTGATCCTTCAGGTATTATTTGATATTAATGTCACGTTTTAAATTTCATTTTGACGTCTAATTAAAGTCATCTACTATACAGTAGTTAAATCTTTCTTGTGGTGAACAAAATTATAAATGTATTCTATATACATAGTAATGGAACAATTTGTTATTGTATTTAGTTTCTGTCATTTACAAGTGTGTATCTACCAAAATCATTTAACATGTTGGGAATCATGAGTTTGCAAGGGGGTGGGGGGGGGGGGAGGGCGTTATATTAAACATTTTCGCTATTTACTAGCTCTAATTTTACGTGATGCTTCGCGTCATCTACATGTATCTTTAACCAGCTTATACACTGTATGCTAGTTGTTAACAGATATTAAAAGGCCAATAATATTATGTCATTTTGAAACAATCTACATTAAAATCAGAGCACAATAAAATAATTGAAAAGATACGCAGCATACATACTTCTTTTTTGAATGTATCGCAATAGTGATGATTCATTAAGCAGTTATATACTGCCGCATTTACATGTTTGAAATACTAGGCTAGATAATAATTATTAAACATGTTCAGATTGTGGAAATCCAACTCCCAGAAACGGCATAGCATCTTACACAGACTCAACGCTGGGCGCTGTAGCGTCACTGTCCTGTAACGACGGATATGATAATAATGGAAACTCGTTGATAGAATGCCTAACGACTGGGAAATGGAACGGCAGTGCCAACTGTACTCTGAAAGGTAACTGTTGTACCATTACATGTGCATATAGCTCAGTATTGTGATACATGTATTTGCCACAGTCCAATTATGCGATAAACATAATTATTAAACATACCTTTTATATATGTATACCTACTTATTAATTCTTTATCTTTGCCAATTACACTTGCTGGAATAGGTCACCAGTCGCTATTCTGTGACGCAATACTTTCCGCTGTTCCGATTAATTGTTAATTGCATAACACTCAGTATTGATTTGAAGTTGCAGTAGGAGTAGATGATGATACATGTAGTTATCGTTATCATTTCCACAGCGTATTCATGTTTAGCAGTAATAGTGTCGTTTGCATTGAATTGACAGTGATTATTTCTTTATCAGATTGTGAGAACCTGCCAGTATCCAACGCAGCAACACACGCACCCAACGGCAACACATACGGTTCATACGCGTTTGTTACCTGCAATGCTGGATATACAATAGTGGGGTCCAGTATCGCCATCTGTCAGAGTAACGGAACCTGGAGTGCATCACCGACATGCGAGAAAATAAGTATGGATCTTTCCAGTAATGCAGTATTTCTTGTATGTTATGGGAATTATTTTATCTGATTGCATTATTATACATGTTTATGCACCTGAAGTGTTGTCGCACCGACCGTCCGTACGTCCGTGTAAGTGTGTGTTTGTGTCCGTCCGAACTTCGTTTCCGCTCCATAACTTTTAAACGCCTGAAAGGATTACAATATAACTTCAGATTAGTAATCCCCGTGACCAGACGATGTGTCGCACCCATGCTCATCTGTCAAATGTCAAGGTTGCAATACAAAGTCAAAAGCCAACGATGTTCGTTTCTATTCTATAACTTCTGAATATCTGGCAGAATTTTAATATTACTTAATATTATTATTTCCCATCATCAGACGATGCTTTGCGTACATCACACATGCTCGTCTATCAAAGGTCATTGTTTAAAAGGTCCAGATTTTTTAAATGTCTGTAGTAAAATTAATATTACTTCAGATTATATTCCCCACGACCAGATGGTGGGTAATGTACATCACACATGCTTGTCTGTCAAAGGAAACTGTCACAATTTAAGTTCAAATGTAAAATATTTGTCTGGAGCATACTCTGGCATTAATGTATGTTCTAATAACTTAGAAATGATCAATATCAATAGATGTCACGCGCAAGAACAGGTCTTTAGTTTAGAGGCCAATGTCACACTAAGATGTCAATGTATTTTTTCAGGGTATATATTGTATTTTGTCCACTATTGTCTTCCTCTGACAAGGATATGCTTTGGAGACGTACGTCACATCCTGTGAAAGCCTTGTTTGTAGTTTAAAGTTAGCGCTTTGTTATTGTTAGATTTGATTGCATTTTAATTCGACAAATGCACAAATGCTTACCATTTGAACATAAATAAACCATAGCGTTGTGTTGTTTTCGTTCATGTATAGCAATTTTCAATGTAATAAATACACTTCAGATCTATGTTTGGGTAAAATGAATGTGCGTATGTACGTTATGAAAACATGTAATATCTCCTGTGGACAAAGTAGTTTTTTTTAGATTGCAGTAATCCCTTGCCTACCAACGGAAATGTCAGTGTGATCTCCTTCGAGTATGCGACAGTGGCCAATGTTAGTTGTATTGATGGGTATGAAATAGTTGGCTCATCTGTCATCACCTGTGGAAGTGATGGAGCATGGTCGGACAATCCAGTCTGTGAACCTATAGGTTCGTAGCTCCTTTATTATACCCCCTTCAAAGATGGCGGGGTTCATTGGTTTGCTAATGTCGGTCGGTCTGTCGGTCGTTAGACCACTTTTACGTCTGATCTTCAACAAACTCCATGAATATGTTTGTGGGCAAAATATCTAGGTCAAGTTCGATAATCAACCAAATTGCCCCAGAAATCGTGGAGTTATTGCACTTGAATTATATAAAATTGGACATTTTCGCCGTTTTCGCTAAGTTCAACAGTTTTCAGCCAGTTTTCACCAAACTTCATGAAAATGTTTGTAATAAGAATATCTAGGTCAAGTTCGATAATCAGCCTAATCATCCCAGGAATTGTGGAGTTATGGCCCTTGAATTATCTAAAATTGGACTTTTTAGCCGTTTCCGCTCTTTAAGTCCAACAGTTTTCATCCAATCTTCACCAAACTTCATGAAAATGTTTGTAATAATAATATCTAGGTCAAGTTCGATAATCAGCCAAATCATTTCAGCAATTGTGGAGTTTTGGTCCTTGAATTATCTAAAATTGGCCTTTTTGCGCGTTTCAGCTCTTTAAGTCCAACAGTTTAAAATCAGTATTCACCAAACTTCATGACAATGTTTGTAATAATAACATCTAGAGCAAGATCAATAATCAGCCAAATCACCCCAGGAATTGTGGAGTAATGGCCCTTGAATTATATAAAATGAGCCTTTTTAGCTTTTTCCGCTCTTTAAGTCCAACAGTTTTCACCTAATCTTCACCCAAAATCCTGAAAATGTTTGTAATAATGCTAACTAAGGTCAAGTTTGATCATCAGCCAAATCGCCCCAGGAATTATTGAGTTATTGCCCCTTAATTATCTAAAATTGGACTTTTTAGTGGTTTTGGCTCTTTGTGGCTGTATTATCTCAGTTAAGTTCGATAACAAACCAAATTGTCCCTGTAACTGTGGAGTTTTGGCCCATGATTATCTAAAATTAGCCTTTTTAGCTATTTTAACCTAGAGGGGGCATAACTGTTTTACAAACAGCTCTTGTTTATGTTATAAATGCTAAACCTGTTATCGAAGCCTATAGTACGCGTGTCGTATTTTCGTTGTATCGTCACACATGAAATAGCTATGTTTTGCATATTGTCGTCAGTGCGTAATATTAATACTTACACTTATACTAATAATCACAGATTGCGGGAACGTTTATTTGACTAACGGCGTTGCTGCCTATAATAGAACAACATTTGGATCTGAAGTGATGTACAGCTGCAATACAGGGTATGCCCTGTCCGGAAACTCCACTGCACACTGTACTTCTAGTGGATGGAATGGCACTGCAGAATGCATCATACACGGTAAGATATAGATTCCTCCAAGAAACAACATGGATGTGTATTGATGTTTTAACTTTTATATCAATGCAGTATGATTTAAAGGTTAAGCTAAGTAAGGATTTTAGAAAAGGTAACTCTAATTAGTTAAGTAAATATAAGACAAGGTTGTTATAGCAGAGGCCGATACTCCAGAACGCAATGCGTGAGTCATGATGTTTCTTTGGCAGATGTTTATTATTTGGTAATGACATGGGCTTTACTTTCTTATATTTTCTTGTATATTTGATTCAGAGGGGCACCAAAGCGAAACAAACAGTGCTGCCTTTTTGCATTCGTTTCTTGCTCTATAAGTAATTTTCTAATTTCAATACAGACTGCGGAAGTGTCAATCTCGCTGATGGAGTCGCAAGCTACCCAAGCGGGTCCAAGTATGGTTCTTACGCGGTTCTCGCCTGCAACGAGGGCTTTAAACTGAACGGTCCAAGTATTGCATACTGTCAAAGTAATGAGTCATGGAGTATACTGGCGACCTGTAACAAAATTGGTAAGCTGTCGTTGTGTAAGGCATGATGTTCATTATATTTGTAAAGTACTAGAATTTTTTTCAGTTTATTGCAGACCCGTGTCATATTCGTGCACATTTTTGTCGTCAAATATGATTTTAGTAAAGTGCAGTTTTGTTTAAGCAAGTTTTCGTTTTGTTTTTTTTGCTGAACATAAATTTTTTGTGGAGCATATAGTCGCCGCCTTGTCCGTCCGTTATTGTGTTCGTCCTTCCGCCCGTCCGTCTTTCAGTCAGTTCTTCCGTCCCTTATTCTTGTCTGGGCTATTAATCAGTTACAACTGGCCAGAACTCAATGTATGGGAAACTTCTTTTTCGTGGAGTTGTCGGCATTTGAACTTTGTTGAAATAAGTTTAATGCAAAATTCTTGTCCGGGCTATTAATCAGCAACCATTTACCACTCAATGAATCTTTATGGAATGTTTCATTACCACGAGGCTATTAAAATATTACCAGGACGCTTCACTTCAGTCATTATTTTTGAAGTAACGGGCCTTTGAAAATTACTGCAGTTAATATGTTTTGCATATTTGTAGTCCAGTCTATTTTTAAGCAACTTGTGACAGGGAAACTTACTAATTGGGAAATATGATAATGTTTGGGGAGAAACTAGTAGTTTTTTTTCTCTATGCGAAATAACCCATATTAGGCACGAAAATAACTAAGCAAAATCACTGGTTCATATGTATTACGTGACAATGCGCAATACTGGGGAGCACCCATCAATTTTACTGTATTTAATTATTTATATTTTTGCGGTGATTGTGCTTTTACAGACTGTGGCAACCTAAGTATCGAGAACGGTGTCGTAAATGATACTGAGACGGAATTTGGTACAAATTTAAACGTGTCATGCATCGAGGGTTTTGAAGTTCTCGGTTCGTCGGTGGTGACATGCCGTTCAGACTCGTTTTGGTCTTCATCGCCAATATGTGTACCAATCGGTGAGCATAGAAAAACACACTAATAAAATAGAAGAATAGTTGTTTCATTTTCGTTCGTGTTTAATGATCAATTGACTTAAATTTACATATAAATTATGCAAAATCTTCTTCAGATTGTGGTCTTCCACCAGTTCCCAGGAACGGATTTGCTAATTTCACCAAAACAACCTTTGAAAACTCGGCGATACTGTCATGTGCTGACGGTTTTACAATGGAAGGAAATACAACAGTGCTGTGTGCTGCTTCTGGATGGCTGGGATCCGCAACATGCACGATAATTGGTATTTCCATTAATATTTTCATATGGTTATTATAACACGTAGCCCTGCATCAGTTAAACGTGAAACACAAATGTAACTACATTATGCGAGGATCCATTTTGAACGTAATATTATGAATACACGGAAGTAGTTAGTAGTATGCAGATGGAGCATAACCTGAAAACACCCAGTAGACAGACAGAGTAGAAAGGGAGTTCCATTAGTCATCACGTACTCGCAGCTACTACCAGACGTGCACAAAAAAGTGAACACACTCATGGGTGTTCTCCACTTATCGGAAAGGATGAGAGGGATATTCAAGCAACCACCGTTAGCGGCATTTAGACGGAATAGCAACTTATTTGACTTGCTTGTGGATGCCGAAATGAACAGGTTTGTTCAGCGACGCTGTGGAAAGTGTAGCGGTCAGTGTGTAACGTGTACACTACTCAGTAATGACGTGGTTTATGACACCGACGGCAGCAGGGATTACCAAAAGTGACTGTCGTCAACGAAATGTTGTATTCTGTATTGAGTGCACTAAGTATTGTAAAACTGTATACTTTGGACAGACGGAGAAGGCGATACTGGAAAGAATGCTGGAACAGAGTACGATAGGAAAGTTCCATTACATAGCATTTCGACGCTGAACACACTGTAGACATGCCTAATTTCTCAGAACTGGAATTATTGCGCAGAGACTCGTATACAAGCAGGATGATGTGAATCAAACGCTTACGCATAACATGAGCAAAGGGATGCAACGTAAAGGACTGCTGATACAGCTCGATTACGTTATTAACTGTAATGTCGTTAAAATGACGCGTTTTAGCGTTTAATTGCACAACGACGTCATGGACTTCGACGTAATTTCCGTTATTCATAACATTACGTTCCAAATGGTTGCTCGCATAATGTAGTTACATTTGTGTTCCAAGCTTAACTAATGAAGAGCTATGCATGAACTATTTAGTGTATATTCATGTTATACTGACTTAATGATGTTATAATTATACTTCCCTGCGAAAGAACAAGAGGAAACCTTCATATTTTGCTGGTCTTCAGCGCAGCACGTGTTCTCAAAGTAACATCTACCCAGCCAGCAAGCATATATCGGATAGATATCGTTATATCGATATCGCATTGACAAAACGACCCGATATCTGTCCGTTATCGCTAGCAAGCATGTACCTACTGTACATATCGGATAGATATCGGCCAGTTGTCGGCTATCGATATAATAGTTCGATATCTATCCGTTATCTATCCGGTATAGTTTTGGTGAAAAATAAAAAGTAGATGTATACAGTTAGTGTCTGTGATGTATGTTAAACAAATCCATATATGAGTGGCATTTCTTCAATATGTGTTACGTTGTCGACATTTTAAGTAACGATGTCGGATCGATGTAGGGCCTATATCGTCGAACAAAATCGTTTTCGGTTGGCGCAAAATTCTTGTTCGTTTAAACTTGAACCGATGATCTCCAAGAAGGTAAAGGAACATTAACATGTTCAGTTTCCTCTTCAACGCAGAAAAAACAAGAAGTAAGTACTTATGACTATTTGTAGACATCGCGTTTCTTTGTATCAGCTATTCAAAGTCTTAGGCGTAGATAAATCCAGGTTATTGAAATGTAACGTATTTTTGCGAGTGTTGTTTATTATTAGTAGTATATATTACGATACAGTTTTGTCATATCTACGAAGGAAAGTATTTACAGCGAGGTAAGTTATTTGTTTTACATGTTACAGGTTCAATATACTTCAAATAATTGTAATTTAAAGGCTTACAGTTTAAATTTATTTTAATTTTAACAGTATTGTATACATTATATTTAAAGGGACTTGTTCACATATTTTTGTATTTTTTGTAGTATGCCATTCATTGTCTTAACTTACAGATTTAAGCATCGAAACTAAAAAGCCCAAGTATAATGACGAGCAAAAAAAAAGGTTGCTCCCACCGGGTTTCGAACCTCCGACCTCTAGATCAAAGGGCTACCGCCTAACCCACTCGGCCATTCCAACTGTTAAATATAGAGATGCATTATATATTTTATTATATGATTGTATAATGTATGTAAGCGATCCATGTGTTGTCAGCAATTTTAACGAAAACAACAGAAACACTCCAAATTATTCCATCGTTTAGCGTTACAAACGCTTTATGATTTTCAAAATCTCCACTGATGAATACTCATTAATAAAACGGTATTTACAGTATGTCCTTTGTGTTATTTCGCTCCTTTATATATGCTATTCTTTCATTGTGGGACTCTGTGACAAAAAGTTGGAAAATTGTCAGTTGGCCAGTCTGTGAACTGGTCCCTTTAAATAAATGAATACACTAAACTAATAAACCCACACTGAAATCAATTTTGTTTTCAGACGAATTACCTGCTTCGCAATGGTGGCTCTTGGGCCTCTTTGGATGACAATAAGGTCTTGGACTTGATAACGTTCATCACTGACAAACCGGCTGCATATCAATATGGACAGAATCATCTAATTTGAATTTGTCATTTGGAAAGATGAAGGTAATCAAATATACATTGGATGTAGTAATACTTGGTCAGAACATGCAGTTCACTTCTGTTGAAGTTAGTAACACATTGTTTAAGCAGTTTCTGCATAACACCATTACAGAGATCAAGTACAATTTCTCCAACTCTGATTTAATAATTATTATTATGACTCAACATTTTCTGTGTAATATTGTTACAGTTATGTAAAATTGGAGAGTGTAGTAAAACATTTATTGCATTTCTTTATATGGTTACAATTAGTAATTGAACTACTTTATGTAATCTAAAGTTTAATTTACATACATTCCAGCTGCCAGTGACATACATGGTCTGCTTTGAACAACACCATTATCATTATCGGGTGGAATGCTGCATCAAATACTGGCTAAGGAATTTGACTGAGATTAAGAACAGTGGATAAAAAACATTCTACTACTCATTAATATTATGAAGACTTCTAAAGTAAACACTCTTAAATGTGTGATAGGGACGGAAAAGTTCCAATTTATGAAGTTAGTTTTAATTACTATAACCACAATTCTTAATAACAAGTGTACTATGTGGTTTATTAATAAAAACTGTTTAGTGTTAATTAATTGCTTTACATTTTTCATGTTTTTGTGAAGACATTCAAAGGTCTTAGAATTCTGATTCTTATATAAGATGCTAACAAATTACATGTAAGTAATATATATATAATCTTGACTGAACCATAGCTTTCTTTTACTTGCAAAATTAAATGTAAAAAAATTGTGAGGATAAAAAAGAAACCATATCATCAAGGATGCTTTTGGAAGCATAATATTGTCAAATATGTGTTGTTTTTTTTGTATTTTAATGTGTTTACACTTTTTACTGGAATTGTCTTCGATTTTGTTTTAATTTCCAGTTTGGATTCGAATCAGATTTCCATTTGTTTATATGATTTTTAAATATTTATTTTTATCTAAATTAAGGTCATTGAAATGTGGAAATACAATTTATTAATTCTCGGTTAAGTATTGCTGAATTATTAACTTTTTCAATTTTGTTGCACTGGTTTTATAGCATGTATGATGGTGGATGATGCTAATATTCATAAATAACTTACATGTTGATAGAAAGCAGTCTTCACGAATAAGTTTTAAAAGAAGTGGACTGTCGGTCCACCAAACAGCTAAATCAACTGGACCGTTCACAAATTTAGTGGACCACAATTTGTTTGTAGATTTTCATTCACTCTAACATATATATCGATGATTTTATTAAAAAATAAATTGAAAGCAATTATGGTTTTCAGACTTTTATTCTAACATGAATCATGTATTTATTACATTACTCTCAATAAAAATATGGAAAAATATTAATACAAGATCGCCAGTTAAATCAAATACCAGGTGTATATTTCGTTTTAGCCTATCTGAGTTCAGTACTGGCCCAAATGGCCGAGCTGGTATCTGGGCCGAAATTTACTCAAATGCGCAGATCAAATGGAAACTGCTCCGCTCGCTAGGATTGCAGAACATGGACTCCCTACTCTTAAAGAGTTGGGGTCCCAGTAATTGTTACCAAAGCACCCCTCCCCACCCATTCCTTTAACAATAAATGATTTGTGTCCAAAAATTATTTTAAAAATTCCATTGTTGAGTAATAAAACATTTTTACTTTCACTGACTTAATTTTCGCTAACTTTCGTGAAAATGTGGCAGCATAAGTTTTTGGGTGTAATCAGTGTAGTTACACTTTTGAATAGCTGGTTTATTCCAAAACCCACGTAGTCATAGCAATATTTTCTTTTAAAACAAATGAAGACGTACCTTTGACAATACACACTAAAATTCTATGCGATCTGTAAACACAATTTGTCAACATCCCATTTGGTATTTTAAGTAAATTTGTGCAAACAATAATATACTGACTTCTTTTAGTATGTAGTATTTTATTTATTATGTGGGTGTTACCAACACGCAGCTAACAACATGCATACCGCACGAAAATGTGTTACAAATTACTTCACCTTTACCAACAATGAGGGCGTGATAAACATTCTATCGACTACGCTCATCTGCATATTGGAAATTTAGTGCGTTCTCATTGGCTGACTGGGTGACTGTAGTAAATCTAGCTCCTCCTGCTTACAAATTTTATCGATAATTGATACACAGATGCAGAAGGAGAGTGCGTTTATTGACGAGTAGGCGTTCTTTGTTTTAGAAAAACATCTTTGTTTTAGAAAAACATGCGTACTCAAGCGTAAATGGTTGCGAATCTGACACTGAATTTTATGGCGTCATTTCGTACAAGTATGCATCCAAATAAGCCGATTTCGCTTTACCGAGAATTATTGGCTGAACATTTTTAAGGATTTCTGGTATCAAAATTATCAAGGGAAATTTGCTGGACCACCGGTCCAGTTTACTTGCAACTTTTGCTGGACCGAGCGAAAATTTGGTGGACTCGGTCCACGGTCCACCGCTTAACATCAAAGACTGAGAAAGCTTTTGTAACTGTTTTCATTGGCAATTCAACTTACAATAAATGATTGCATTTCTTAGCTTTTTCTTGGTTACTGTCACTTCACTGACATGTTGTAAGTGACTTTTTATAAAAACCTATAAGATTTCAATGTGTCGTGTCCATTAATGTTTTTTGCTATAAACTCGTAACTGATTTAAATATTAATTAAAAATGAAGACGTTGAAAAAGCATATAAACCTTTGTTTAAATAAATAGTGTATACATTCCCTTGATGATTTTCGATCGCTTCTGTTATATTTATCACAGCCTTTTGGGATTGTTTTATTATAATTTGGTTCTCAAACGTATGAAATGTTGAGAAGATAGAATCAGATGTAGTTATAAAAAATTAAGATATGCACACTTTCTTGAGTGTTGTTCCAAATTGCACATCATTTTGAAATTTAGCATTAAAATAAACAAGTGTGGTTATCAATTCCTAAGAGATTGACAATATTGTCGAATAGATATCGGACCAATGTAGGCTTGCTAGCTGGAACGATATTGGCCTGATGTCTATCCGATTTACGTCCGATAAACAATGCTCCGATATCTTTCCGATCAAATGGCGATGGGCAAAACGTTGATAGATATCGGACCGATGTAGGCTTGCTTTCTGGGACAATATTGGCCCGATGTATATCCGATATGTATCCGATATGTAATGCTTCGATGACGACCCGATCAAATGCCGATCAGAAAAACGTTGATCGGATAGATATCGCGATCGATATCTATCCGAGATATTTAAAACATATCGAATAGATATCGGACCGATGTAGGCTCGCTTTCTGGGACGATATTGGCCCGATGTCTATCCGATATGTATCTGATATGCAATGCTTCGATGACGGCCCGATCAAATGCCGATGGGCAAAACGTTGATCAGATAGATATCGCGAGCGATATCTATCCGATATTCAGAACATATCGGATAGATATCGGACCAATGTAGGCTTGCTGGCTGGGTAAACCTATATTTCAAATACCTTGATCTTAACTCTGTGAATGCTACATGGATATTGGTTATTTTCTTCAATTCTGGAAAGCGAGTCAGATATTTTGCTTAGCGTTTAGAAGAGTTATACTAATAATGTAACATTAAATATGAATATGAAGACACTACAACACGAAACCAGAACAGAAGTAGAAAATAGTTTATGAAAGTTAGGTACACTCAAAATTATAGTTAATTTATAGAACGTTTTTAAAGGAATAAATTCAGGCATTGGGCTACCAATAGTTTTACTATTTTGTGCCACATAATTCATCAGCAAAAGAACATTATTATACAATGGACGAAGTGATGCACATGATAGAGAAATATATTTTGGATAATCAGTAAATGTTGAATAATCATCTTTTGAAATGGTTAAAAACTAGCTCTTCGTTTGTAAATGCACAAAACGGTAATTCTTGATGCATACCTCTGTTAATTGAGCGCATATGATATATTTCGATAATCGTGGTACTTGTGTTGCAAATGGCATCAACTTAAAGTGATATAATGTTGAATGGCGGTTTATGATATTGAGGATATTGTTGGTTATAGTAGAATATCGATTTTGATTATCGACATTTTATTTACGAGTGATCATCTAAATTTATATTTTCACGAGTGAGGCAGCCACGAGTGAAACAATATATTTTCTATGATCACTCGTGAATAAAAAGTCGATATTATACCGTAACCAACGAATTTTCTTTTTAGTTTATGCTTTTCCACCGTTTTTTCCTTTTATTTTAATTGCTATTTTAAGAGGGTTTTATTGGAAAATATCGCGGGACGAATTTGACAATTTTGAGCCCGCCATCGTTGACGGTCTGTTTTATTTACTGTTTTAAATCGAAAACCGGTATGAAACATTGAACATTGTCAGAGTGGTAATTTTCACTGTTTAAGCAGTTAATTACCAATTTTATTTCACTGATATTGCATATAAACTACTGGAAATCAAAGAATGAATACCTGTATATCGTGTAGCTTGTTCTATAGGTCATTTAGTTCAGATACATGTATGACTGAACATTATTATATTTATTGCTATTCCTAGTGTTAACTTTAACCCTAAACAGGTTGATAATCTTATAATTACGTATAAAAATATATGCCTCATTTCAGTTTGTGAAAACTTGTCAATAGCGAATGGACTATTGGAAGCGCCCGGGGGGTCAACATATGGTGAAATGGGATTTGTAAGGTGTAATGAAGGTTACACCAATAAAGGAGATAACTTGCTACAATGCCAATCAACTGGAAATTGGACCGGTACACCAAATTGCACTATAATTGGTAAGTAACAATTTGAAAAATACGTGTATAGATATTATAATAAATGTGTTATTGGATATAGTTTATAGCATTATATTACGCTATGAATATTTGTTATTATTGCTAGATTGTGGAAATCCATCTCCTGTAAATGGCGCTGTTAACGCATCTACGTACACATACGGGACGGTAGCAGAAGTAAACTGTACCAAAGGTTATAATATAACTGGATTATCGGTTATCTCCTGTGGCAGTAACGGAGTTTGGTCTGACTCTCCTATATGTGACCCATCAGGTTTGTAAATAAACATTAATTTGCTGATTTAGGATTTGCGATAAAAGACATTGTATCGGCAATATGTCCTGGTTTGTCTTGCTGTTTTATTGGAACACTATTTTGTGTCTCATTCTTTCATTGTGTCGCTGGATTAAAACACCCATTAACACATTTGTAAAACAAACCTATGTGTAAGAAGACGTTTAATGATGTATTGTAGATTGCGGAAATATATACCTTACAAATGGACTTGCAAATTATTCTACGACTGAGCTTGGATCGGTAGCTTCACTGAGCTGCGATCGTGGTTTCAATTTGACTGGAGATACTACCATACATTGTACTTCGGGAGGGTGGAATGGCAGTGCAAAATGCATTATCAGAGGTTAGGTGAAAGATCGTTTGCATTTATTCTGTCTTGGAAAGTGTATTGTTCGTTGTTTTCTCCATTTCATTTGTGTTTGACAGTAATTGATGGGAATTATATGGCTTAATGGTCTGTAACTAAGGAGCTAAGTGGGTTTCTTAATTGTTTTAGCAAGTTACTAAATCCCGCTTCTCATTAATTTTAGATTGTAAGGATATTCCGTTTGATAACGGAAATGTCAGTCTTCCGAGTGGGTCCACGTACGGTTCATACGCGGTATTTGTCTGCAATGAAGGCTACTCATTAAAAGGTCCACAAATCGCCTACTGCCACGATAACGAGACATGGAGTGCAAAGCCAACATGTGGTATTGTTGGTAAGGTTTCATTATTGCTGCATCGTTTCATTGATCAGTTGTACTTAATTTTACGTACTCAGTTGAAGAGACATTTTTGATAAGTGTTTGTTTATTTTATTGTTATTTTGATTATTCCGGTATGAAAAGAAGTCGCAATCCAGAATTGTCTGTGAATTATGTGTGCTAGTATTTTCTCTAGTTGTCATGCTATGCTAGTTGCGAGCTATATGTCATTTATGCAACAGCTGATATTAAATGTGTAGTAGTTTTTGTTGTTGTTGTAAACTCAAGAAATATCAATGTTATTGGATCGTATTCTACAGGCTTAAAATATATGTGTTTAAATAACGAGTATTTACAATAAAAAATAATACAACAATGAATAATTCTACAAATGCATTTCTTTATAAATTAGTTTGAATCTTATCAGTTGGAGTTTTATAAAGTTCACATGTATTGAACAACGTCTTTTTTTATTTTTTCCTTTAGACTGCGGTGCAATTTACATGGATAACGGTACTCCGAATGTCACAGTCTCATTGTACGGAACAGTCGTAAACATTACATGCAACACTGGGTATGAAATACTTGGCGATCCAATAGTTAGATGCCGTGCTGATTCATTTTGGAGTCCGTTGCCTGTCTGTTTGCCTATCGGTAAGTTGATTTCTGGAACACAGTGCCAAACGATGCAGACTGCCGGACGTGTTTGAAACGAACTCTGGCTGCCTATATTCTTGGGTATAATTATTGGGCTGAAGAACGACTACGAAAATATGATATATTTAAACTGGATCGATCTTACATGAATGCATTGCCATAGGAGCGCGTTGTTGATTAGAATCATATATTTTTGTTTCAAATGCCCTGTTTGAAGGTATGCCTGATTTGCTTGTGTATCTTCTTGTGATATATCATCATAACAATAATGGCATATTGATGTGAAGAAAAACTTATGCAGACTTTACCTTATTTTCAGATTGTGGGCGTCCACCAATACCAACACATGGATTTGCTAACTACTCAATAACGGTTTTGGGATCCCACGCTACGTTTGCATGTGAAGAGGGGTACTCTTTGACTGGAAATGAGCTAATTTATTGCCTTGCGTCTGGGTGGAATGGGACGGCAACGTGCACGATTACAGGTATAATTGGACGCAGCTTATTTGTATGCAGATTATTCATAATATTGTTTTTATTTTAATTTAAATTAGTGATATTGATCATGGTTAGTTTTATTTGTGTTTGTTTAATGAAAAGAACATATTGATATGCCTGCAGCGGTAATCAGCCACAAAATGAACAGGTGGTTGGCGCAAATATATAACGTTCATTTCATATAGCAAATGATCAACACATGGATTCGCAAATCAAATTGTAAAAGAAAACATTCCGTTAGGAGGTATTCAAACAATAGCTTTGTAGATGATGTAAATAAATGCATTGAATTTTCTAATAAAGTACAGTTTTCATGTAAACGTATATGCCTCATTTCAGTTTGTAAAAACTTGTCGATAGCGAATGGAATATTGGAAGCGCCCGGGGGGTCAACATATGGAGCAATGGGATTTTTAAGGTGTAGTGAAGGTTACACCAACAAAGGAGATAACTTGCTAAAATGCCAATCGACTGGAAATTGGACCGGTACACCAAATTGCACTATAATTGGTATGTAACAATTTGAAACATACGTGTATTGATATTATAATAAATGTGTTATTGGATATAGTGGATAGCATTATATTACGCTATGAATATTTGTTATTATTGCTAGATTGTGGAAATCCATCTCCTGTACATGGCGCTGTTAACGCATCTACGTACACATACGGGACGGTAGCAGAAGTAAACTGTACCGAAGGTTATAATATAACTGGATTATCGGTTATCTCCTGTGGCAGTAACGGAGTTTGGTCTGACTCTCCTATATGTGACCCATCAGGTTTGTAAATAAACATTAATTTGCTAATTTAGGATTTGCGATAAAAGACATTGTATTGGCAATATGTCCTGGTTTGTCTTGCTGTTTTATTGGAACACTATTTTGTGTCTCATTCTTTCATTGTGTCGCTGGATTAAAACACCCATTAACACATTTGTAAAAAAAAAACTATCTGTAAGAAGACGTTTAATGATGTATTGTAGATTGCGGAAATATATACCTTACAAATGGACTTGCAAATTATTCTACGACTGAGCTTGGGTCAGTAGCTTCACTGAGCTGCGATGGTGGTTTCAATTTGACTGGAGATACTACCATACATTGTACTTCGGGAGGGTGGAATGGCAGTGCAAAATGCATTATCAGAGGTTAGGTGAAAGATCGTTTGCATTTATTCTGTATTGGAAAGTGTATTGTTCGTTGTTTTCTCCATTTCGTTGGTGTTTGACAGTAATTGATGGGAATTATATGGTTTAATGGTCTGTGACTAAGGTGCTATGTGGGTTTCTTAATTGTTTTAGCAAGTTACTAAATCCCTATTCTCATTAATTTTAGATTGTAAGGATATTCCTTTTGATAACGGAAATGTCAGTCTTCCGAGTGGGTCCACGTACGGTTCATATGCGGTATTTGCCTGCAATGAAGGCTACTCATTAAAAGGTCCACAAATCGCCTACTGCCAAGATAACGAGACATGGAGTGCAAAGCCAGCATGTGGTATTGTTGGTAAGGTTTCATTATTGCTGCATCATTGCATTGATCAGTTGTACTTAATTTTACGTACTCAGTTGAAGAGACATTTTTGATAAGTGTTTGTTTATTTTATTGTTATTTTGAAAAGAAGTCGCAATCCAGAATTGTCCGTGAATTATGTGTGCTAGTATTTTCTCTAATTTTGATGCTATGCTAGTTGCGAGCTATATGTCATTTATGCAACAGCTGATATTAAATGTGTAGTAGTTGTGTTTTTTCTTTGTAAAATCAAGAAATATCAATGTTCTTGGACCGTATTCTACAGGCTTAAAATATATGTGTTTAAATAACGAGTATTTACAATAAAAAATAATACAACAAAGAATAATTCTACTAATGCATTTCTTTATAATTGAGTGTGAATCTTATCAGTTGGAGTTTTATAACGTTCACATGTATTGAACAACGTCTTTTTTTATTTTTTCCTTTAGACTGCGGTGCAATTGACATGGATAACGGTACTCCGAATGTCACAGTCTCATTGTACGGAACAGTCGTAAACATTACATGTAACACTGGGTATGAACTACTTGGCGATCCAATAGTTAGATGCCGTGCTGATTCATTTTGGAGTCCTTTGCCTGTCTGTTTGCCTATCGGTAAGTTGATTTCTGGAACACAGTGCCAAACGATGCAGACTGCCGGACGTGTTTGAAACGAACTCTGGCTGCCTATATTCTTGCGTATAATTATTGGGCTGAAGAACGACTACGAAAATATGATATATTTAAACTGGATCGATCTTACATGAATGCATTGCCATAGGAGCCCGTTGTTGATTAGAATCATATATTTTTGTTTCAAATGCCCTGTTTGAAGGTATGCCTGTTTTGCCTGTGTATCTTCTTGTGATATATCATCATAACAATAATGGCATATTGATGTGAAGAAAAACTTATGCAGACTTTACCTTATTTTCAGATTGTGGGCGTCCACCAATACCAACACATGGATTTGCTAATTACTCAATAACGGTTTTGGGATCCCACGCTACGTTTGCATGTGAAGAGGGGTACTCTTTGACTGGAAATGAGCTAATTTATTGTCTTGCGTCTGGGTGGAATGGGACGGCAACGTGCACGATTACAGGTATAATTGGACGCAGCTTATTTGTATGCAGATTATTCATAATATTGTTTTTATTTTATTTTAAATTAGTGATGTTGATCATGGTTAGTTTTATTTGTGTTTGTGTAATGAAAAGAACATATTGATATGCCTGCAGCGGTAATCAGCCACAAAATGAACAGGTGGTTGGCGCAAATATATAACGTTCATTTCATATAGCAAATGATCAACACATGGATTCGCAAATCAAATTGTAAAAGAAAACATTCCGTTAGGAGGTATTCAAACAATAGCTTTGTAGATGATGTAAATAAATGCATTGAATTTTCTAATAAAGTACAGTTTTCATGTAAACGTATATGCCTCATTTCAGTTTGTAAAAACTTGTCGATAGCGAATGGAATATTGGAAGCGCCCGGGGGGTCAACATATGGAGCAATGGGATTTTTAAGGTGTAGTGAAGGTTACACCAACAAAGGAGATAACTTGCTAAAATGCCAATCGACTGGAAATTGGACCGGTACACCAAATTGCACTATAATTGGTAAGTAACAATTTGAAACATACGTGTATTGATATTATAATAAATGTGTTATTGGATATAGTTGATAGCATTATATTACGCTATGAATATTTGTTATTATTGCTAGATTGTGGAAATCCATCTCCTGTACATGGCGCTGTTAACGCATCTACGTACACATACGGGACGGTAGCAGAAGTAAACTGTACCGAAGGTTATAATATAACTGGATTATCGGTTATCTCCTGTGGCAGTAACGGAGTTTGGTCTGACTCTCCTATATGTGACCCATCAGGTTTGTAAATAAACATTAATTTGCTAATTTAGGATTTGCGATAAAAGACATTGTATTGGCAATATGTCCTGGTTTGTCTTGCTGTTTTATTGGAACACTATTTTGTGTCTCATTCTTTCATTGTGTCGCTGGATTAAAACACCCATTAACACATTTGTAAAAAAAAAAACTATCTGTAAGAAGACGTTTAATGATGTGTTGTAGTTTGCGGAAATATATACCTTACAAATGGACTTGCAAATTATTCTACGACTGAGCTTGGGTCAGTAGCTTCACTGAGCTGCGATGGTGGTTTCAATTTGACTGGAGATACTACCATACATTGTACTTCGGGAGGGTGGAATGGCAGTGCAAAATGCATTATCAGAGGTTAGGTGAAAGATCGTTTGCATTTATTCTGTATTGGAAAGTGTATTGTTCGTTGTTTTCTCCATTTCGTTGGTGTTTGACAGTAATTGATGGGAATTATATGGTTTAATGGTCTGTGACTAAGGTGCTATGTGGGTTTCTTAATTGCTTTAGCAAGTTACTAAATCCCTATTCTCATTAATTTTAGATTGTAAGGATATTCCGTTTGATAACGGAAATGTCAGTCTTCCGAGTGGGTCCACGTACGGTTCATACGCGGTATTTGCCTGCAATGAAGGCTACTCATTAAATGGTCCACAAATCGCCTACTGCCAAGATAACGAGACATGGAGTGCAAAGCCAGCATGTGGTATTGTTGGTAAGGTTTCATTATTGCTGCATCATTGCATTGATCAGTTGTACTTAATTTTACGTACTCAGTTGAAGAGACATTTTTGATAAGTGTTTGTTTATTTTATTGTTATTTTGATTATTCCGGTATGAAAAGAAGTCGCATTCCAGTATTGTCTGTGAATTATGTGTGCTAGTATTTTCTCTAATTTTGATGCTATGCTAGTTGCGAGCTATATGTCATTTATGCAACAGCTGATATTAAATGTGTAGTAGTTGTGTTTTTTCTTTGTAAAATCAAGAAATATCAATGTTCTTGGACCGTATTCTACAGGTTTAAAATATATGTGTTTAAATAACGAGTATTTACAATAAAAAATAATACAACAAAGAATAATTCTACTAATGCATTTCTTTATAAATTAGTGTGAATCTTATCAGTTGGAGTTTTATAACGTTCACATGTATTGAACAACGTCTTTTTTTCTTTTTTCCGTTAGACTGCGGTGCAATTGACATGGATAACGGTACTCCGAATGTCACAGTCTCATTGTACGGAACAGTCGTAAACATTACATGTAACACTGGGTATGAAATACTTGGCGATCCAATAGTTAGATGCCGTGCTGATTCATTTTGGAGTCCTTTGCCTGTCTGTTTGCCTATCGGTAAGTTGATTTCTGGAACACAGTGCCAAACGATGCAGACTGCCGGACGTGTTTGAAACGAACTCTGGCTGCCTATATTCTGGCGTATAATTATTGGGCTGAAGAACGACTACGAAAATATGATATATTTAAACTGGATCGATCTTACATGAATGCATTGCCATAGGAGCGCGTTGTTGATTAGAATCATATATTTTTGTTTCCAATGCCATGTTTGAAGGTATGCCTGTTTTGCCTGTGTATCTTCATGTGTTATATTATCATAACAATGTTTGAAGGTATGCCTGTTTTGCCTGTGTATCTTCTTGTGATATATCATCATAACAATAATGGCATATTGATGTGAAGAAAAACTTATGCAGACTTTACCTTATTTTCAGATTGTGGGCGTCCACCAATACCAACACATGGATTTGCTAATTACACAATAACGGTTTTGGGATCCCACGCTACGTTTGCATGTGAAGAGGGGTACTCTTTGACTGGAAATGAGCTAATTTATTGTCTTGCGTCTGGGTGGAATGGGACGGCAACGTGCACGATTACAGGTATAATTGGACGCAGCTTATTTGTATGCAGATTATTCATAATATTGTTTTTATTTTATTTTAAATTAGTGATATTGATCATGGTTAGTTTTATTTGTGTTTGTTTAATGAAAAGAACATATTGATATGCCTGCAGCGGTAGTCAGCCACAAAATGAACAGGTGGTTGGCGCAAATATATAACGTTCATTTCATATAGCAAATGATCAACACATGGATTCGCAAATCAAATTGTAAAAGAAAACATTCCGTTAGGAGGTATTCAAACAATAGCTTTGTAGATGATGTAAATAAATGCATTGAATTTTCTAATAAAGTACAGTGTTCATGTAAACATATATGCCTCATTTCAGTTTGTAAAAACTTGTCGATAGCGAATGGAATATTGGAAGCGCCCGGTGGGTCAACATATGGAGCAATGGGATTTTTAAGGTGTAATGAAGGTTACACCAACAAAGGAGATAACTTGCTAAAATGCCAATCGACTGGAAATTGGACCGGTACACCAAATTGCACTATAATTGGTAAGTAACAATTTGAAACATACGTGTATTGATATTATAATAAATGTGTTATTGGATATAGTTTATAGCATTATATTACGCTATGAATATTTGTTATTATTGCTAGATTGTGGAAATCCATCTCCTGTAAATGGCGCTGTTAACGCATCTACGTACACATACGGGACGGTAGCAGAAGTAAACTGTACCGAAGGTTATAATATAACTGGATTATCGGTTATCTCCTGTGGCAGTAACGGAGTTTGGTCTGACTCTCCTATATGTGACCCATCAGGTTTGTAAATAAACATTAATTTGCTAATTTAGGATTTGCGATAATAGACATTGTATTGGCAATATGTCCTGGTTTGTGTTGCTGTTTTATTGGAACACTATTTTGTGTCTCATTCTTCCATTTTGTCGCTGGATTAAAACACCCATTAACACATTTGTAAAAAAAACCTATCTGTAAGAAGACGTTTAATGATGTATTGTAGATTGCGGAAATATATACCTTACAAATGGACTTGCAAATTATTCTACGACTGAGCTTGGGTCAGTAGCTTCACTGAGCTGCGATGGTGGTTTCAATTTGACTGGAGATACTACCATACATTGTACTTCGGGAGGGTGGAATGGCAGTGCAAAATGCATTATCAGAGGTTAGGTGAAAGATCGTTTGCATTTATTCTGTATTGAAAAGTGTATTGTTCGTTGTTTTCTCCATTTCATTGGTGTTTGACAGTGAGTGATGGGAATTATATGGTTTAATGGTCTGTGACTAAGGTGCTAAGTGGGTTTCTTAATTGTTTTAGCAAGTTACTAAATCTCGCTTCTGATTAATTTTAGATTGTAAGGATATTCCGTTTGATAACGGAAATGTCAGTTTTCCGAGTGGGTCCACGTACGGTTCATACGCGGTATTTGCCTGCAATGAAGGCTACTCATTAAATGGTCCACAAATCGCCTACTGCCAAGATAACGAGACATGGAGTGCAAAGCCAGCATGTGATATTGTTGGTAAGGTTTCATTATTGCTGCATCATTTCATTGATCAGTTGTACTTAATTTTACGTACTCAGTTCAAGAGACATTTTTGAAAAGTGTTTGTTTATTTTATTGTTATTTTGATTATTCCGGTATGAAAAGAAGTCGCAATCCAGTATTGTCTGTGAATTATGTGTGCTAGTATTTTCTCTAATTTTCATGCTATGCTAGTTGCGAGCTATATGTCATTTATGCAACAGCTGATATTAAATGTGTAGTAGTTGTGTTTTTTGTTGTTGTAAAATCAAGAAATATCAATGTTCTTGGACCGTATTCTACAGGCTTAAAATATATGTGTTTAAATAACGAGTATTTACAATAAAAAATAATACAACAAAGAATAATTCTACCAATGCATTTCTTTATAATTTTTTGAGTGTGAATCTTATCAGTTGGAGTTTTATAACGTTCACATGTATTGAACAACGTCTTTTTTTCTTTTTTTCCGTTAGACTGCGGTGCAATTGACATGGATAACGGTACTCCGAATGTCACAGTCTCATTGTACGGAACAGTCGTAAACATTACATGCAACACTGGGTATGAAATACTTGGCGATCCAATAGTTAGATGCCGTGCTGATTCATTTTGGAGTCCTTTGCCTGTCTGTTTGCCTATCGGTAAGTTGATTTCTGGAACACAGTGCCAAACGATGCAGACTGCCGGACGTGTTTGAAACGAACTCTGGCTGCCTATATTCTTGCGTAGAATTATTGGGCTGAAGAACGACTACGAAAATATAATATATTTAAACTGGATCGATCTTACATGAATGCATTGCCATAGGAGCGCGTTGTTGATTAGAATCATATATTTTTGTTTCCAATGCCCTGTGTGAAGGTATGCCTGTTTTGCCTGTGTATCTTCTTGTGATATATCATCATAACAATAATGGCATATTGATGTGAAGAAAAACGTATGCAGACTTTACCTTATTTTCAGATTGTGGGCGTCCACCAATACCAACACATGGATTTGCTAATTACACAATAACGGTTTTGGGATCCCACGCTACGTTTGCATGTGAAGAGGGGTACTCTTTGACTGGAAATGAGCTAATTTATTGTCTTGCGTCTGGGTGGAATGGGACGGCAACGTGCACGATTACAGGTATAATTGGACGCAGCTTATTTGTATGCAGATTATTCATAATATTGTTTTTATTTTATTTTAAATTAGTGATATTGATCATGGTTAGTTTTATTTGTGTTTGTGTAATGAAAAGAACATATTGATATGCCTGCAGCGGTAATCAGCCACAAAATGAACAGGTGGTTGGCGCAAATATATAACGTTCATTTCATATAGCAAATGATCAACACATGGATTCGCAAATCAAATTGTAAAAGAAAACATTCCGTTAGGAGGTATTCAAACAATAGCTTTGTAGATGATGTAAATAAATGCATTGAATTTTCTAATAAAGTACAGTTTTCATGTAAACATATATGCCTCATTTCAGTTTGTAAAAACTTGTCGATAGCGAATGGAATATTGGAAGCGCCCGGGGGGTCAACATATGGAGCAATGGGATTTTTAAGGTGTAATGAAGGTTACACCAACAAAGGAGATAACTTGCTAAAATGCCAATCGACTGGAAATTGGACCGGTACACCAAATTGCACTATAATTGGTAAGTAACAATTTGAAACATACGTGTATTGATATTATAATAAATGTGTTATTGGATATAGTTTATAGCATTATATTACGCTATGAATATTTGTTATTATTGCTAGATTGTGGAAATCCATCTCCTGTAAATGGCGCAGTTAACGCATCTACGTACACATACGGGACGGTAGCAGAAGTAAACTGTACCGAAGGTTATAATATAACTGGATTATCGGTTATCTCCTGTGGCAGTAACGGAGTTTGGTCTGACTCTCCTATATGTGACCCGTCAGGTTTGTAAATAAACATTAATTTGCTAATTTAGGATTTGCGATAAAAGACATTGTATTGGCAATATGTCCTGGTTTGTCTTGCTGTTTTATTGGAACACTATTTTGTGTCTCATTCTTTCATTGTGTCGCTGGATTAAAACACCCATTAACACATTTGTAAAAAAAAAACTATCTGTAAGAAGACGTTTAATGATGTATTGTAGATTGCGGAAATATATACCTTACAAATGGACTTGCAAATTATTCTACGACTGAGCTTGGGTCAGTAGCTTCACTGAGCTGCGATGGTGGTTTCAATTTGACTGGAGATACTACCATACATTGTACTTCGGGAGGGTGGAATGGCAGTGCAAAATGCATTATCAGAGGTTAGGTGAAAGATCGTTTGCATTTATTCTGTATTGGAAAGTGTATTGTTCGTTGTTTTCTCCATTTCATTGGTGTTTGACAGTAATTGATGGGAATTATATGGTTTAATGGTCTGTGACTAAGGTGCTAAGTGGGTTTCTGAATTGTTGTAGCAAGTTACTAAATCCCTATTCTCATTAATTTTAGATTGTAAGGATATTCCGTTTGATAACGGAAATGTCAGTCTTCCGAGTGGGTCCACGTACGGTTCATACGCGGTATTTGCCTGCAATGAAGGCTACTCATTAAAAGGTCCACAAATCGCCTACTGCCAAGATAACGAGATATGGAGTGCAAAGCCAACATGTGGTATTGTTGGTAAGGTTTCATTATTGCTGCATCGTTTCATTGATCAGTTGTACTTAATTTTACGTACTCAGTTGAAGAGACATTTTTGAAAAGTGTTTGTTTATTTTATTATTATTTTGATTATTCCGGTATGAAAAGAAGTCGCAATCCAGAATTGTCTGTGAATTATGTGTGCTAGTATTTTCTCTAATTGTCATGCTATGCTAGTTGTGAGCTATATGTCATTTATGCAACAGCTGATATTAAATGTGTAGTAGTTGTTTTGTTTGGTTGTAAAATCAAGAAATATCAGTGTTCTTGGATCGTATTCTACAGGTTTAAAATATATGTGTTTAAATAACGAGTATTTACAATAAAAAATAATACAACAAAGAATAATTCTACTAATGCATTTCTTTATAAATTAGTGTGAATCTTATCAGTTGGAGTTTTATAACGTTTACATGTATTGAACAACGTCTTATTTTCTTTTTTCCTTTAGACTGCGGTGCAATTGACATGGATAACGGTACTCCGAATGTCACAGTCTCATTGTACGGAACAGTCGTAAACATTACATGCAACACTGGGTATGAAATACTTGGCGATCCAATAGTTAGATGCCGTGCTGATTCATTTTGGAGTCCTTTGCCTGTCTGTTTGCCTATCGGTAAGTTGATTTCTGGAACACAGTGCCAAACGATGCAGACTGCCGGACGTGTTTGAAACGAACTCTGGCTGCCTATATTCTTGCGTATAATTATTGGGCTGAAGAACGACTACGAAAATATGATATATTTAAACTGGATCGATCTTAGATGAATGCATTGCCATAGGAGCGCGTTGTTGATTAGAATCATATATTTTTGTTTCAAATGCCCTGTTTGAAGGTATGCCTGTTTTGCCTGTGTATCTTCTTGTGATATATCATCATAACAATAATGGCATATTGATGTGAAGAAAAACTTATGCAGACTTTACCTTATTTTTAGATTGTGGGCGTCCACCAATACCAACACATGGATTTGCTAATTACACAATAACGGTTTTGGGATCCCACGCTACGTTTGCATGTGAAGAGGGGTACTCTTTGACTGGAAATGAGCTAATTTATTGTCTTGCGTCTGGGTGGAATGGGACGGCAACGTGCACGATTACAGGTATAATTGGACGCAGCTTATTTGTATGCAGATTATTCATAATATTGTTTTTATTTTATTTTAAATTAGTGATATTGATCATGGTTAGTTTTATTTGTGTTTGTGTAATGAAAAGAACATATTGATATGCCTGCAGCGGTAATCAGCCACAAAATGAACAGGTGGTTGGCGCAAATATATAACGTTCATTTCATATAGCAAATGATCAACACATGGATTCGCAAATAAAATTGTAAAAGAAAACATTCCGTTAGGAGGTATTCAAACAATAGCTTTGTAGATGATGTAAATAAATGCATAGAATTTTCTAATAAAGTACAGTTTTCATGTAAACATATATGCCTCATTTCAGTTTGTAAAAACTTGTCGATAGCGAATGGAATATTGGAAGTGCCCGGGGGGTCAACATATGGAGCAATGGGATTTTTAAGGTGTAATGAAGGTTACACCAACAAAGGAGATAACTTGCTAAAATGCCAATCGACTGGAAATTGGACCGGTACACCAAATTGCACTATAATTGGTAAGTAACAATTTCAAACATACGTGTATTGATATTATAATAAATGTGTTATTGGATATAGTTTATAGCATTATATTACGCTATGAATATTTGTTATTATTGCTAGATTGTGGAAATCCATCTCCTTTAAATGGCGCTGTTAACGCATCTACGTACACATACGGGACGGTAGCAGAAGTAAACTGTACCGAAGGTTATAATATAACTGGATTATCGGTTATCTCCTGTGGCAGTAACGGAGTTTGGTCTGACTCTCCTATATGTGACCCATCAGGTTTGTAAATAAACATTAATTTGCTAATTTAGGATTTGCGATAAAAGACATTGTATTGGCAATATGTCCTGGTTTGTGTTGCTGTTTTATTGGAACACTAATTTGTGTCTCATTCTTTCATTGTGTCGCTGGATTAAAACACCCATTAACACATTTGTAAAAAAAACCTATCTGTAAGAAGACGTTTAATGATGTATTGTAGATTGCGGAAATATATACCTTACAAATGGATTTGCAAATTATTCTACGACTGAGCTTGGGTCAGTAGCTTCACTGAGCTGCGATGGTGGTTTCAATTTGACTGGAGATACTACCATACATTGTACTTCGGGAGGGTGGAATGGCAGTGCAAAATGCATTATCAGAGGTTAGGTGAAAGATCGTTTGCATTTATTCTGTATTGAAAAGTGTATTGTTCGTTGTTTTCTCCATTTCATTGGTGTTTGACAGTGAGTGATGGGAATTATATGGTTTAATGGTCTGTGACTAAGGTGCTAAGTGGGTTTCTTAATTGTTTTAGCAAGTTACTAAATCTCGCTTCTGATTAATTTTAGATTGTAAGGATATTCCGTTTGATAACGGAAATGTCAGTTTTCCGAGTGGGTCCACGTACGGTTCATACGCGGTATTTGCCTGCAATGAAGGCTACTCATTAAATGGTCCACAAATCGCCTACTGCCAAGATAACGAGACATGGAGTGCAAAGCCAGCATGTGGTATTGTTGGTAAGGTTTCATTATTGCTGCATCATTTCATTGATCAGTTGTACTTAATTTTACGTACTCAGTTGAAGAGACATTTTTGAAAAGTGTTTGTTTATTTTATTGTTATTTTGATTATTCCGGTATGAAAAGAAGTCGCAATCCAGAATTGTCTGTGAATTATGTGTGCTAGTATTTTCTCTAATTTTCATGCTATGCTAGTTGCGAGCTATATGTCATTTATGCAACAGCTGATATTAAAAATGTGTAGTAGTTGTGTTTTTTGTTGTTGTAAAATCAAGAAATATCAATGTTCTTGGACCGTATTCTACAGGCTTAAAATATATGTGTTTAAATAACGAGTATTTACAATAAAAAATAATACAACAAAGAATAATTATACCAATGCATTTCTTTATAATTGAGTGTGAATCTTATCAGTTGGAGTTTTATACCGTTCACATGTATTGAACAACGTCTTTTTTTCTTTTTTCCGTTAGACTGCGGTGCAATTGACATGGATAACGGTACTCCGAATGTCACAGTCTCATTGTACGGAACAGTCGTAAACATTACATGCAACACTGGGTATGACATACTTGGCGATCCAATAGTTAGATGCCGTGCTGATTCATTTTGGAGTCCTTTGCCTGTCTGTTTGCCTATCGGTAAGTTGATTTCTGGAACACAGTGCCAAACGATGCAGACTGCCGGACGTGTTTGAAACGAACTCTGGCTGCCTATATTCTTGCGTAGAATTATTGGGCTGAAGAACGACTACGAAAATATAATATATTTAAACTGGATCGATCTTACATGAATGCATTGCCATAGGAGCGCGTTGTTGATTAGAATCATATATTTTTGTTTCCAATGCCCTGTTTGAAGGTATGCCTGTTTTGCCTGTGTATCTTCTTGTGATATATCATCATAACAATAATGGCATATTGATGTGAAGAAAAACTTATGCAGACTTTACCTTATTTTCAGATTGTGGGCGCCCACCAATACCAACACATGGATTTGCTAATTACACAATAACGGTTTTGGGATCCCACGCTACGTTTGCATGTGAAGAGGGGTACTCTTTGACTGGAAATGAGCTAATTTATTGTCTTGCGTCTGGGTGGAATGGGACGGCAACGTGCACGATTACAGGTATAATTGGACGCAGCTTATTTGTATGCAGATTATTCATAATATTGTTTTTATTTTATTTTAAATTAGTGATATTGATCATGGTTAGTTTTATTTGTGTTTGTGTAATGAAAAGAACATATTGATATGCCTGCAGCGGTAATCAGCCACAAAATGAACAGGTGGTTGGCGCAAATATATAACGTTCATTTCATATAGCAAATGATCAACACATGGATTCGCAAATCAAATTGTAAAAGAAAACATTCCGTTAGGAGGTATTCAAACAATAGCTTTGTAGATGATGTAAATAAATGCATAGAATTTTCTAATAAAGTACAGTTTTCATGTAAACATATATGCCTCATTTCAGTTTGTAAAAACTTGTCGATAGCGAATGGAATATTGGAAGCGCCCGGGGGGTCAACATATGGAGCAATGGGATTTTTAAGGTGTAATGAAGGTTACACCAACAAAGGAGATAACTTGCTAAAATGCCAATCGACTGGAAATTGGACCGGTACACCAAATTGCACTATAATTGGTAAGTAACAATTTGAAACATACGTGTATTGATATTATAATAAATGTGTTATTGGATATAGTTTATAGCATTATATTACGCTATGAATATTTGTTATTATTGCTAGATTGTGGAAATCCATCTCCTGTAAATGGCGCAGTTAACGCATCTACGTACACATACGGGACGGTAGCAGAAGTAAACTGTACCGAAGGTTATAATATAACTGGATTATCGGTTATCTCCTGTGGCAGTAACGGAGTTTGGTCTGACTCTCCTATATGTGACCCGTCAGGTTTGTAAATAAACATTAATTTGCTAATTTAGGATTTGCGATAAAAGACATTGTATTGGCAATATGTCCTGGTTTGTCTTGCTGTTTTATTGGAACACTATTTTGTGTCTCATTCTTTCATTGTGTCGCTGGATTAAAACACCCATTAACACATTTGTAAAAAAAAACTATCTGTAAGAAGACGTTTAATGATGTATTGTAGATTGCGGAAATATATACCTTACAAATGGACTTGCAAATTATTCTACGACTGAGCTTGGGTCAGTAGCTTCACTGAGCTGCGATGGTGGTTTCAATTTGACTGGAGATACTACCATACATTGTACTTCGGGAGGGTGGAATGGCAGTGCAAAATGCATTATCAGAGGTTAGGTGAAAGATCGTTTGCATTTATTCTGTATTGGAAAGTGTATTGTTCGTTGTTTTCTCCATTTCATTGGTGTTTGACAGTAATTGATGGGAATTATATGGTTTAATGGTCTGTGACTAAGGTGCTAAGTGGGTTTCTGAATTGTTGTAGCAAGTTACTAAATCCCTATTCTCATTAATTTTAGATTGTAAGGATATTCCGTTTGATAACGGAAATGTCAGTCTTCCGAGTGGGTCCACGTACGGTTCATACGCGGTATTTGCCTGCAATGAAGGCTACTCATTAAAAGGTCCACAAATCGCCTACTGCCAAGATAACGAGACATGGAGTGCAAAGCCAACATGTGGTATTGTTGGTAAGGTTTCATTATTGCTGCATCGTTTCATTGATCAGTTGTACTTAATTTTACGTACTCAGTTGAAGAGACATTTTTGAAAAGTGTTTGTTTATTTTATTATTATTTTGATTATTCCGGTATGAAAAGAAGTCGCAATCCAGAATTGTCTGTGAATTATGTGTGCTAGTATTTTCTCTAATTGTCATGCTATGCTAGTTGTGAGCTATATGTCATTTATGCAACAGCTGATATTAAATGTGTAGTAGTTGTTTTGTTTGGTTGTAAAATCAAGAAATATCAGTGTTCTTGGATCGTATTCTACAGGTTTAAAATATATGTTTTTAAATAACGAGTATTTACAATAAAAAATAATACAACAAAGAATAATTCTACTAATGCATTTCTTTATAAATTAGTGTGAATCTTATCAGTTGGAGTTTTATAACGTTTACATGTATTGAACAACGTCTTATTTTCTTTTTTCCTTTAGACTGCGGTGCAATTGACATGGATAACGGTACTCCGAATGTCACAGTCTCATTGTACGGAACAGTCGTAAACATTACATGCAACACTGGGTATGAAATACTTGGCGATCCAATAGTTAGATGCCGTGCTGATTCATTTTGGAGTCCTTTGCCTGTCTGTTTGCCTATCGGTAAGTTGATTTCTGGAACACAGTGCCAAACGATGCAGACTGCCGGACGTGTTTGAAACGAACTCTGGCTGCCTATATTCTTGCGTATAATTATTGGGCTGAAGAACGACTACGAAAATATGATATATTTAAACTGGATCGATCTTAGATGAATGCATTGCCATAGGAGCGCGTTGTTGATTAGAATCATATATTTTTGTTTCAAATGCCCTGTTTGAAGGTATGCCTGTTTTGCCTGTGTATCTTCTTGTGATATATCATCATAACAATAATGGCATATTGATGTGAAGAAAAACTTATGCAGACTTTACCTTATTTTTAGATTGTTGGCGTCCACCAATACCAACACATGGATTTGCTAATTACACAATAACGGTTTTGGGATCCCACGCTACGTTTGCATGTGAAGAGGGGTACTCTTTGACTGGAAATGAGCTAATTTATTGTCTTGCGTCTGGGTGGAATGGGACGGCAACGTGCACGATTACAGGTATAATTGGACGCAGCTTATTTGTATGCAGATTATTCATAATATTGTTTTTATTTTATTTTAAATTAGTGATATTGATCATGGTTAGTTTTATTTGTGTTTGTGTAATGAAAAGAACATATTGATATGCCTGCAGCGGTAATCAGCCACAAAATGAACAGGTGGTTGGCGCAAATATATAACGTTCATTTCATATAGCAAATGATCAACACATGGATTCGCAAATAAAATTGTAAAAGAAAACATTCCGTTAGGAGGTATTCAAACAATAGCTTTGTAGATGATGTAAATAAATGCATAGAATTTTCTAATAAAGTACAGTTTTCATGTAAACATATATGCCTCATTTCAGTTTGTAAAAACTTGTCGATAGCGAATGGAATATTGGAAGTGCCCGGGGGGTCAACATATGGAGCAATGGGATTTTTAAGGTGTAATGAAGGTTACACCAACAAAGGAGATAACTTGCTAAAATGCCAATCGACTGGAAATTGGACCGGTACACCAAATTGCACTATAATTGGTAAGTAACAATTTGAAACATACGTGTATTGATATTATAATAAATGTGTTATTGGATATAGTTTATAGCATTATATTACGCTATGAATATTTGTTATTATTGCTAGATTGTGGAAATCCATCTCCTTTAAATGGCGCTGTTAACGCATCTACGTACACATACGGGACGGTAGCAGAAGTAAACTGTACCGAAGGTTATAATATAACTGGATTATCGGTTATCTCCTGTGGCAGTAACGGAGTTTGGTCTGACTCTCCTATATGTGACCCATCAGGTTTGTAAATAAACATTAATTTGCTTATTTAGGATTTGCGATAAAAGACATTGTATTGGCAATATGTCCTGGTTTGTCTTGCTGTTTTATTGGAACACTAATTTGTGTCTCATTCTTTCATTGTGTCGCTGGATTAAAACACCCATTAACACATTTGTAAAAAAAACCTATCTGTAAGAAGACGTTTAATGATGTATTGTAGATTGCGGAAATATATACCTTACAAATGGACTTGCAAATTATTCTACGACTGAGCTTGGGTCAGTAGCTTCACTGAGCTGCGATGGTGGTTTCAATTTGACTGGAGATACTACCATACATTGTACTTCGGGAGGGTGGAATGGCAGTGCAAAATGCATTATCAGAGGTTAGGTGAAAGATCGTTTGCATTTATTCTGTATTGAAAAGTGTATTGTTCGTTGTTTTCTCCATTTCATTGGTGTTTGACAGTGAGTGATGGGAATTATATGGTTTAATGGTCTGTGACTAAGGTGCTAAGTGGGTTTCTTAATTGTTTTAGCAAGTTACTAAATCTCGCTTCTGATTAATTTTAGATTGTAAGGATATTCCGTTTGATAACGGAAATGTCAGTTTTCCGAGTGGGTCCACGTACGGTTCATACGCGGTATTTGCCTGCAATGAAGGCTACTCATTAAATGGTCCACAAATCGCCTACTGCCAAGATAACGAGACATGGAGTGCAAAGCCAGCATGTGGTATTGTTGGTAAGGTTTCATTATTGCTGCATCATTTCATTGATCAGTTGTACTTAATTTTACGTACTCAGTTGAAGAGACATTTTTGAAAAGTGTTTGTTTATTTTATTGTTATTTTGATTATTCCGGTATGAAAAGAAGTCGCAATCCAGTATTGTCTGTGAATTATGTGTGCTAGTATTTTCTCTAATTGTCATGCTATGTTAGTTGCGAGCTATATGTCATTTATGCAACAGCTGATATTAAATGTGTAGTAGTTGTGTTTTTTGTTGTTGTAAAATCAAGAAATATCAATGTTCTTGGACCGTATTCTACAGGCTTAAAATATATGTGTTTAAATAACGAGTATTTACAATAAAAAATAATACAACAAAGAATAATTCTACTAATGCATTTCTTTATAATTGAGTGTGAATCGTATCAGTTGGAGTTTTATAACGTTCACATTTATTGAACAACGTCTTTTTTTCTTTTTTCCGTTAGACTGCGGTGCAATTGACATGGATAACGGTACTCCGAATGTCACAGTCTCATTGTACGGAACAGTCGTAAACATTACATGCAACACTGGGTATGAAATACTTGGCGATCCAATAGGTAGATGCCGTGCTGATTCATTTTGGAGTCCTTTGCCTGTCTGTTTGCCTATCGGTAAGTTGATTTCTGGAACACAGTGCCATACGATGCAGACTGCCGGACGTGTTTGAAACGAACTCTGGCTGCCTATATTCTTGCGTAGAATTATTGGGCTGAAGAACGACTACGAAAATATGATATATTTAAACTGGATCGATCTTACATGAATGCATTGCCATAGGAGCGCGTTGTTGATTAGAATCATATATTTTTGTTTCAAATGCCCTGTTTGAAGGTATGCCTGTTTTGCCTGTGTATCTTCTTGTGATATATCATCATAACAATAATGGCATATTGATGTGAAGAAAAACTTATGCAGACTTTACCTTATTTTCAGATTGTGGGCGCCCACCAATACCAACACATGGATTTGCTAATTACACAATAACGGTTTTGGGATCCCACGCTACGTTTGCATGTGAAGAGGGGTACTCGTTGACTGGAAATGAGCTAATTTATTGTCTTGCGTCTGGGTGGAATGGGACGGCAACGTGCACGATTACAGGTATAATTGGACGCAGCTTATTTGTATGCAGATTATTCATAATATTGTTTTTAATTTATTTTAAATTAGTGATATTGATCATGGTTAGTTTTATTTGTGTTTGTGTAATGAAAAGAACATATTGATATGCCTGCAGCGGTAATCAGCCACAAAATGAACAGGTGGTTGGCGCAAATATATAACGTTCATTTCATATAGCAAATGATCAACACATGGATTCGCAAATCAAATTGTAAAAGAAAACATTCCGTTAGGAGGTATTCAAACAATAGCTTTGTAGATGATGTAAATAAATGCATAGAATTTTCTAATAAAGTACAGTTTTCATGTAAACATATATGCCTCATTTCAGTTTGTAAAAACTTGTCGATAGCGAATGGAATATTGGAAGCGCCCGGGGGGTCAACATATGGAGCAATGGGATTTTTAAGGTGTAATGAAGGTTACACCAACAAAGGAGATAACTTGCTAAAATGCCAATCGACTGGAAATTGGACCGGTACACCAAATTGCACTATAATTGGTAAGTAACAATTTGAAACATACGTGTATTGATATTATAATAAATGTGTTATTGGATATAGTTTATAGCATTATATTACGCTATGAATATTTGTTATTATTGCTAGATTGTGGAAATCCATCTCCTGTAAATGGCGCAGTTAACGCATCTACGTACACATACGGGACGGTAGCAGAAGTAAACTGTACCGAAGGTTATAATATAACTGGATTATCGGTTATCTCCTGTGGCAGTAACGGAGTTTGGTCTGACTCTCCTATATGTGACCCGTCAGGTTTGTAAATAAACATTAATTTGCTAATTTAGGATTTGCGATAAAAGACATTGTATTGGCAATATGTCCTGGTTTGTCTTGCTGTTTTATTGGAACACTATTTTGTGTCTCATTCTTTCATTGTGTCGCTGGATTAAAACACCCATTAACACATTTGTAAAAAAAAAACTATCTGTAAGAAGACGTTTAATGATGTATTGTAGATTGCGGAAATATATACCTTACAAATGGACTTGCAAATTATTCTACGACTGAGCTTGGGTCAGTAGCTTCACTGAGCTGCGATGGTGGTTTCAATTTGACTGGAGATACTACCATACATTGTACTTCGGGAGGGTGGAATGGCAGTGCAAAATGCATTATCAGAGGTTAGGTGAAAGATCGTTTGCATTTATTCTGTATTGGAAAGTGTATTGTTCGTTGTTTTCTCCATTTCATTGGTGTTTGACAGTAATTGATGGGAATTATATGGTTTAATGGTCTGTGACTAAGGTGCTAAGTGGGTTTCTGAATTGTTGTAGCAAGTTACTAAATCCCTATTCTCATTAATTTTAGATTGTAAGGATATTCCGTTTGATAACGGAAATGTCAGTCTTCCGAGTGGGTCCACGTACGGTTCATACGCGGTATTTGCCTGCAATGAAGGCTACTCATTAAAAGGTCCACAAATCGCCTACTGCCAAGATAACGAGATATGGAGTGCAAAGCCAACATGTGGTATTGTTGGTAAGGTTTCATTATTGCTGCATCGTTTCATTGATCAGTTGTACTTAATTTTACGTACTCAGTTGAAGAGACATTTTTGAAAAGTGTTTGTTTATTTTATTATTATTTTGATTATTCCGGTATGAAAAGAAGTCGCAATCCAGAATTGTCTGTGAATTATGTGTGCTAGTATTTTCTCTAATTGTCATGCTATGCTAGTTGTGAGCTATATGTCATTTATGCAACAGCTGATATTAAATGTGTAGTAGTTGTTTTGTTTGGTTGTAAAATCAAGAAATATCAGTGTTCTTGGATCGTATTCTACAGGTTTAAAATGTATGTGTTTAAATAACGAGTATTTACAATAAAAAATAATACAACAAAGAATAATTCTACTAATGCATTTCTTTATAAATTAGTGTGAATCTTATCAGTTGGAGTTTTATAACGTTTACATGTATTGAACAACGTCTTATTTTCTTTTTTCCTTTAGACTGCGGTGCAATTGACATGGATAACGGTACTCCGAATGTCACAGTCTCATTGTACGGAACAGTCGTAAACATTACATGCAACACTGGGTATGAAATACTTGGCGATCCAATAGTTAGATGCCGTGCTGATTCATTTTGGAGTCCTTTGCCTGTCTGTTTGCCTATCGGTAAGTTGATTTCTGGAACACAGTGCCAAACGATGCAGACTGCCGGACGTGTTTGAAACGAACTCTGGCTGCCTATATTCTTGCGTATAATTATTGGGCTGAAGAACGACTACGAAAATATGATATATTTAAACTGGATCGATCTTAGATGAATGCATTGCCATAGGAGCGCGTTGTTGATTAGAATCATATATTTTTGTTTCAAATGCCCTGTTTGAAGGTATGCCTGTTTTGCCTGTGTATCTTCTTGTGATATATCATCATAACAATAATGGCATATTGATGTGAAGAAAAACTTATGCAGACTTTACCTTATTTTTAGATTGTGGGCGTCCACCAATACCAACACATGGATTTGCTAATTACACAATAACGGTTTTGGGATCCCACGCTACGTTTGCATGTGAAGAGGGGTACTCTTTGACTGGAAATGAGCTAATTTATTGTCTTGCGTCTGGGTGGAATGGGACGGCAACGTGCACGATTACAGGTATAATTGGACGCAGCTTATTTGTATGCAGATTATTCATAATATTGTTTTTATTTTATTTTAAATTAGTGATATTGATCATGGTTAGTTTTATTTGTGTTTGTGTAATGAAAAGAACATATTGATATGCCTGCAGCGGTAATCAGCCACAAAATGAACAGGTGGTTGGCGCAAATATATAACGTTCATTTCATATAGCAAATGATCAACACATGGATTCGCAAATAAAATTGTAAAAGAAAACATTCCGTTAGGAGGTATTCAAACAATAGCTTTGTAGATGATGTAAATAAATGCATAGAATTTTCTAATAAAGTACAGTTTTCATGTAAACATATATGCCTCATTTCAGTTTGTAAAAACTTGTCGATAGCGAATGGAATATTGGAAGTGCCCGGGGGGTCAACATATGGAGCAATGGGATTTTTAAGGTGTAATGAAGGTTACACCAACAAAGGAGATAACTTGCTAAAATGCCAATCGACTGGAAATTGGACCGGTACACCAAATTGCACTATAATTGGTAAGTAACAATTTCAAACATACGTGTATTGATATTATAATAAATGTGTTATTGGATATAGTTTATAGCATTATATTACGCTATGAATATTTGTTATTATTGCTAGATTGTGGAAATCCATCTCCTTTAAATGGCGCTGTTAACGCATCTACGTACACATACGGGACGGTAGCAGAAGTAAACTGTACCGAAGGTTATAATATAACTGGATTATCGGTTATCTCCTGTGGCAGTAACGGAGTTTGGTCTGACTCTCCTATATGTGACCCATCAGGTTTGTAAATAAACATTAATTTGCTAATTTAGGATTTGCGATAAAAGACATTGTATTGGCAATATGTCCTGGTTTGTCTTGCTGTTTTATTGGAACACTAATTTGTGTCTCATTCTTTCATTGTGTCGCTGGATTAAAACACCCATTAACACATTTGTAAAAAAAACCTATCTGTAAGAAGACGTTTAATGATGTATTGTAGATTGCGGAAATATATACCTTACAAATGGATTTGCAAATTATTCTACGACTGAGCTTGGGTCAGTAGCTTCACTGAGCTGCGATGGTGGTTTCAATTTGACTGGAGATACTACCATACATTGTACTTCGGGAGGGTGGAATGGCAGTGCAAAATGCATTATCAGAGGTTAGGTGAAAGATCGTTTGCATTTATTCTGTATTGAAAAGTGTATTGTTCGTTGTTTTCTCCATTTCATTGGTGTTTGACAGTGAGTGATGGGAATTATATGGTTTAATGGTCTGTGACTAAGGTGCTAAGTGGGTTTCTTAATTGTTTTAGCAAGTTACTAAATCTCGCTTCTGATTAATTTTAGATTGTAAGGATATTCCGTTTGATAACGGAAATGTCAGTTTTCCGAGTGGGTCCACGTACGGTTCATACGCGGTATTTGCCTGCAATGAAGGCTACTCATTAAATGGTCCACAAATCGCCTACTGCCAAGATAACGAGACATGGAGTGCAAAGCCAGCATGTGGTATTGTTGGTAAGGTTTCATTATTGCTGCATCATTTCATTGATCAGTTGTACTTAATTTTACGTACTCAGTTGAAGAGACATTTTTGAAAAGTGTTTGTTTATTTTATTGTTATTTTTATTATTCCGGTATGAAAAGAAGTCGCAATCCAGAATTGTCTGTGAATTATGTGTGCTAGTATTTTCTCTAATTTTCATGCTATGCTAGTTGCGAGCTATATGTCATTTATGCAACAGCTGATATTAAAAATGTGTAGTAGTTGTGTTTTTTGTTGTTGTAAAATCAAGAAATATCAATGTTCTTGGACCGTATTCTACAGGCTTAAAATATATGTGTTTAAATAACGAGTATTTACAATAAAAAATAATACAACAAAGAATAATTATACCAATGCATTTCTTTATAATTGAGTGTGAATCTTATCAGTTGGAGTTTTATACCGTTCACATGTATTGAACAACGTCTTTTTTTCTTTTTTCCGTTAGACTGCGGTGCAATTGACATGGATAACGGTACTCCGAATGTCACAGTCTCATTGTACGGAACAGTCGTAAACATTACATGCAACACTGGGTATGAAATACTTGGCGATCCAATAGTTAGATGCCGTGCTGATTCATTTTGGAGTCCTTTGCCTGTCTGTTTGCCTATCGGTAAGTTGATTTCTGGAACACAGTGCCAAACGATGCAGACTGCCGGACGTGTTTGAAACGAACTCTGGCTGCCTATATTCTTGCGTAGAATTATTGGGCTGAAGAACGACTACGAAAATATAATATATTTAAACTGGATCGATCTTACATGAATGCATTGCCATAGGAGCGCGTTGTTGATTAGAATCATATATTTTTGTTTCCAATGCCCTGTTTGAAGGTATGCCTGTTTTGCCTGTGTATCTTCTTGTGATATATCATCATAACAATAATGGCATATTGATGTGAAGAAAAACTTATGCAGACTTTACCTTATTTTCAGATTGTGGGCGCCCACCAATACCAACACATGGATTTGCTAATTACACAATAACGGTTTTGGGATCCCACGCTACGTTTGCATGTGAAGAGGGGTACTCTTTGACTGGAAATGAGCTAATTTATTGTCTTGCGTCTGGGTGGAATGGGACGGCAACGTGCACGATTACAGGTATAATTGGACGCAGCTTATTTGTATGCAGATTATTCATAATATTGTTTTTATTTTATTTTAAATTAGTGATATTGATCATGGTTAGTTTTATTTGTGTTTGTGTAATGAAAAGAACATATTGATATGCCTGCAGCGGTAATCAGCCACAAAATGAACAGGTGGTTGGCGCAAATATATAACGTTCATTTCATATAGCAAATGATCAACACATGGATTCGCAAATAAAATTGTAAAAGAAAACATTCCGTTAGGAGGTATTCAAACAATAGCTTTGTAGATGATGTAAATAAATGCATAGAATTTTCTAATAAAGTACAGTTTTCATGTAAACATATATGCCTCATTTCAGTTTGTAAAAACTTGTCGATAGCGAATGGAATATTGGAAGCGCCCGGGGGGTCAACATATGGAGCAATGGGATTTTTAAGGTGTAATGAAGGTTACACCAACAAAGGAGATAACTTGCTAAAATGCCAATCGACTGGAAATTGGACCGGTACACCAAATTGCACTATAATTGGTAAGTAACAATTTGAAACATACGTGTATTGATATTATAATAAATGTGTTATTGGATATAGTTTATAGCATTATATTACGCTATGAATATTTGTTATTATTGCTAGATTGTGGAAATCCATCTCCTGTAAATGGCGCAGTTAACGCATCTACGTACACATACGGGACGGTAGCAGAAGTAAACTGTACCGAAGGTTATAATATAACTGGATTATCGGTTATCTCCTGTGGCAGTAACGGAGTTTGGTCTGACTCTCCTATATGTGACCCGTCAGGTTTGTAAATAAACATTAATTTGCTAATTTAGGATTTGCGATAAAAGACATTGTATTGGCAATATGTCCTGGTTTGTCTTGCTGTTTTATTGGAACACTATTTTGTGTCTCATTCTTTCATTGTGTCGCTGGATTAAAACACCCATTAACACATTTGTAAAAAAAAACTATCTGTAAGAAGACGTTTAATGATGTATTGTAGATTGCGGAAATATATACCTTACAAATGGACTTGCAAATTATTCTACGACTGAGCTTGGGTCAGTAGCTTCACTGAGCTGCGATGGTGGTTTCAATTTGACTGGAGATACTACCATACATTGTACTTCGGGAGGGTGGAATGGCAGTGCAAAATGCATTATCAGAGGTTAGGTGAAAGATCGTTTGCATTTATTCTGTATTGGAAAGTGTATTGTTCGTTGTTTTCTCCATTTCATTGGTGTTTGACAGTAATTGATGGGAATTATATGGTTTAATGGTCTGTGACTAAGGTGCTAAGTGGGTTTCTGAATTGTTGTAGCAAGTTACTAAATCCCTATTCTCATTAATTTTAGATTGTAAGGATATTCCGTTTGATAACGGAAATGTCAGTCTTCCGAGTGGGTCCACGTACGGTTCATACGCGGTATTTGCCTGCAATGAAGGCTACTCATTAAAAGGTCCACAAATCGCCTACTGCCAAGATAACGAGACATGGAGTGCAAAGCCAACATGTGGTATTGTTGGTAAGGTTTCATTATTGCTGCATCGTTTCATTGATCAGTTGTACTTAATTTTACGTACTCAGTTGAAGAGACATTTTTGAAAAGTGTTTGTTTATTTTATTATTATTTTGATTATTCCGGTATGAAAAGAAGTCGCAATCCAGAATTGTCTGTGAATTATGTGTGCTAGTATTTTCTCTAATTGTCATGCTATGCTAGTTGTGAGCTATATGTCATTTATGCAACAGCTGATATTAAATGTGTAGTAGTTGTTTTGTTTGGTTGTAAAATCAAGAAATATCAGTGTTCTTGGATCGTATTCTACAGGTTTAAAATATATGTTTTTAAATAACGAGTATTTACAATAAAAAATAATACAACAAAGAATAATTATACTAATGCATTTCTTTATAAATTAGTGTGAATCTTATCAGTTGGAGTTTTATAACGTTTACATGTATTGAACAACGTCTTATTTTCTTTTTTCCTTTAGACTGCGGTGCAATTGACATGGATAACGGTACTCCGAATGTCACAGTCTCATTGTACGGAACAGTCGTAAACATTACATGCAACACTGGGTATGAAATACTTGGCGATCCAATAGTTAGATGCCGTGCTGATTCATTTTGGAGTCCTTTGCCTGTCTGTTTGCCTATCGGTAAGTTGATTTCTGGAACACAGTGCCAAACGATGCAGACTGCCGGACGTGTTTGAAACGAACTCTGGCTGCCTATATTCTTGCGTATAATTATTGGGCTGAAGAACGACTACGAAAATATGATATATTTAAACTGGATCGATCTTAGATGAATGCATTGCCATAGGAGCGCGTTGTTGATTAGAATCATATATTTTTGTTTCAAATGCCCTGTTTGAAGGTATGCCTGTTTTGCCTGTGTATCTTCTTGTGATATATCATCATAACAATAATGGCATATTGATGTGAAGAAAAACTTATGCAGACTTTACCTTATTTTTAGATTGTGGGCGTCCACCAATACCAACACATGGATTTGCTAATTACACAATAACGGTTTTGGGATCCCACGCTACGTTTGCATGTGAAGAGGGGTACTCTTTGACTGGAAATGAGCTAATTTATTGTCTTGCGTCTGGGTGGAATGGGACGGCAACGTGCACGATTACAGGTATAATTGGACGCAGCTTATTTGTATGCAGATTATTCATAATATTGTTTTTATTTTATTTTAAATTAGTGATATTGATCATGGTTAGTTTTATTTGTGTTTGTGTAATGAAAAGAACATATTGATATGCCTGCAGCGGTAATCAGCCACAAAATGAACAGGTGGTTGGCGCAAATATATAACGTTCATTTCATATAGCAAATGATCAACACATGGATTCGCAAATAAAATTGTAAAAGAAAACATTCCGTTAGGAGGTATTCAAACAATAGCTTTGTAGATGATGTAAATAAATGCATAGAATTTTCTAATAAAGTACAGTTTTCATGTAAACATATATGCCTCATTTCAGTTTGTAAAAACTTGTCGATAGCGAATGGAATATTGGAAGTGCCCGGGGGGTCAACATATGGAGCAATGGGATTTTTAAGGTGTAATGAAGGTTACACCAACAAAGGAGATAACTTGCTAAAATGCCAATCGACTGGAAATTGGACCGGTACACCAAATTGCACTATAATTGGTAAGTAACAATTTGAAACATACGTGTATTGATATTATAATAAATGTGTTATTGGATATAGTTTATAGCATTATATTACGCTATGAATATTTGTTATTATTGCTAGATTGTGGAAATCCATCTCCTTTAAATGGCGCTGTTAACGCATCTACGTACACATACGGGACGGTAGCAGAAGTAAACTGTACCGAAGGTTATAATATAACTGGATTATCGGTTATCTCCTGTGGCAGTAACGGAGTTTGGTCTGACTCTCCTATATGTGACCCATCAGGTTTGTAAATAAACATTAATTTGCTAATTTAGGATTTGCGATAAAAGACATTGTATTGGCAATATGTCCTGGTTTGTCTTGCTGTTTTATTGGAACACTAATTTGTGTCTCATTCTTTCATTGTGTCGCTGGATTAAAACACCCATTAACACATTTGTAAAAAAAACCTATCTGTAAGAAGACGTTTAATGATGTATTGTAGATTGCGGAAATATATACCTTACAAATGGACTTGCAAATTATTCTACGACTGAGCTTGGGTCAGTAGCTTCACTGAGCTGCGATGGTGGTTTCAATTTGACTGGAGATACTACCATACATTGTACTTCGGGAGGGTGGAATGGCAGTGCAAAATGCATTATCAGAGGTTAGGTGAAAGATCGTTTGCATTTATTCTGTATTGGAAAGTGTATTGTTCGTTGTTTTCTTCATTTCATTGGTGTTTGACAGTGAGTGATGGGAATTATATGGTTTAATGGTCTGTGACTAAGGTGCTAAGTGGGTTTCTTAATTGTTTTAGCAAGTTACTAAATCTCGCTTCTGATTAATTTTAGATTGTAAGGATATTCCGTTTGATAACGGAAATGTCAGTTTTCCGAGTGGGTCCACGTACGGTTCATACGCGGTATTTGCCTGCAATGAAGGCTACTCATTAAATGGTCCACAAATCGCCTACTGCCAAGATAACGAGACATGGAGTGCAAAGCCAGCTTGTGGTATTGTTGGTAAGGTTTCATTATTGCTGCATCATTTCATTGATCAGTTGTACTTAATTTTACGTACTCAGTTGAAGAGACATTTTTGAAAAGTGTTTGTTTATTTTATTGTTATTTTGATTATTCCGGTATGAAAAGAAGTCGCAATCCAGTATTGTCTGTGAATTATGTGTGCTAGTATTTTCTCTAATTTTCATGCTATGTTAGTTGCGAGCTATATGTCATTTATGCAACAGCTGATATTAAATGTGTAGTAGTTGTGTTTTTTGTTGTTGTAAAATCAAGAAATATCAATGTTCTTGGACCGTATTCTACAGGCTTAAAATATATGTGTTTAAATAACGAGTATTTACAATAAAAAATAATACAACAAAGAATAATTCTACTAATGCATTTCTTTATAATTGAGTGTGAATCGTATCAGTTGGAGTTTTATAACGTTCACATTTATTGAACAACGTCTTTTTTTCTTTTTTCCGTTAGACTGCGGTGCAATTGACATGGATAACGGTACTCCGAATGTCACAGTCTCATTGTACGGAACAGTCGTAAACATTACATGCAACACTGGGTATGAAATACTTGGAGATCCAATAGTTAGATGCCGTGCTGATTCATTTTGGAGTCCTTTGCCTGTCTGTTTGCCTATCGGTAAGTTGATTTCTGGAACACAGTGCCATACGATTCAGACTGCCGGACGTGTTTGAAACGAACTCTGGCTGCCTATATTCTTGCGTAGAATTATTGGGCTGAAGAACGACTACGAAAATATGATATATTTAAACTGGATCGATCTTACATGAATGCATTGCCATAGGAGCGCGTTGTTGATTAGAATCATATATTTTTGTTTCAAATGCCCTGTTTGAAGGTATGCCTGTTTTGCCTGTGTATCTTCTTGTGATATATCATCATAACAATAATGGCATATTGATGTGAAGAAAAACTTATGCAGACTTTACCTTATTTTCAGATTGTGGGCGCCCACCAATACCAACACATGGATTTGCTAATTACACAATAACGGTTTTGGGATCCCACGCTACGTTTGCATGTGAAGAGGGGTACTCGTTGACTGGAAATGAGCTAATTTATTGTCTTGCGTCTGGGTGGAATGGGACGGCAACGTGCACGATTACAGGTATAATTGGACGCAGCTTATTTGTATGCAGATTATTCATAATATTGTTTTTAATTTATTTTAAATTAGTGATATTGATCATGGTTAGTTTTATTTGTGTTTGTGTAATGAAAAGAACATATTGATATGCCTGCAGCGGTAATCAGCCACAAAATGAACAGGTGGTTGGCGCAAATATATAACGTTGATTTCATATAGCAAATGATCAACACATGGATTCGCAAATCAAATTGTAAAAGAAAACATTCCGTTAGGAGGTATTCAAACAATAGCTTTGTAGATGATGTAAATAAATGCATAGAATTTTCTAATAAAGTACAGTTTTCATGTAAACATATATGCCTCATTTCAGTTTGTAAAAACTTGTCGATAGCGAATGGAATATTGGAAGCGCCCGGGGGGTCAACATATGGAGCAATGGGATTTTTAAGGTGTAATGAAGGTTACACCAACAAAGGAGATAACTTGCTAAAATGCCAATCGACTGGAAATTGGACCGGTACACCAAATTGCACTATAATTGGTAAGTAACAATTTGAAACATACGTGTATTGATATTATAATAAATGTGTTATTGGATATAGTTTATAGCATTATATTTCGCTATGAATATTTGTTATTATTGCTAGATTGTGGAAATCCATCTCCTGTAAATGGCGCAGTTAACGCATCTACGTACACATACGGGACGATAGCAGAAGTAAACTGTACCGAAGGTTATAATATAACTGGATTATCGGTTATCTCCTGTGGCAGTAACGGAGTTTGGTCTGACTCTCCTATATGTGACCCATCAGGTTTGTAAATAAACATTAATTTGCTAATTTAGGATTTGCGATAAAAGACATTGTATTGGCAATATGTCCTGGTTTGTCTTGCTGTTTTATTGGAACACTATTTTGTGTCTCATTCTTTCATTGTGTCGCTGGATTAAAACACCCATTAACATATTTGTAAAAAAAAAACTATCTGTAAGAAGACGTTTAATGATGTATTGTAGATTGCGGAAATATATACCTTACAAATGGATTTGCAAATTATTCTACGACTGAGCTTGGGTCAGTAGCTTCACTGAGCTGCGATGGTGGTTTCAATTTGACTGGAGATACTACCATACATTGTACTTCGGGAGGGTGGAATGGCAGTGCAAAATGCATTATCAGAGGTTAGGTGAAAGATCGTTTGCATTTATTCTGTATTGAAAAGTGTATTGTTCGTTGTTTTCTCCATTTCATTGGTGTTTGACAGTGAGTGATGGGAATTATATGGTTTAATGGTCTGTGACTAAGGTGCTAAGTGGGTTTCTTAATTGTTTTAGCAAGTTACTAAATCTCGCTTCTGATTAATTTTAGATTGTAAGGATATTCCGTTTGATAACGGAAATGTCAGTTTTCCGAGTGGGTCCACGTACGGTTCATACGCGGTATTTGCCTGCAATGAAGGCTACTCATTAAATGGTCCACAAATCGCCTACTGCCAAGATAACGAGACATGGAGTGCAAAGCCAGCATGTGGTATTGTTGGTAAGGTTTCATTATTGCTGCATCATTTCATTGATCAGTTGTACTTAATTTTACGTACTCAGTTGAAGAGACATTTTTGAAAAGTGTTTGTTTATTTTATTGTTATTTTGATTATTCCGGTATGAAAAGAAGTCGCAATCCAGTATTGTCTATGAATTATGTGTGCTAGTATTTTCTCTAATTTTCATGCTATGCTAGTTGCGAGCTATATGTCATTTATGCAACAGCTGATATTAAATGTGTAGTAGTTGTGTTGTTTGTTGTTGTAAAATCAAGAAATATCAATGTTCTTGGACCGTATCCTACAGGCTTAAAATATATGTGTTTAAATAACGAGTATTTACAATAAAAAATAATTCAACAAAGAATAATTCTACTAATGCATTTCTTTATAATTGAGTGTGAATCTTATCAGTTGGAGTTTTATAACGTTTACATGTTTTGAACAACGTCTTTTTTTATTTTTTCCTTTAGACTGCGGTGCAATTGACATGGATAACGGTACTCCGAATGTCACAGTCTCATTGTACGGAACAGTCGTAAACATTACATGCAACACTGGGTATGAAATACTTGGCGATCCAATAGTTAGATGCCGTGCTGATTCATTTTGGAGTCCTTTGCCTGTCTGTTTGCCTATTGGTAAGTTGATTTCTGGAACACAGTGCCATACGATGCAGACTGCCGGACGTGTTTGAAACGAACTCTGGCTGCCTATATTCTTGGGTAGAATTATTGGGCTGAAGAACGACTACGAAAATATGATATATTTAAACTGGATCGATCTTACATGAATGCATTGCCATAGGAGCGCGTTGTTGATTAGAATCATATATTTTTGTTTCAAATGCCCTGTTTGAAGGTATGCCTGTTTTGCCTGTGTATCTTCTTATGATATATCATCATAAGAATAATGGCATATTGATGTGAAGAAAAACTTATGCAGACTTTACCTTATTTTCAGATTGTGGGCGTCCACCAATACCAACACATGGATTTGCTAATTACACAATAACGGTTTTGGGATCCCACGCTACGTTTGCATGTGAAGAGGGGTACTCTTTGACTGGAAGTGAGCTAATTTATTGTCTTGCGTCTGGGTGGAATGGGACGGCAACGTGCACGATTACAGGTATAATTGGACGCAGCTTATTTGTATGCAGATTATTCATAATATTGTTTTTATTTTATTTTAAATTAGTGATATTGATCATGGTTAGTTTTATTTGTGTTTGTGTAATGAAAAGAACATATTGATATGCCTGCAGCGGTAATCAGCCACAAAATGAACAGGTGGTTGGCGCAAATATATAACGTTCATTTCATATAGCAAATGATCAACACATGGATTCGCAAATCAAATTGTAAAAGAAAACATTCCGTTAGGAGGTATTCAAACAATAGCTTTGTAGATGATGTAAATAAATGCATTGAATTTTCTAATAAAGTACAGTTTTCATGTAAACATATATGCCTCATTTCAGTTTGTAAAAACTTGTCGATAGCGAATGGAATATTGGAAGCGCCCGGGGGGTCAACATATGGAGCAATGGGATTTTTAAGGTGTAATGAAGGTTACACCAACAAAGGAGATAACTTGCTAAAATGCCAATCGACTGGAAATTGGACCGGTACACCAAATTGCACTATAATTGGTAAGTAACAATTTGAAACATACGTGTATTGATATTATAATAAATGTGTTATTGGATATGGTTTATAGCATTATATTACGCTATGAATATTTGTTATTATTGCTAGATTGTGGAAATCCATCTCCTGTCAATGGCGCAGTTAACGCATCTACGTACACATACGGGACGGTAGCAGAAGTAAACTGTACCGAAGGTTATAATATAACTGGATTATCGGTTATCTCCTGTGGCAGTAACGGAGTTTGGTCTGACTCTCCTATATGTGACCCATCAGGTTTGTAAATAAACATTAATTTGCTAATTTAGGATTTGCGATAAAAGACATTGTATTGGCAATATGTCCTGGTTTGTCTTGCTGCTTTATTGGAACACTATTTTGTGTCTCATTCTTTCATTGTGTCGCTGGATTAAAACACCCATTAACACATTTGTAAAAAAAAAACTATCTGTAAGAGGACGTTTAATGATGTATTGTAGATTGCGGAAATATATACCTTACAAATGGATTTGCAAATTATTCTACGACTGAGCTTGGGTCAGTAGCTTCACTGAGCTGCGATGGTGGTTTCAATTTGACTGGAGATACTACCATACATTGTACTTCGGGAGGGTGGAATGGCAGTGCAAAATGCATTATCAGAGGTTAGGTGAAAGACCGTTTGCATTTATTCTGTATTGGAAAGTGTATTGTTCGTTGTTTTCTCCATTTCATTGGTGTTTGACAGTAATTGATGGGCATTATATGGTTTAATGGTCTGTGACTAAGGTGCTAAGTGCGTTTCTTAATTGTTGTAGCAAGTTACTAAATCCCTATTCTCATTAATTTTAGATTGTAAGGATATTCCGTTTGATAACGGAAATGTCAGTCTTCCGAGTGGGTCCACGTACGGTTCATACGCGGTATTTGCCTGCAATGAAGGCTACTCATTAAAAGGTCCACAAATCGCCTACTGCCAAGATAACGAGACATGGAGTGCAAAGCCAACATGTGGTATTGTTGGTAAGGTTTCATTATTGCTGCATCGTTTCATTGATCAGTTGTACTTAATTTTACGTACTCAGTTGAAGAGACATTTTTGAAAAGTGTTTGTTTATTTTATTATTATTTTGATTATTCCGGTATGAAAAGAAGTCGCAATCCAGTATTGTCTGTGAATTATGTGTGCTAGTATTTTCTGTAATTGTCATGCTATGCTAGTTGCGAGCTATGTGTCATTTATGCAACAGCTGATATTAAATGTGTAGTAGTTGTTTTTTGTTGTTGTAAAATCAAGAAATATCAGTGTTCTTGGATCGTATTCTACAGGTTTAAAATATATGTGTTTAAATAACGAGTATTTACAATAAAAAATAATACAACAAAGAATAATTCTACTAATGCATTTCTTTATAAATTAGTGTGAATCTTATCAGTTGGAGTTTTATAACGTTCACATGTATTGAACAACGTCTTATTTTCTTTTTTCCTTTAGACTGCGGTGCAATTGACATGGATAACGGTACTCCGAATGTCACAGTCTCATTGTACGGAACAGTCGTAAACATTACATGCATCACTGGGTATGAAATACTTGGCGATCCAATAGTTAGATGCCGTGCTGATTCATTTTGGAGTCCTTTGCCTGTCTGTTTGCCTATCGGTAAGTTGATTTCTGGAACACAGTGCCAAACGATGCAGACTGCCGGATGTGTTTGAAACGAACTCTGGCTGCCTATATTCTTGCGTAGAATTATTGGGCTGAAGAACGACTACGAAAATATGATATATTTAAACTTGATCGATCTTAGATGAATGCATTGCCATAGGAGCGCGTTGTTGATTAGAATCATATATTTTTGTTCCAAATGCCCTGTTTGAAGGTATACCTGTTTTGCCTGTGTATCTTCTTGTGATATATCATCATAACAATAATGGCATATTGATGTGAAGAAAAACTTATGCAGACTTTACCTTATTTTCAGATTGTGGGCGTCCACCAATACCAACACATGGATTTGCTAATTACACAATAACGGTTTTGGGATCCCACGCTACGTTTGCATGTGAAGAGGGGTACTCTTTGACTGGAAATGAGCTAATTTATTGTCTTGCGTCTGGGTGGAATGGGACGGCAACGTGCACGATTACAGGTATAATTGGACGCAGTTTATTTGTATGCAGATTATTCATAATATTGTTTTTGTTTTATTTTAAATTAGTGATATTGATCATGGTTAGTTTTATTTGTGTTTGTGTAATGAAAAGAACATATTGATATGCCTGCAGCGGTAATCAGCCACAAAATGAACAGGTGGTTGGCGCAAATATATAACGTTCATTTCATATAGCAAATGATCAACACATGGATTCGCAAATAAAATTGTAAAAGAAAACATTCCGTTAGGAGGTATTCAAACAATAGCTTTGTAGATGATGTAAATAAATGCATTGAATTTTCTAATAAAGTACAGTTTTCATGTAAACATATATGCCTCATTTCAGTTTGTAAAAACTTGTCGATAGCGAATGGAATATTGGAAGCGCCCGGGGGGTCAACATATGGAGCAATGGGATTTTTAAGGTGTAATGAAGGTTACACCAACAAAGGAGATAACTTGCTAAAATGCCAATCGACTGGAAATTGGACCGGTACACCAAATTGCACTATAATTGGTAAGTAACAATTTGAAACATACGTGTATTGATATTATAATAAATGTGTTATTGGATATAGTTTATAGCATTATATTACGCTATGAATATTTGTTATTATTGCTAGATTGTGGAAATCCATCTCCTGTAAATGGCGCAGTTAACGCATCTACGTACACATACGGGACGGTAGCAGAAGTAAACTGTACCGAAGGTTATAATATAACTGGATTATCGGTTATCTCCTGTGGCAGTAACGGAGTTTGGTCTGACTCTCCTATATGTGACCCATCAGGTTTGTAAATAAACATTAATTTGCTAATTTAGGATTTGCGATAAAAGACATTGTATTGGCAATATGTCCTGGTTTGTCTTGCTGTTTTATTGGAACACTATTTTGTGTCTCATTCTTTCATTGTGTCGCTGGATTAAAACACCCATTAACACATTTGTAAAAAAAAACCTATCTGTAAGAAGACGTTTAATGATGTATTGTAGATTGCGGAAATATATACCTTACAAATGGACTTGCAAATTATTCTACGACTGAGCTTGGGTCAGTAGCTTCACTGAGCTGCGATGGTGGTTTCAATTTGACTGGAGATACTACCATACATTGTACGTCGGGAGGGTGGAATGGCAGTGCAAAATGCATTATCAGAGGTTAGGTGAAAGATCGTTTGCATTTATTCTGTATTGAAAAGTGTATTGTTCGTTGTTTTCTCCATTTCATTGGTGTTTGACAGTGAGTGATGGGAATTATATGGTTTAATGGTCTGTGACTAAGGTGCTAAGTGGGTTTCTTAATTGTTTTAGCAAGTTACTAAATCTCGCTTCTGATTAATTTTAGATTGTAAGGATATTCCGTTTGATAACGGAAATGTCAGTTTTCCGAGTGGGTCCACGTACGGTTCATACGCGGTATTTGCCTGCAATGAAGGCTACTCATTAAATGGTCCACAAATCGCCTACTGCCAAGATAACGAGACATGGAGTGCAAAGCCAGCATGTGGTATTGTTGGTAAGGTTTCATTATTGCTGCATCATTTCATTGATCAGTTGTACTTAATTTTACGTACTCAGTTGAAGAGACATTTTTGAAAAGCGTTTGTTTATTTTATTGTTATTTTGATTATTCCGGTATGAAAAGAAGTCGCAATCCAGTATTGTCTGTGAATTATGTGTGCTAGTATTTTCTCTAATTTTCATGCTATGCTAGTTGCGAGCTATATGTCATTTATGCAACAGCTGATATTAAATGTATAGTAGTTGTGTTGTTTGTTGTTGTAAAATCAAGAAATATCAATGTTCTTGGACCGTATCCTACAGGCTTAAAATATATGTGTTTAAATAACGAGTATTTACAATAAAAAATAATTCAACAAAGAATAATTCTACTAATGCATTTCTTTATAATTGAGTGTGAATCTTATCAGTTGGAGTTTTATAACGTTCATATGTTTTGAACAACGTCTTTTTTTCTTTTTTCCGTTAGACTGCGGTGCAATTGACATGGATAACGGTACTCCGAATGTCACAGTCTCATTGTACGGAACAGTCGTAAACATTACATGCAACACTGGGTATGAAATACTTGGCGATCCAATAGTTAGATGCCGTGCTGATTCATTTTGGAGTCCTTTGCCTGTCTGTTTGCCTATTGGTAAGTTGATTTCTGGAACACAGTGCCATACGATGCAGACTGCCGGACGTGTTTGAAACGAACTCTGGCTGCCTATATTCTTGGGTAGAATTATTGGGCTGAAGAACGACTACGAAAATATGATATATTTAAACTGGATCGATCTTACATGAATGCATTGCCATAGGAGCGCGTTGTTGATTAGAATCATATATTTTTGTTTCAAATGCCCTGTTTGAAGGTATGCCTGTTTTGCCTGTGTATCTTCTTGTGATATATCATCATAACAATAATGGCATATTGATGTGAAGAAAAACTTATGCAGACTTTACCTTATTTTCAGATTGTGGGCGTCCACCAATACCAACACATGGATTTGCTAATTACACAATAACGGTTTTGGGATCCCACGCTACGTTTGCATGTGAAGAGGGGTACTCTTTGACTGGAAATGAGCTAATTTATTGTCTTGCGTCTGGGTGGAATGGGACGGCAACGTGCACGATTACAGGTATAATTGGACGCAGTTTATTTGTATGCAGATTATTCATAATATTGTTTTTGTTTTATTTTAAATTAGTGATATTGATCATGGTTAGTTTTATTTGTGTTTGTGTAATGAAAAGAACATATTGATATGCCTGCAGCGGTAATCAGCCACAAAATGAACAGGTGGTTGGCGCAAATATATAACGTTCATTTCATATAGCAAATGATGAACACATGGATTCGCAAATCAAATTGTAAAAGAAAACATTCCGTTAGGAGGTATTCAAACAATAGCTTTGTAGATGATGTAAATAAATGCATAGAATTTTCTAATAAAGTACAGTTTTCATGTAAACATATATGCCTCATTTCAGTTTGTAAAAACTTGTCGATAGCGAATGGAATATTGGAAGCGCCCGGGGGGTCAACATATGGAGCAATGGGATTTTTAAGGTGTAATGAAGGTTACACCAACAAAGGAGATAACTTGCTAAAATGCCAATCGACTGGAAATTGGACCGGTACACCAAATTGCACTATAATTGGTAAGTAACAATTTGAAACATACGTGTATTGATATTATAATAAATGTGTTATTGGATATAGTTTATAGCATTATATTACGCTATGAATATTTGTTATTATTGCTAGATTGTGGAAATCCATCTCCTGTAAATGGCGCTGTTAACGCATCTACGTACACATACGGGACGGTAGCAGAAGTAAACTGTACCGAAGGTTATAATATAACTGGATTATCGGTTATCTCCTGTGGCAGTAACGGAGTTTGGTCTGACTCTCCTATATGTGACCCATCAGGTTTGTAAATAAACATTAATTTGCTAATTTAGGATTTGCGATAAAAGACATTGTATTGGCAATATGTCCTGGTTTGTCTTGCTGTTTTATTGGAACACTATTTTGTGTCTCATTCTTTCATTGTGTCGCTGGATTAAAACACCCATTAACACATTTGTAAAAAAAAACCTATCTGTAAGAAGACGTTTAATGATGTATTGTAGATTGCGGAAATATATACCTTACAAATGGACTTGCAAATTATTCTACGACTGAGCTTGGGTCAGTAGCTTCACTGAGCTGCGATGGTGGTTTCAATTTGACTGGAGATACTACCATACATTGTACGTCGGGAGGGTGGAATGGCAGTGCAAAATGCATTATCAGAGGTTAGGTGAAAGATCGTTTGCATTTATTCTGTATTGAAAAGTGTATTGTTCGTTGTTTTCTCCATTTCATTGGTGTTTGACAGTGAGTGATGGGAATTATATGGTTTAATGGTCTGTGACTAAGGTGCTAAGTGGGTTTCTTAATTGTTTTAGCAAGTTACTAAATCTCGCTTCTGATTAATTTTAGATTGTAAGGATATTCCGTTTGATAACGGAAATGTCAGTTTTCCGAGTGGGTCCACGTACGGTTCATACGCGGTATTTGCCTGCAATGAAGGCTACTCATTAAATGGTCCACAAATCGCCTACTGCCAAGATAACGAGACATGGAGTGCAAAGCCAGCATGTGGTATTGTTGGTAAGGTTTCATTATTGCTGCATCATTTCATTGATCAGTTGTACTTAATTTTACGTACTCAGTTGAAGAGACATTTTTGAAAAGCGTTTGTTTATTTTATTGTTATTTTGATTATTCCGGTATGAAAAGAAGTCGCAATCCAGTATTGTCTGTGAATTATGTGTGCTAGTATTTTCTCTAATTTTCATGCTATGCTAGTTGCGAGCTATATGTCATTTATGCAACAGCTGATATTAAATGTATAGTAGTTGTGTTGTTTGTTGTTGTAAAATCAAGAAATATCAATGTTCTTGGACCGTATCCTACAGGCTTAAAATATATGTGTTTAAATAACGAGTATTTACAATAAAAAATAATTCAACAAAGAATAATTCTACTAATGCATTTCTTTATAATTGAGTGTGAATCTTATCAGTTGGAGTTTTATAACGTTCACATGTTTTGAACAACGTCTTTTTTTCTTTTTTCCGTTAGACTGCGGTGCAATTGACATGGATAACGGTACTCCGAATGTCACAGTCTCATTGTACGGAACAGTCGTAAACATTACATGCAACACTGGGTATGAAATACTTGGCGATCCAATAGTTAGATGCCGTGCTGATTCATTTTGGAGTCCTTTGCCTGTCTGTTTGCCTATTGGTAAGTTGATTTCTGGAACACAGTGCCATACGATGCAGACTGCCGGACGTGTTTGAAACGAACTCTGGCTGCCTATATTCTTGGGTAGAATTATTGGGCTGAAGAACGACTACGAAAATATGATATATTTAAACTGGATCGATCTTACATGAATGCATTGCCATAGGAGCGCGTTGTTGATTAGAATCATATATTTTTGTTTCAAATGCCCTGTTTGAAGGTATGCCTGTTTTGCCTGTGTATCTTCTTGTGATATATCATCATAACAATAATGGCATATTGATGTGAAGAAAAACTTATGCAGACTTTACCTTATTTTCAGATTGTGGGCGTCCACCAATACCAACACATGGATTTGCTAATTACACAATAACGGTTTTGGGATCCCACGCTACGTTTGCATGTGAAGAGGGGTACTCTTTGACTGGAAATGAGCTAATTTATTGTCTTGCGTCTGGGTGGAATGGGACGGCAACGTGCACGATTACAGGTATAATTGGACGCAGTTTATTTGTATGCAGATTATTCATAATATTGTTTTTGTTTTATTTTAAATTAGTGATATTGATCATGGTTAGTTTTATTTGTGTTTGTGTAATGAAAAGAACATATTGATATGCCTGCAGCGGTAATCAGCCACAAAATGAACAGGTGGTTGGCGCAAATATATAACGTTCATTTCATATAGCAAATGATGAACACATGGATTCGCAAATCAAATTGTAAAAGAAAACATTCCGTTAGGAGGTATTCAAACAATAGCTTTGTAGATGATGTAAATAAATGCATTGAATTTTCTAATAAAGTACAGTTTTCATGTAAACATATATGCCTCATTTCAGTTTGTAAAAACTTGTCGATAGCGAATGGAATATTGGAAGCGCCCGGGGGGTCAACATATGGAGCAATGGGATTTTTAAGGTGTAATGAAGGTTACACCAACAAAGGAGATAACTTGCTAAAATGCCAATCGACTGGAAATTGGACCGGTACACCAAATTGCACTATAATTGGTAAGTAACAATTTGAAACATACGTGTATTGATATTATAATAAATGTGTTATTGGATATAGTTTATAGCATTATATTACGCTATGAATATTTGTTATTATTGCTAGATTGTGGAAATCCATCTCCTGTAAATGGCGCTGTTAACGCATCTACGTACACATACGGGACGGTAGCAGAAGTAAACTGTACCGAAGGTTATAATATAACTGGATTATCGGTTATCTCCTGTGGCAGTAACGGAGTTTGGTCTGACTCTCCTATATGTGACCCATCAGGTTTGTAAATAAACATTAATTTGCTAATTTAGGATTTGCGATAAAAGACATTGTATTGGCAATATGTCCTGGTTTGTCTTGCTGTTTTATTGGAACACTATTTTGTGTCTCATTCTTTCATTGTGTCGCTGGATTAAAACACCCATTAACACATTTGTAAAAAAAAACCTATCTGTAAGAAGACGTTTAATGATGTATTGTAGATTGCGGAAATATATACCTTACAAATGGACTTGCAAATTATTCTACGACTGAGCTTGGGTCAGTAGCTTCACTGAGCTGCGATGGTGGTTTCAATTTGACTGGAGATACTACCATACATTGTACGTCGGGAGGGTGGAATGGCAGTGCAAAATGCATTATCAGAGGTTAGGTGAAAGATCGTTTGCATTTATTCTGTATTGAAAAGTGTATTGTTCGTTGTTTTCTCCATTTCATTGGTGTTTGACAGTGAGTGATGGGAATTATATGGTTTAATGGTCTGTGACTAAGGTGCTAAGTGGGTTTCTTAATTGTTTTAGCAAGTTACTAAATCTCGCTTCTGATTAATTTTAGATTGTAAGGATATTCCGTTTGATAACGGAAATGTCAGTTTTCCGAGTGGGTCCACGTACGGTTCATACGCGGTATTTGCCTGCAATGAAGGCTACACATTAAATGGTCCACAAATCGCCTACTGCCAAGATAACGAGACATGGAGTGCAAAGCCAACATGTGGTATTGTTGGTAAGGTTTCATTATTGCTGCATCGTTTCATTGATCAGTTGTACTTAATTTTACGTACTCAGTTGAAGAGACATTTTTGAAAAGTGTTTGTTTATTTTATTGTTATTTTGATTATTCCGGTATGAAAAGAAGTCGCAATCCAGTATTGTCTGTGAATTATGTGTGCTAGTATTTTCTGTAATTGTCATGCTATGCTAGTTGCGAGCTATGTGTCATTTATGCAACAGCTGATATTAAATGTGTAGTAGTTGTTTTTTGTTGTTGTAAAATCAAGAAATATCAGTGTTCTTGGATCGTATTCTACAGGTTTAAAATATATGTGTTTAAATAACGAGTATTTACAATAAAAAATAATACAACAAAGAATAATTCTACTAATGCATTTCTTTATAAATTAGTGTGAATCTTATCAGTTGGAGTTTTATAACGTTCACATGTATTGAACAACGTCTTATTTTCTTTTTTCCTTTAGACTGCGGTGCAATTGACATGGATAACGGTACTCCGAATGTCACAGTCTCATTGTACGGAACAGTCGTAAACATTACATGCAACACTGGGTATGAAATACTTGGCGATCCAATAGTTAGATGCCGTGCTGATTCATTTTGGAGTCCTTTGCCTGTCTGTTTGCCTATCGGTAAGTTGATTTCTGGAACACAGTGCCAAACGATGCAGACTGCCGGACGTGTTTGAAACGAACTCTGGCTGCCTATATTCTTGCGTAGAATTATTGGGCTGAAGAACGACTACGAAAATATGATATATTTAAACTTGATCGATCTTAGATGAATGCATTGCCATAGGAGCGCGTTGTTGATTAGAATCATATATTTTTGTTTCAAATGCCCTGTTTGAAGGTATGCCTGTTTTGCCTGTGTATCTTCTTGTGATATATCATCATAACAATAATGGCATATTGATGTGAAGAAAAACTTATGCAGACTTTACCTTATTTTCAGATTGTGGGCGTCCGCCAATACCAACACATGGATTTGCTAATTACACAATAACGGTTTTGGGATCCCACGCTACGTTTGCATGTGAAGAGGGGTACTCTTTGACTGGAAATGAGCTAATTTATTGTCTTGCGTCTGGGTGGAATGGGACGGCAACGTGCACGATTACAGGTATAATTGGACGCAGTTTATTTGTATGCAGATTATTCATAATATTGTTTTTGTTTTATTTTAAATTAGTGATATTGATCATGGTTAGTTTTATTTGTGTTTGTGTAATGAAAAGAACATATTGATATGCCTGCAGCGGTAATCAGCCACAAAATGAACAGGTGGTTGGCGCAAATATATAACGTTCATTTCATATAGCAAATGATCAACACATGGATTCGCAAATCAAATTGTAAAAGAAAACATTCCGTTAGGAGGTATTCAAACAATAGCTTTGTAGATGATGTAAATAAATGCATAGAATTTTCTAATAAAGTACAGTTTTCATGTAAACATATATGCCTCATTTCAGTTTGTAAAAACTTGTCGATAGCGAATGGAATATTGGAAGCGCCCGGGGGGTCAACATATGGAGCAATGGGATTTTTAAGGTGTAATGAAGGTTACACCAACAAAGGAGATAACTTGCTAAAATGCCAATCGACTGGAAATTGGACCGGTACACCAAATTGCACTATAATTGGTAAGTAACAATTTGAAACATACGTGTATTGATATTATAATAAATGTGTTATTGGATATAGTTTATAGCATTATATTACGCTATGAATATTTGTTATTATTGCTAGATTGTGGAAATCCATCTCCTGTAAATGGCGCAGTTAACGCATCTACGTACACATACGGGACGGTAGCAGAAGTAAACTGTACCGAAGGTTATAATATAACTGGATTATCGGTTATCTCCTGTGGCAGTAACGGAGTTTGGTCTGACTCTCCTATATGTGACCCATCAGGTTTGTAAATAAACATTAATTTGCTAATTTAGGATTTGCGATAAAAGACATTGTATTGGCAATATGTCCTGGTTTGTCTTGCTGTTTTATTGGAACACTATTTTGTGTCTCATTCTTTCATTGTGTCGCTGGATTAAAACACCCATTAACACATTTGTAAAAAAAAACCTATCTGTAAGAAGACGTTTAATGATGTATTGTAGATTGCGGAAATATATACCTTACAAATGGATTTGCAAATTATTCTACGACTGAGCTTGGGTCAGTAGCTTCACTGAGCTGCGATGGTGGTTTCAATTTGACTGGAGATACTACCATACATTGTACTTCGGGAGGGTGGAATGGCAGTGCAAAATGCATTATCAGAGGTTAGGTGAAAGATCGTTTGCATTTATTCTGTATTGGAAAGTGTATTGTTCGTTGTTTTCTCCATTTCATTGGTGTTTGACAGTGAGTGATGGGAATTATATGGTTTAATGGTCTGTGACTAAGGTGCTAAGTGGGTTTCTTAATTGTTGTAGCAAGTTACTAAATCCCTATTCTCATTAATTTTAGATTGTAAGGATATTCCGTTTGATAACGGAAATGTCAGTCTTCCGAGTGGGTCCACGTACGGTTCATACGCGGTATTTGCCTGCAATGAAGGCTACTCATTAAAAGGTCCACAAATCGCCTACTGCCAAGATAACGAGACATGGAGTGCAAAGCCAACATGTGGTATTGTTGGTAAGGTTTCATTATTGCTGCATCGTTTCATTGATCAGTTGTACTTAATTTTACGTACTCAGTTGAAGAGACATTTTTGAAAAGTGTTTGTTTATTTTATTGTTATTTTGATTATTCCGGTATGAAAAGAAGTCGCAATCCAGTATTGTCTGTGAATTATGTGTGCTAGTATTTTCTGTAATTGTCATGCTATGCTAGTTGCGAGCTATGTGTCATTTATGCAACAGCTGATATTAAATGTGTAGTAGTTGTTTTTTGTTGTTGTATAATCAAGAAATATCAGTGTTCTTGGATCGTATTCTACAGGTTTAAAATATATGTGTTTAAATAACGAGTATTTACAATAAAAAATAATACAACAAAGAATAATTCTACTAATGCATTTCTTTATAAATTAGTGTGAATCTTATCAGTTGGAGTTTTATAACGTTCACATGTATTGAACAACGTCTTATTTTCTTTTTTCCTTTAGACTGCGGTGCAATTGACATGGATAACGGTACTCCGAATGTCACAGTCTCAATGTACGGAACAGTCGTAAACATTACATGCAACACTGGGTATGAAATACTTGGCGATCCAATAGTTAGATGCCGTGCTGATTCATTTTGGAGTCCTTTGCCTGTCTGTTTGCCTATCGGTAAGTTGATTTCTGGAACACAGTGCCAAACGATGCAGACTGCCGGACGTGTTTGAAACGAACTCTGGCTGCCTATATTCTTGAGTAGAATTATTGGGCTGAAGAACGACTACGAAAATATGATATATTTAAACTTGATCGATCTTAGATGAATGCATTGCCATAGGAGCGCGTTGTTGATTAGAATCATATTTTTGTTTCAAATGCCCTGTTTGAAGGTATGCCTGTTTTGCCTGTGTATCTTCTTGTGATATATCATCATAACAATAATGGCATATTGATGTGAAGAAAAACTTATGCAGACTTTACCTTATTTTCAGATTGTGGGCGTCCACCAATACCAACACATGGATTTGCTAATTACACAATAACGGTTTTGGGATCCCACGCTACGTTTGCATGTGAAGAGGGGTACTCTTTGACTGGAAATGAGCTAATTTATTGTCTTGCGTCTGGGTGGAATGGGACGGCAACGTGCACGATTACAGGTATAATTGGACGCAGTTTATTTGTATGCAGATTATTCATAATATTGTTTTTGTTTTATTTTAAATTAGTGATATTGATCATGGTTAGTTTTATTTGTGTTTGTGTAATGAAAAGAACATATTGATATGCCTGCAGCGGTAATCAGCCACAAAATGAACAGGTGGTTGGCGCAAATATATAACGTTCATTTCATATAGCAAATGATCAACACATGGATTCGCAAATCAAATTGTAAAAGAAAACATTCCGTTAGGAGGTATTCAAACAATAGCTTTGTAGATGATGTAAATAAATGCATTGAATTTTCTAATAAAGTACAGTTTTCATGTAAACATATATGCCTAATTTCAGTTTGTAAAAACTTGTCGATAGCGAATGGAATATTGGAAGCGCCCGGGGGGTCAACATATGGAGCAATGGGATTTTTAAGGTGTAATGAAGGTTACACCAACAAAGGAGATAACTTGCTAAAATGCCAATCGACTGGAAATTGGACCGGTACACCAAATTGCACTATAATTGGTAAGTAACAATTTGAAACATACGTGTATTGATATTATAATAAATGTGTTATTGGATATAGTTTATAGCATTATATTACGCTATGAATATTTGTTATTATTGCTAGATTGTGGAAATCCATCTCCTGTAAATGGCGCAGTTAACGCATCTACGTACACATACGGGACGGTAGCAGAAGTAAACTGTACCGAAGGTTATAATATAACTGGATTATCGGTTATCTCCTGTGGCAGTAACGGAGTTTGGTCTGACTCTCCTATATGTGACCCATCAGGTTTGTAAATAAACATTAATTTGCTAATTTAGGATTTGCGATAAAAGACATTGTATTGGCAATATGTCCTGGTTTGTCTTGCTGTTTTATTGGAACACTATTTTGTGTCTCATTCTTTCATTGTGTCGCTGGATTAAAACACCCATTAACACATTTGTAAAAAAAAACCTATCTGTAAGAAGACGTTTAATGATGTATTGTAGATTGCGGAAATATATACCTTACAAATGGACTTGCAAATTATTCTACGACTGAGCTTGGGTCAGTAGCTTCACTGAGCTGCGATGGTGGTTTCAATTTGACTGGAGATACTACCATACATTGTACGTCGGGAGGGTGGAATGGCAGTGCAAAATGCATTATCAGAGGTTAGGTGAAAGATCGTTTGCATTTATTCTGTATTGAAAAGTGTATTGTTCGTTGTTTTCTCCATTTCATTGGTGTTTGACAGTGAGTGATGGGAATTATATGGTTTAATGGTCTGTGACTAAGGTGCTAAGTGGGTTTCTTAATTGTTTTAGCAAGTTACTAAATCTCGCTTCTGATTAATTTTAGATTGTAAGGATATTCCGTTTGATAACGGAAATGTCAGTTTTCCGAGTGGGTCCACGTACGGTTCATACGCGGTATTTGCCTGCAATGAAGGCTACTCATTAAATGGTCCACAAATCGCCTACTGCCAAGATAACGAGACATGGAGTGCAAAGCCAGCATGTGGTATTGTTGGTAAGGTTTCATTATTGCTGCATCATTTCATTGATCAGTTGTACTTAATTTTACGTACTCAGTTGAAGAGACATTTTTGAAAAGTGTTTGTTTATTTTATTGTTATTTTGATTATTCCGGTATGAAAAGAAGTCGCAATCCAGTATTGTCTGTGAATTATGTGTGCTAGTATTTTCTCTAATTTTCATGCTGTGCTAGTTGCGAGCTATATGTCATTTATGCAACAGCTGATATTAAATGTGTAGTAGTTGTTTTTTGTTGTTGTAAAATCAAGAAATATCAGAGTTCTTGGATCGTATTCTACAGGTTTAAAATATATGTGTTTAAATAACGAGTATTTACAATAAAAAATAATACAACAAAGAATAATTCTACTAATGCATTTCTTTATAAATTAGTGTGAATCTTATCAGTTGGAGTTTTATAACGTTCACATGTATTGAACAACGTCTTATTTTCTTTTTTCCTTTAGACTGCGGTGCAATTGACATGGATAACGGTACTCCGAATGTCACAGTCTCATTGTACGGAACAGTCGTAAACATTACATGCATCACTGGGTATGAAATACTTGGCGATCCAATAGTTAGATGCCGTGCTGATTCATTTTGGAGTCCTTTGCCTGTCTGTTTGCCTATCGGTAAGTTGATTTCTGGAACACAGTGCCAAACGATGCAGATTGCCGGACGTGTTTGAAACGAACTCTGGCTGCCTATATTCTTGCGTAGTATTATTGGGCTGAAGAACGACTACGAAAATATGATATATTTAAACTTGATCGATCTTAGATGAATGCATTGCCATAGGAGCGCGTTGTTGATTAGAATCATATATTTTTGTTTCAAATGCCCTGTTTGAAGGTATACCTGTTTTGCCTGTGTATCTTCTTGTGATATATCATCATAACAATAATGGCATATTGATGTGAAGAAAAACTTATGCAGACTTTACCTTATTTTCAGATTGTGGGCGTCCACCAATACCAACACATGGATTTGCTAATTACACAATAACGGTTTTGGGATCCCACGCTACGTTTGCATGTGAAGAGGGGTACTCTTTGACTGGAAATGAGCTAATTTATTGTCTTGCGTCTGGGTGGAATGGGACGGCAACGTGCACGATTACAGGTATAATTGGACGCAGTTTATTTGTATGCAGATTATTCATAATATTGTTTTTATTTTATTTTAAATTAGTGATATTGATCATGGTTAGTTTTATTTGTGTTTGTGTAATGAAAAGAACATATTGATATGCCTGCAGCGGTAATCAGCCACAAAATGAACAGGTGGTTGGCGCAAATATATAACGTTCATTTCATATAGCAAATGATCAACACATGGATTCGCAAATAAAATTGTAAAAGAAAACATTCCGTTAGGAGGTATTCAAACAATAGCTTTGTAGATGATGTAAATAAATGCATTGAATTTTCTAATAAAGTACAGTTTTCATGTAAACATATATGCCTCATTTCAGTTTGTAAAAACTTGTCGATAGCGAATGGAATATTGGAAGCGCCCGGGGGGTCAACATATGGAGCAATGGGATTTTTAAGGTGTAATGAAGGTTACACCAACAAAGGAGATAACTTGCTAAAATGCCAATCGACTGGAAATTGGACCGGTACACCAAATTGCACTATAATTGGTAAGTAACAATTTGAAACATACGTGTATTGATATTATAATAAATGTGTTATTGGATATGGTTTATAGCATTATATTACGCTATGAATATTTGTTATTATTGCTAGATTGTGGAAATCCATCTCCTGTCAATGGCGCAGTTAACGCATCTACGTACACATACGGGACGGTAGCAGAAGTAAACTGTACCGAAGGTTATAATATAACTGGATTATCGGTTATCTCCTGTGGCAGTAACGGAGTTTGGTCTGACTCTCCTATATGTGACCCATCAGGTTTGTAAATAAACATTAATTTGCTAATTTAGGATTTGCGATAAAAGACATTGTATTGGCAATATGTCCTGGTTTGTCTTGCTGTTTTATTGGAACACTATTTTGTGTCTCATTCTTTCATTGTGTCGCTGGATTAAAACACCCATTAACACATTTGTAAAAAAAAAACTATCTGTAAGAGGACGTTTAATGATGTATTGTAGATTGCGGAAATATATACCTTACAAATGGATTTGCAAATTATTCTACGACTGAGCTTGGGTCAGTAGCTTCACTGAGCTGCGATGGTGGTTTCAATTTGACTGGAGATACTACCATACATTGTACTTCGGGAGGGTGGAATGGCAGTGCAAAATGCATTATCAGAGGTTAGGTGAAAGATCGTTTGCATTTATTCTGTATTGGAAAGTGTATTGTTCGTTGTTTTCTCCATTTCATTGGTGTTTGACAGTAATTGATGGGAATTATATGGTTTAATGGTCTGTGACTAAGGTGCTAAGTGGGTTTCTTAATTGTTGTACCAAGTTACTAAATCCCTATTCTCATTAATTTTAGATTGTAAGGATATTCCGTTTGATAACGGAAATGTCAGTCTTCCGAGTGGGTCCACGTACGGTTCATACGCGGTATTTGCCTGCAATGAAGGCTACTCATTAAAAGGTCCACAAATCGCCTACTGCCAAGATAACGAGACATGGAGTGCAAAGCCAACATGTGGTATTGTTGGTAAGGTTTCATTATTGCTGCATCGTTTCATTGATCAGTTGTACTTAATTTTACGTACTCAGTTGAAGAGACATTTTTGAAAAGTGTTTGTTTATTTTATTGTTATTTTGATTATTCCGGTATGAAAAGAAGTCGCAATCCAGTATTGTCTGTGAATTATGTGTGCTAGTATTTTCTGTAATTGTCATGCTATGCTAGTTGCGAGCTATGTGTCATTTATGCAACAGCTGATATTAAATGTGTAGTAGTTGTTTTTTGTTGTTGTAAAATCAAGAAATATCAGAGTTCTTGGATCGTATTCTACAGGTTTAAAATATATGTGTTTAAATAACGAGTATTTACAATAAAAAATAATACAACAAAGAATAATTCTACTAATGCATTTCTTTATAAATTAGTGTGAATCTTATCAGTTGGAGTTTTATAACGTTCACATGTATTGAACAACGTCTTATTTTCTTTTTTCCTTTAGACTGCGGTGCAATTGACATGGATAACGGTACTCCGAATGTCACAGTCTCATTGTACGGAACAGTCGTAAACATTACATGCATCACTGGGTATGAAATACTTGGCGATCCAATAGTTAGATGCCGTGCTGATTCATTTTGGAGTCCTTTGCCTGTCTGTTTGCCTATCGGTAAGTTGATTTCTGGAACACAGTGCCAAACGATGCAGATTGCCGGACGTGTTTGAAACGAACTCTGGCTGCCTATATTCTTGCGTAGTATTATTGGGCTGAAGAACGACTACGAAAATATGATATATTTAAACTTGATCGATCTTAGATGAATGCATTGCCATAGGAGCGCGTTGTTGATTAGAATCATATATTTTTGTTTCAAATGCCCTGTTTGAAGGTATACCTGTTTTGCCTGTGTATCTTCTTGTGATATATCATCATAACAATAATGGCATATTGATGTGAAGAAAAACTTATGCAGACTTTACCTTATTTTCAGATTGTGGGCGTCCACCAATACCAACACATGGATTTGCTAATTACACAATAACGGTTTTGGGATCCCACGCTACGTTTGCATGTGAAGAGGGGTACTCTTTGACTGGAAATGAGCTAATTTATTGTCTTGCGTCTGGGTGGAATGGGACGGCAACGTGCACGATTACAGGTATAATTGGACGCAGTTTATTTGTATGCAGATTATTCATAATATTGTTTTTATTTTATTTTAAATTAGTGATATTGATCATGGTTAGTTTTATTTGTGTTTGTGTAATGAAAAGAACATATTGATATGCCTGCAGCGGTAATCAGCCACAAAATGAACAGGTGGTTGGCGCAAATATATAACGTTCATTTCATATAGCAAATGATCAACACATGGATTCGCAAATCAAATTGTAAAAGAAAACATTCCGTTAGGAGGTATTCAAACAATAGCTTTGTAGATGATGTAAATAAATGCATTGAATTTTCTAATAAAGTACAGTTTTCATGTAAACATATATGCCTAATTTCAGTTTGTAAAAACTTGTCGATAGCGAATGGAATATTGGAAGCGCCCGGGGGGTCAACATATGGAGCAATGGGATTTTTAAGGTGTAATGAAGGTTACACCAACAAAGGAGATAACTTGCTAAAATGCCAATCGACTGGAAATTGGACCGGTACACCAAATTGCACTATAATTGGTAAGTAACAATTTGAAACATACGTGTATTGATATTATAATAAATGTGTTATTGGATATAGTTTATAGCATTATATTACGCTATGAATATTTGTTATTATTGCTAGAGTGTGGAAATCCATCTCCTGTAAATGGCGCAGTTAACGCATCTACGTACACATACGGGACGGTAGCAGAAGTAAACTGTACCGAAGGTTATAATATAACTGGATTATCGGTTATCTCCTGTGGCAGTAACGGAGTTTGGTCTGACTCTCCTATATGTGACCCATCAGGTTTGTAAATAAACATTAATTTGCTAATTTAGGATTTGCGATAAAAGACATTGTATTGGCAATATGTCCTGGTTTGTCTTGCTGTTTTATTGGAACACTATTTTGTGTCTCATTCTTTCATTGTGTCGCTGGATTAAAACACCCATTAACACATTTGTAAAAAAAAACCTATCTGTAAGAAGACGTTTAATGATGTATTGTAGATTGCGGAAATATATACCTTACAAATGGACTTGCAAATTATTCTACGACTGAGCTTGGGTCAGTAGCTTCACTGAGCTGCGATGGTGGTTTCAATTTGACTGGAGATACTACCATACATTGTACGTCGGGAGGGTGGAATGGCAGTGCAAAATGCATTATCAGAGGTTAGGTGAAAGATCGTTTGCATTTATTCTGTATTGAAAAGTGTATTGTTCGTTGTTTTCTCCATTTCATTGGTGTTTGACAGTGAGTGATGGGAATTATATGGTTTAATGGTCTGTGACTAAGGTGCTAAGTGGGTTTCTTAATTGTTTTAGCAAGTTACTAAATCTCGCTTCTGATTAATTTTAGATTGTAAGGATATTCCGTTTGATAACGGAAATGTCAGTTTTCCGAGTGGGTCCACGTACGGTTCATACGCGGTATTTGCCTGCAATGAAGGCTACTCATTAAATGGTCCACAAATCGCCTACTGCCAAGATAACGAGACATGGAGTGCAAAGCCAGCATGTGGTATTGTTGGTAAGGTTTCATTATTGCTGCATCATTTCATTGATCAGTTGTACTTAATTTTACGTACTCAGTTGAAGAGACATTTTTGAAAAGTGTTTGTTTATTTTATTGTTATTTTGATTATTCCGGTATGAAAAGAAGTCGCAATCCAGTATTGTCTGTGAATTATGTGTGCTAGTATTTTCTCTAATTTTCATGCTGTGCTAGTTGCGAGCTATATGTCATTTATGCAACAGCTGATATTAAATGTGTAGTAGTTGTGTTTTTTGTTGTTGTAAAATCAAGAAATATCAATGTTCTTGGACCGTATTCTACAGGCTTAAAATAAATGTGTTTAAATAACGAGTATTTACAATAAAAAATAATACAACAAAGAATAATTCTACTAATGCATTTCTTTATAATTGAGTGTGAATCTTATCAGTTGGAGTTTTATAACGTTCACATGTATTGAACAACGTCTTTTTTTCTTTTTTCCGTTAGACTGCGGTGCAATTGACATGGATAACGGTACTCCGAATGTCACAGTCTCATTGTACGGAACAGTCGTAAACATTACATGCAACACTGGGTATGAAATACTTGGCGATCCAATAGTTAGATGCCGTGCTGATTCATTTTGGAGTCCTTTGCCTGTCTGTTTGCCTATCGGTAAGTTGATTTCTGGAACACAGTGCCAAACGATGCAGACTGCCGGACGTGTTTGAAACGAACTCTGGCTGCCTATATTCTTGCGTAGAATTATTGGGCTGAAGAACGACTACGAAAATATGATATATTTAAACTGGATCGATCTTACATGAATGCATTGCCATAGGAGCGCGTTGTTGATTAGAATCATATATTTTTGTTTCAAATGCCCTGTTTGAAGGTATGCCTGTTTTGCCTGTGTATCTTCTTGTGATATATCATCATAACAATAATGGCATATTGATGTGAAGAAAAACTTATGCAGACTTTACCTTATTTTCAGATTGTGGGCGCCCACCAATACCAACACATGGATTTGCTAATTACACAATAACGGTTTTGGGATCCCACGCTACGTTTGCATGTGAAGAGGGGTTCTCGTTGACTGGAAATGAGCTAATTTATTGTCTTGCGTCTGGGTGGAATGTGACGGCAACGTGCACGATTACAGGTATAATTGGACGCAGCTTATTTGTATGCAGATTATTCATAATATTGTTTTTATTTTATTTTAAATTAGTGTTTGTGTAATGAAAAGAACATATTGATATGCCTGCAGCGGTAATCAGCCACAAAATGAACAGGTGGTTGGCGCAAATATATAACGTTCATTTCATATAGCAAATGATCAACACATGGATTCGCAAATCAAATTGTAAAAGAAAACATTCCGTTAGGAGGTATTCAAACAATAGCTTTGTAGATGATGTAAATAAATGCATTGAATTTTCTAATAAAGTACAGATTTCATGTAAACATATATGCCTCATTTCAGTTTGTAAAAACTTGTCGATAGCGAATGGAATATTGGAAGCGCCCGGGGGGTCAACATATGGAGCAATGGGATTTTTAAGGTGTAATGAAGGTTACACCAACAAAGGAGATAACTTGCTAAAATGCCAATCGACTGGAAATTGGACCGGTACACCAAATTGCACTATAATTGGTAAGTAACAATTTGAAACATACGTGTATTGATATTATAATAAATGTGTTATTGGATATGGTTTATAGCATTATATTACGCTATGAATATTTGTTATTATTGCTAGATTGTGGAAATCCATCTCCTGTCAATGGCGCAGTTAACGCATCTACGTACACATACGGGACGGTAGCAGAAGTAAACTGTACCGAAGGTTATAATATAACTGGATTATCGGTTATCTCCTGTGGCAGTAACGGAGTTTGGTCTGACTCTCCTATATGTGACCCATCAGGTTTGTAAATAAACATTAATTTGCTAATTTAGGATTTGCGATAAAAGACATTGTATTGGCAATATGTCCTGGTTTGTCTTGCTGTTTTATTGGAACACTATTTTGTGTCTCATTCTTTCATTGTGTCGCTGGATTAAAACACCCATTAACACATTTGTAAAAAAAAAACTATCTGTAAGAGGACGTTTAATGATGTATTGTAGATTGCGGAAATATATACCTTACAAATGGATTTGCAAATTATTCTACGACTGAGCTTGGGTCAGTAGCTTCACTGAGCTGCGATGGTGGTTTCAATTTGACTGGAGATACTACCATACATTGTACTTCGGGAGGGTGGAATGGCAGTGCAAAATGCATTATCAGAGGTTAGGTGAAAGATCGTTTGCATTTATTCTGTATTGGAAAGTGTATTGTTCGTTGTTTTCTCCATTTCATTGGTGTTTGACAGTAATTGATGGGAATTATATGGTTTAATGGTCTGTGACTAAGGTGCTAAGTGGGTTTCTTAATTGTTGTAGCAAGTTACTAAATCCCTATTCTGATTAATTTTAGATTGTAAGGATATTCCGTTTGATAACGGAAATGTCAGTCTTCCGAGTGGGTCCACGTACGGTTCATACGCGGTATTTGCCTGCAATGAAGGCTACTCATTAAAAGGTCCACAAATCGCCTACTGCCAAGATAACGAGACATGGAGTGCAAAGCCAACATGTGGTATTGTTGGTAAGGTTTCATTATTGCTGCATCGTTTCATTGATCAGTTGTACTTAATTTTACGTACTCAGTTGAAGAGACATTTTTGAAAAGTGTTTGTTTATTTTATTGTTATTTTGATTATTCCGGTATGAAAAGAAGTCGCAATCCAGTATTGTCTGTGAATTATGTGTGCTAGTATTTTCTGTAATTGTCATGCTATGCTAGTTGCGAGCTATGTGTCATTTATGCAACAGCTGATATTAAATGTGTAGTAGTTGTTTTTTGTTGTTGTATAATCAAGAAATATCAGTGTTCTTGGATCGTATTCTACAGGTTTAAAATATATGTGTTTAAATAACGAGTATTTACAATAAAAAATAATACAACAAAGAATAATTCTACTAATGCATTTCTTTATAAATTAGTGTGAATCTTATCAGTTGGAGTTTTATAACGTTCACATGTATTGAACAACGTCTTATTTTCTTTTTTCCTTTAGACTGCGGTGCAATTGACATGGATAACGGTACTCCGAATGTCACAGTCTCATTGTACGGAACAGTCGTAAACATTACATGCAACACTGGGTATGAAATACTTGGCGATCCAATAGTTAGATGCCGTGCTGATTCATTTTGGAGTCCTTTGCCTGTCTGTTTGCCTATCGGTAAGTTGATTTCTGGAACACAGTGCCAAACGATGCAGACTGCCGGACGTGTTTGAAACGAACTCTGGCTGCCTATATTCTTGCGTAGAATTATTGGGCTGAAGAACGACTACGAAAATATGATATATTTAAACTTGATCGATCTTAGATGAATGCATTGCCATAGGAGCGCGTTGTTGATTAGAATCATATATTTTTGTTTCAAATGCCCTGTTTGAAGGTATGCCTGTTTTGCCTGTGTATCTTCTTGTGATATATCATCATAACAATAATGGCATATTGATGTGAAGAAAAACTTATGCAGACTTTACCTTATTTTCAGATTGTGGGCGTCCACCAATACCAACACATGGATTTGCTAATTACACAATAACGGTTTTGGGATCCCACGCTACGTTTGCATGTGAAGAGGGGTACTCTTTGACTGGAAATGAGCTAATTTATTGTCTTGCGTCTGGGTGGAATGGGACGGCAACGTGCACGATTACAGGTATAATTGGACGCAGTTTATTTGTATGCAGATTATTCATAATATTGTTTTTATTTTATTTTAAATTAGTGATATTGATCATGGTTAGTTTTATTTGTGTTTGTGTAATGAAAAGAACATATTGATATGCCTGCAGCGGTAATCAACCACAAAATGAACAGGTGGTTGGCGCAAATATATAACGTTCATTTCATATAGCAAATGATCAACACATGGATTCGCAAATCAAATTGTAAAAGAAAACATTCCGTTAGGAGGTATTCAAACAATAGCTTTGTAGATGATGTAAATAAATGCATTGAATTTTCTAATAAAGTACAGTTTTCATGTAAACATATATGCCTCATTTCAGTTTGTAAAAACTTGTCGATAGCGAATGGAATATTGGAAGCGCCCGGGGGGTCAACATATGGAGCAATGGGATTTTTAAGGTGTAATGAAGGTTACACCAACAAAGGAGATAACTTGCTAAAATGCCAATCGACTGGAAATTGGACCGGTACACCAAATTGCACTATAATTGGTAAGTAACAATTTGAAACATACGTGTATTGATATTATAATAAATGTGTTATTGGATATAGTTTATAGCATTATATTACGCTATGAATATTTGTTATTATTGCTAGATTGTGGAAATCCATCTCCTGTCAATGGCGCAGTTAACGCATCTACGTACACATACGGGACGGTAGCAGAAGTAAACTGTACCGAAGGTTATAATATAACTGGATTATCGGTTATCTCCTGTGGCAGTAACGGAGTTTGGTCTGACTCTCCTATATGTGACCCATCAGGTTTGTAAATAATCATTAATTTGCTAATTTAGGATTTGCGATAAAAGACATTGTATTGGCAATATGTCCTGGTTTGTCTTGCTGTTTTATTGGAACACTATTTTGTGTCTCATTCTTTCATTGTGTCGCTGGATTAAAACACCCATTAACACATTTGTAAAAAAAAAACTATCTGTAAGAAGACGTTTAATGATGTATTGTAGATTGCGGAAATATATACCTTACAAATGGACTTGCAAATTATTCTACGACTGAGCTTGGGTCAGTAGCTTCACTGAGCTGCGATGGTGGTTTCAATTTGACTGGAGATACTACCATACATTGTACTTCGGGAGGGTGGAATGGCAGTGCAAAATGCATTATCAGAGGTTAGGTGAAAGATCGTTTGCATTTATTCTGTATTGGAAAGTGTATTGTTCGTTGTTTTCTCCATTTCATTGGTGTTTGACAGTAATTGATGGGAATTATATGGTTTAATGGTCTGTGACTAAGGTGCTAAGTGGGTTTCTTAATTGTTGTAGCAAGTTACTAAATCCCTATTCTCATTAATTTTAGATTGTAAGGATATTCCGTTTGATAACGGAAATGTCAGTCTTCCGAGTGGGTCCACGTACGGTTCATACGCGGTATTTGCCTGCAATGAAGGCTACTCATTAAAAGGTCCACAAATCGCCTACTGCCAAGATAACGAGACATGGAGTGCAAAGCCAACATGTGGTATTGTTGGTAAGGTTTCATTATTGCTGCATCGTTTCATTGATCAGTTGTACTTAATTTTACGTACTCAGTTGAAGAGACATTTTTGAAAAGTGTTTGTTTATTTTATTGTTATTTTGATTATTCCGGTATGAAAAGAAGTCGCAATCCAGTATTGTCTGTGAATTATGTGTGCTAGTATTTTCTGTAATTGTCATGCTATGCTAGTTGCGAGCTATGTGTCATTTATGCAACAGCTGATATTAAATGTGTAGTAGTTGTTTTTTGTTGTTGTATAATCAAGAAATATCAGTGTTCTTGGATCGTATTCTACAGGTTTAAAATATATGTGTTTAAATAACGAGTATTTACAATAAAAAATAATACAACAAAGAATAATTCTACTAATGCATTTCTTTATAAATTAGTGTGAATCTTATCAGTTGGAGTTTTATAACGTTCACATGTATTGAACAACGTCTTATTTTCTTTTTTCCTTTAGACTGCGGTGCAATTGACATGGATAACGGTACTCCGAATGTCACAGTCTCATTGTACGGAACAGTCGTAAACATTACATGCAACACTGGGTATGAAATACTTGGCGATCCAATAGTTAGATGCCGTGCTGATTCATTTTGGAGTCCTTTGCCTGTCTGTTTGCCTATCGGTAAGTTGATTTCTGGAACACAGTGCCAAACGATGCAGACTGCCGGACGTGTTTGAAACGAACTCTGGCTGCCTATATTCTTGCGTAGAATTATTGGGCTGAAGAACGACTACGAAAATATGATAAATTTAAACTTGATCGATCTTAGATGAATGCATTGCCATAGGAGCGCGTTGTTGATTAGAATCATATATTTTTGTTTCAAATGCCCTGTTTGAAGGTATGCCTGTTTTGCCTGTGTATCTTCTTGTGATATATCATCATAACAATAATGGCATATTGATGTGAAGAAAAACTTATGCAGACTTTACCTTATTTTCAGATTGTGGGCGTCCACCAATACCAACACATGGATTTGCTAATTACACAATAACGGTTTTGGGATCCCACGCTACGTTTGCATGTGAAGAGGGGTACTCTTTGACTGGAAATGAGCTAATTTATTGTCTTGCGTCTGGGTGGAATGGGACGGCAACGTGCACGATTACAGGTATAATTGGACGCAGTTTATTTGTATGCAGATTATTCATAATATTGTTTTTATTTTATTTTAAATTAGTGATATTGATCATGGTTAGTTTTATTTGTGTTTGTGTAATGAAAAGAACATATTGATATGCCTGCAGCGGTAATCAACCACAAAATGAACAGGTGGTTGGCGCAAATATATAACGTTCATTTCATATAGCAAATGATCAACACATGGATTCGCAAATAAAATTGTAAAAGAAAACATTCCGTTAGGAGGTATTCAAACAATAGCTTTGTAGATGATGTAAAGAAATGCATAGAATTTTCTAATAAAGTACAGTTTTCATGTAAACATATATGCCTCATTTCAGTTTGTAAAAACTTGTCGATAGCGAATGGAATATTGGAAGCGCCCGGGGGGTCAACATATGGAGCAATGGGATTTTTAAGGTGTAATGAAGGTTACACCAACAAAGGAGATAACTTGCTAAAATGCCAATCGACTGGAAATTGGACCGGTACACCAAATTGCACTATAATTGGTAAGTAACAATTTGAAACATACGTGTATTGATATTATAATAAATGTGTTATTGGATATAGTTTATAGCATTATATTACGCTATGAATATTTGTTATTATTGCTAGAGTGTGGAAATCCATCTCCTGTAAATGGCGCAGTTAACGCATCTACGTACACATACGGGACGGTAGCAGAAGTAAACTGTACCGAAGGTTATAATATAACTGGATTATCGGTTATCTCCTGTGGCAGTAACGGAGTTTGGTCTGACTCTCCTATATGTGACCCATCAGGTTTGTAAATAAACATTAATTTGCTAATTTAGGATTTGCGATAAAAGACATTGTATTGGCAATATGTCCTGGTTTGTCTTGCTGTTTTATTGGAACACTATTTTGTGTCTCATTCTTTCATTGTGTCGCTGGATTAAAACACCCATTAACACATTTGTAAAAAAAAACCTATCTGTAAGAAGACGTTTAATGATGTATTGTAGATTGCGGAAATATATACCTTACAAATGGACTTGCAAATTATTCTACGACTGAGCTTGGGTCAGTAGCTTCACTGAGCTGCGATGGTGGTTTCAATTTGACTGGAGATACTACCATACATTGTACTTCGGGAGGGTGGAATGGCAGTGCAAAATGCATTATCAGAGGTTAGGTGAAAGATCGTTTGCATTTATTCTGTATTGGAAAGTGTATTGTTCGTTGTTTTCTCCATTTCATTGGTGTTTGACAGTAATTGATGGGAATTATATGGTTTAATGGTCTGTGACTAAGGTGCTAAGTGGGTTTCTTAATTGTTGTAGCAAGTTACTAAATCCCTATTCTCATTAATTTTAGATTGTAAGGATATTCCGTTTGATAACGGAAATGTCAGTCTTCCGAGTGGGTCCACGTACGGTTCATACGCGGTATTTGCCTGCAATGAAGGCTACTCATTAAAAGGTCCACAAATCGCCTACTGCCAAGATAACGAGACATGGAGTGCAAAGCCAACATGTGGTATTGTTGGTAAGGTTTCATTATTGCTGCATCGTTTCATTGATCAGTTGTACTTAATTTTACGTACTCAGTTGAAGAGACATTTTTGAAAAGTGTTTGTTTATTTTATTGTTATTTTGATTATTCCGGTATGAAAAGAAGTCGCAATCCAGTATTGTCTGTGAATTATGTGTGCTAGTATTTTCTGTAATTGTCATGCTATGCTAGTTGCGAGCTATGTGTCATTTATGCAACAGCTGATATTAAATGTGTAGTAGTTGTTTTTTGTTGTTGTATAATCAAGAAATATCAGTGTTCTTGGATCGTATTCTACAGGTTTAAAATATATGTGTTTAAATAACGAGTATTTACAATAAAAAATAATACAACAAAGAATAATTCTACTAATGCATTTCTTTATAAATTAGTGTGAATCTTATCAGTTGGAGTTTTATAACGTTCACATGTATTGAACAACGTCTTATTTTCTTTTTTCCTTTAGACTGCGGTGCAATTGACATGGATAACGGTACTCCGAATGTCACAGTCTCATTGTACGGAACAGTCGTAAACATTACATGCAACACTGGGTATGAAATACTTGGCGATCCAATAGTTAGATGCCGTGCTGATTCATTTTGGAGTCCTTTGCCTGTCTGTTTGCCTATCGGTAAGTTGATTTCTGGAACACAGTGCCAAACGATGCAGACTGCCGGACGTGTTTGAAACGAACTCTGGCTGCCTATATTCTTGCGTAGAATTATTGGGCTGAAGAACGACTACGAAAATATGATATATTTAAACTTGATCGATCTTAGATGAATGCATTGCCATAGGAGCGCGTTGTTGATTAGAATCATATATTTTTGTTTCAAATGCCCTGTTTGAAGGTATGCCTGTTTTGCCTGTGTATCTTCTTGTGATATATCATCATAACAATAATGGCATATTGATGTGAAGAAAAACTTATGCAGACTTTACCTTATTTTCAGATTGTGGGCGTCCACCAATACCAACACATGGATTTGCTAATTACACAATAACGGTTTTGGGATCCCACGCTACGTTTGCATGTGAAGAGGGGTACTCTTCGACTGGAAATGAGCTAATTTATTGTCTTGCGTCTGGGTGGAATGGGACGGCAACGTGCACGATTACAGGTATAATTGGACGCAGTTTATTTGTATGCAGATTATTCATAATATTGTTTTTATTTTATTTTAAATTAGTGATATTGATCATGGTTAGTTTTATTTGTGTTTGTGTAATGAAAAGAACATATTGATATGCCTGCAGCGGAAATCAACCACAAAATGAACAGGTGGTTGGCGCAAATATATAACGTTCATTTCATATAGCAAATGATCAACACATGGATTCGCAAATAAAATTGTAAAAGAAAACATTCCGTTAGGAGGTATTCAAACAATAGCTTTGTAGATGATGTAAATAAATGCATTGAATTTTCTAATAAAGTACAGTTTTCATGTAAACATATATGCCTCATTTCAGTTTGTAAAAACTTGTCGATAGCGAATGGAATATTGGAAGCGCCCGGGGGGTCAACATATGGAGCAATGGGATTTTTAAGGTGTAATGAAGGTTACACCAACAAAGGAGATAACTTGCTAAAATGCCAATCGACTGGAAATTGGACCGGTACACCAAATTGCACTATAATTGGTAAGTAACAATTTGAAACATACGTGTATTGATATTATAATAAATGTGTTATTGGATATAGTTTATAGCATTATATTACGCTATGAATATTTGTTATTATTGCTAGAGTGTGGAAATCCATCTCCTGTAAATGGCGCAGTTAACGCATCTACGTACACATACGGGACGGTAGCAGAAGTAAACTGTACCGAAGGTTATAATATAACTGGATTATCGGTTATCTCCTGTGGCAGTAACGGAGTTTGGTCTGACTCTCCTATATGTGACCCATCAGGTTTGTAAATAAACATTAATTTGCTAATTTAGGATTTGCGATAAAAGACATTGTATTGGCAATATGTCCTGGTTTGTCTTGCTGTTTTATTGGAACACTATTTTGTGTCTCATTCTTTCATTGTGTCGCTGGATTAAAACACCCATTAACACATTTGTAAAAAAAAACCTATCTGTAAGAAGACGTTTAATGATGTATTGTAGATTGCGGAAATATATACCTTACAAATGGACTTGCAAATTATTCTACGACTGAGCTTGGGTCAGTAGCTTCACTGAGCTGCGATGGTGGTTTCAATTTGACTGGAGATACTACCGTACATTGTACTTCGGGAGGGTGGAATGGCAGTGCAAAATGCATTATCAGAGGTTAGGTGAAAGATCGTTTGCATTTATTCTGTATTGAAAAGTGTATTGTTCGTTGTTTTCTCCATTTCATTGGTGATTGACAGTGAGTGATGGGAATTATATGGTTTAATGGTCTGTGACTAAGGTGCTAAGTGGGTTTCTTAATTGTTTTAGCAAGTTACTAAATCTCGCTTCTGATTAATTTTAGATTGTAAGGATATTCCGTTTGATAACGGAAATGTCAGTTTTCCGAGTGGGTCCACGTACGGTTCATACGCGGTATTTTCCTGCAATGAAGGCTACTCATTAAATGGTCCACAAATCGCCTACTGCCAAGATAACGAGACATGGAGTGCAAAGCCAGCATGTGGTATTGTTGGTAAGGTTTCATTATTGCTGCATCATTTCATTGATCAGTTGTACTTAATTTTACGTACTCAGTTGAAGAGACATTTTTGAAAAGTGTTTGTTTATTTTATTGTTATTTTGATTATTCCGGTATGAAAAGAAGTCGCAATCCAGTATTGTCTGTGAATTATGTGTGCTAGTATTTTCTCTAATTTTCATGCTATGCTAGTTGCGAGCTATATGTCATTTATGCAACAGCTGATATTAAATGTGTAGTAGTTGTGTTTTTTGTTGTTGTAAAATCAAGAAATATCAATGTCCTTGGACCGTATTCTACAGGCTTAAAATATATGTGTTTAAATAACGAGTATTTACAATAAAAAATAATACAACAGAGAATAATTCTACTAATGCATTTCTTTATAATTGAGTGTGAATCTTATCAGTTGGAGTTTTATAACGTTCACATGTATTGAACAACGTCTTTTTTTCTTTTTTCCGTTAGACTGCGGTGCAATTGACATGGATAACGGTACTCCGAATGTCACAGTCTCATTGTACGGAACAGTCGTAAACATTACATGCAACACTGGGTATGAAATACTTGGCGATCCAATAGTTAGATGCCGTGCTGATTCATTTTGGAGTCCTTTGCCTGTCTGTTTGCCTATCGGTAAGTTGATTTCTGGAACACAGTGCCAAACGATGCAGACTGCCGGACGTGTTTGAAACGAACTCTGGCTGCCTATATTCTTGCGTAGAATTATTGGGCTGAAGAACGACTACGAAAATATGATATATTTAAACTGGATCGATCTTACATGAATGCATTGCCATAGGAGCGCGTTGTTGATTAGAATCATATATTTTTGTTTCAAATGCCCTGTTTGAAGGTATGCCTGTTTTGCCTGTGTATCTTCTTGTGATATATCATCATAACAATAATGGCATATTGATGTGAAGAAAAACTTATGCAGACTTTACCTTATTTTCAGATTGTGGGCGCCCACCAATACCAACACATGGATTTGCTAATTACACAATAACGGTTTTGGGATCCCACGCTACGTTTGCATGTGAAGAGGGGTACTCTTTGACTGGAAATGAGCTAATTTATTGTCTTGCGTCTGGATGGAATGGGACGGCAACGTGCACGATTACAGGTATAATTGGACGCAGTTTATTTGTATGCAGATTATTCATAATATTGTTTTTATTTTATTTTAAATTAGTGATATTGATCATGGTTAGTTTTATTTGTGTTTGTGTAATGATAAGAACATATTGATATGCCTGCAGCGGTAATCAGCCACAAAATGAACAGGTGGTTGGCGCAAATATATAACGTTCATTTCATATAGCAAATGATCAACACATGGATTCGCAAATCAAATTGTAAAAGAAAACATTCCGTTAGGAGGTATTCAAACAATAGCTTTGTAGATGATGTAAATAAATGCATAGAATTTTCTAATAAAGTACAGTTTTCATGTAAACATATATGCCTCATTTCAGTTTGTAAAAACTTGTCGATAGCGAATGGAATATTGGAAGCGCCCGGGGGGTCAACATATGGAGCAATGGGATTTTTAAGGTGTAATGAAGGTTACACCAACAAAGGAGATAACTTGCTAAAATGCCAATCGACTGGAAATTGGACCGGTACACCAAATTGCACTATAATTGGTAAGTAACAATTTGAAACATACGTGTATTGATATTATAATAAATGTGTTATTGGATATAGTTTATAGCATTATATTACGCTATGAATATTTGTTATTATTGCTAGATTGTGGAAATCCATCTCCTGTAAATGGCGCAGTTAACGCATCTACGTACACATACGGGACGGTAGCAGAAGTAAACTGTACCGAAGGTTATAATATAACTGGATTATCGGTTATCTCCTGTGGCAGTAACGGAGTTTGGTCTGACTCTCCTATATGTGACCCATCAGGTTTGTAAATAAACATTAATTTGCTAATTTAGGATTTGCGATAAAAGACATTGTATTGGCAATATGTCCTGGTTTGTCTTGCTGTTTTATTGGAACACTATTTTGTGTCTCATTCTTTCATTGTGTCGCCGGATTAAAACACCCATTAACACATTTGTAAAAAAAAACCTATCTGTAAGAAGACGTTTAATGATGTATTGTAGATTGCGGAAATATATACCTTACAAATGGACTTGCAAATTATTCTACGACTGAGCTTGGGTCAGTAGCTTCACTGAGCTGCGATGGTGGTTTCAATTTGACTGGAGATACTACCATACATTGTACTTCGGGAGGGTGGAATGGCAGTGCAAAATGCATTATCAGAGGTTAGGTGAAAGATCGTTTGCATTTATTCTGTATTGAAAAGTGTATTGTTTGTTGTTTTCTCCATTTCATTGGTGTTTGACAGTGAGTGATGTGAATTATATGGTTTAATGGTCTGTGACTAAGGTGCTAAGTGGGTTTCTTAATTGTTTTAGCAAGTTACTAAATCTCGCTTCTGATTAATTTTAGATTGTAAGGATATTCCGTTTGATAACGGAAATGTCAGTTTTCCGAGTGGGTCCACGTACGGTTCATACGCGGTATTTGCCTGCAATGAAGGCTACTCATTAAATGGTCCACAAATCGCCTACTGCCAAGATAACGAGACATGGAGTGCAAAGCCAGCCTGTGGTATTGTTGGTAAGGTTTCATTATTGCTGCATCATTTCATTGATCAGTTGTACTTAATTTTACGTACTCAGTTGAAGAGACATTTTTGAAAAGTGTTTGTTTATTTTATTGTTATTTTGATTATTCCGGTATGAAAAGAAGTCGCAATCCAGTATTGTCTGTGAATTATGTGTGCTAGTATTTTCTCTAATGTTCATGCTATGCTAGTTGCGAGCTATATGTCATTTATGCAACAGCTGATATTAAATGTGTAGTAGTTGTGTTTTTTGTTGTTGTAAAATCAAGAAATATCAATGTTCTTGGACCGTATTCTACAGGCTTAAAATATATGTGTTTAAATAACGAGTATTTACAATAAAAAATAATACAACAAAGAATAATTCTACTAATGCATTTCTTTATAATTGAGTGTGAATCTTATCAGTTGGAGTTTTATAACGTTCACATGTATTGAACAACGTCTTTTTTCTTTTTTCCGTTAGACTGCGGTGCAATTGACATGGATAACGGTACTCCGAATGTCACAGTCTCATTGTACGGAACAGTCGTAAACATTACATGCAACACTGGGTATGAAATACTTGGCGATCCAATAGTTAGATGCCGTGCTGATTCATTTTGGAGTCCTTTGCCTGTCTGTTTGCCTATCGGTAAGTTGATTTCTGGAACACAGTGCCAAACGATGCAGACTGCCGGACGTGTTTGAAACGAACTCTGGCTGCCTATATTCTTGCGTAGAATTATTGGGCTGAAGAACGACTACGAAAATATGATATATTTAAACTGGATCGATCTTACATGAATGCATTGCCATAGGAGCGCGTTGTTGATTAGAATCATATATTTTTGTTTCAAATGCCCTGTTTGAAGGTATGCCTGTTTTGCCTGTGTATCTTCTTGTGATATATCATCATAACAATAATGGCATATTGATGTGAAGAAAAACTTATGCAGACTTTACCTTATTTTCAGATTGTGGGCGCCCACCAATACCAACACATGGATTTGCTAATTACACAATAACGGTTTTGGGATCCCACGCTACGTTTGCATGTGAAGAGGGGTACTCTTTGACTGGAAATGAGCTAATTTATTGTCTTGCGTCTGGGTGGAATGGGACGGCAACGTGCACGATTACAGGTATAATTGGACGCAGTTTATTTGTATGCAGATTATTCATAATATTGTTTTTATTTTATTTTAAATTAGTGATATTGATCATGGTTAGTTTTATTTGTGTTTGTGTAATGATAAGAACATATTGATATGCCTGCAGCGGTAATCAGCCACAAAATGAACAGGTGGTTGGCGCAAATATATAACGTTCATTTCATATAGCAAATGATCAACACATGGATTCGCAAATAAAATTGTAAAAGAAAACATTCCGTTAGGAGGTATTCAAACAATAGCTTTGTAGATGATGTAAATAAATGCATAGAATTTTCTAATAAAGTACAGTTTTCATGTAAACATATATGCCTCATTTCAGTTTGTAAAAACTTGTCGATAGCGAATGGAATATTGGAAGCGCCCGGGGGGTCAACATATGGAGCAATGGGATTTTTAAGGTGTAATGAAGGTTACACCAACAAAGGAGATAACTTGCTAAAATGCCAATCGACTGGAAATTGGACCGGTACACCAAATTGCACTATAATTGGTAAGTAACAATTTGAAACATACGTGTATTGATATTATAATAAATGTGTTATTGGATATAGTTTATAGCATTATATTACGCTATGAATATTTGTTATTATTGCTAGATTGTGGAAATCCATCTCCTGTAAATGGCGCAGTTAACGCATCTACGTACACATACGGGACGGTAGCAGAAGTAAACTGTACCGAAGGTTATAATATAACTGGATTATCGGTTATCTCCTGTGGCAGTAACGGAGTTTGGTCTGACTCTCCTATATGTGACCCATCAGGTTTGTAAATAAACATTAATTTGCTAATTTAGGATTTGCGATAAAAGACATTGTATTGGCAATATGTCCTGGTTTGTCTTGCTGTTTTATTGGAACACTATTTTGTGTCTCATTCTTTCATTGTGTCGCTGGATTAAAACACCCATTAACACATTTGTAAAAAAAACCTATCTGTAAGAAGACGTTTAATGATGTATTGTAGATTGCGGAAATATATACCTTACAAATGGACTTGCAAATTATTCTACGACTGAGCTTGGGTCAGTAGCTTCACTGAGCTGCGATGGTGGTTTCAATTTGACTGGAGATACTACCATACATTGTACTTCGGGAGGGTGGAATGGCAGTGCAAAATGCATTATCAGAGGTTAGGAGAAAGATCGTTTGCATTTATTCTGTATTGAAAAGTGTATTGTTTGTTGTTTTCTCCATTTCATTGGTGTTTGACAGTGAGTGATGTGAATTATATGGTTTAATGGTCTGTGACTAAGGTGCTAAGTGGGTTTCTTAATTGTTTTAGCAAGTTACTAAATCTCGCTTCTGATTAATTTTAGATTGTAAGGATATTCCGTTTGATAACGGAAATGTCAGTTTTCCGAGTGGGTCCACGTACGGTTCATACGCGGTATTTGCCTGCAATGAAGGCTACTCATTAAATGGTCCACAAATCGCCTACTGCCAAGATAACGAGACATGGAGTGCAAAGCCAGCCTGTGGTATTGTTGGTAAGGTTTCATTATTGCTGCATCATTTCATTGATCAGTTGTACTTAATTTTACGTACTCAGTTGAAGAGACATTTTTGAAAAGTGTTTGTTTATTTTATTGTTATTTTGATTATTCCGGTATGAAAAGAAGTCGCAATCCAGTATTGTCTGTGAATTATGTGTGCTAGTATTTTCTCTAATTTTCATGCTATGCTAGTTGCGAGCTATATGTCATTTATGCAACAGCTGATATTAAATGTGTAGTAGTTGTGTTTTTTGTTGTTGTAAAATCAAGAAATATCAATGTTCTTGGACCGTATTCTACAGGCTTAAAATATATGTGTTTAAATAACGAGTATTTACAATAAAAAATAATGCAACAAAGAATAATTCTACTAATGCATTTCTTTATAATTGAGTGTGAATCTTATCAGTTGGAGTTTTATAACGTTCACATGTATTAAACAACGTCTTTTTTTCTTTTTTCCGTTAGACTGTGGTGCAATTGACATGGATAACGGTACTCCGAATGTCACAGTCTCATTGTACGGAACAGTCGTAAACATTACATGCAACACTGGGTATGAAATACTTGGCGATCCAATAGTTAGATGCCGTGCTGATTCATTTTGGAGTCCTTTGCCTGTCTGTTTGCCTATCGGTAAGTTGATTTCTGGAACACAGTGCCAAACGATGCAGACTGCCGGACGTGTTTGAAACGAACTCTGGCTGCCTATATTCTTGCGTAGAATTATTGGGCTGAAGAACGACTACGAAAATATGATATATTTAAACTGGATCGATCTTACATGAATGCATTGCCATAGGAGCGCGTTGTTGATTAGAATCATATATTTTTGTTTCAAATGCCCTGTTTGAAGGTATGCCTGTTTTGCCTGTGTATCTTCTTGTAATATATCATCATAACAATAATGGCATATTGATGTGAAGAAAAACTTATGCAGACTTTACCTTATTTTCAGATTGTGGGCGCCCACCAATACCAACATATGGATTTGCTAATTACACAATAACGGTTTTGGGATCCCACGCTACGTTTGCATGTGAAGAGGGGTACTCTTTGACTGGAAATGAGCTAATTTATTGTCTTGCGTCTGGGTGGAATGGGACGGCAACGTGCACGATTACAGGTATAATTGGACGCAGTTTATTTGTATGCAGATTATTCATAATATTGTTTTTATTTTATTTTAAATTAGTGATATTGATCATGGTTAGTTTTATTTGTGTTTGTGTAATGATAAGAACATATTGATATGCCTGCAGCGGTAATCAGCCACAAAATGAACAGGTGGTTGGCGCAAATATATAACGTTCATTTCATATAGCAAATGATCAACACATGGATTCGCAAATCAAATTGTAAAAGAAAACATTCCGTTAGGAGGTATTCAAACAATAGCTTTGTAGATGATGTAAATAAATGCATAGAATTTTCTAATAAAGTACAGTTTTCATGTAAACATATATGCCTCATTTCAGTTTGTAAAAACTTGTCGATAGCGAATGGAATATTGGAAGCGCCCGGGGGGTCAACATATGGAGCAATGGGATTTTTAAGGTGTAATGAAGGTTACACCAACAAAGGAGATAACTTGCTAAAATGCCAATCGACTGGAAATTGGACCGGTACACCAAATTGCACTATAATTGGTAAGTAACAATTTGAAACATACGTGTATTGATATTATAATAAATGTGTTATTGGATATAGTTTATAGCATTATATTACGCTATGAATATTTGTTATTATTGCTAGATTGTGGAAATCCATCTCCTGTAAATGGCGCAGTTAACGCATCTACGTACACATACGGGACGGTAGCAGAAGTAAACTGTACCGAAGGTTATAATATAACTGGATTATCGGTTATCTCCTGTGGCAGTAACGGAGTTTGGTCTGACTCTCCTATATGTGACCCATCAGGTTTGTAAATAAACATTAATTTGCTAATCTAGGATTTGCGATAAAAGACATTGTATTGGCAATATGTCCTGGTTTGTCTTGCTGTTTTATTGGAACACTATTTTGTGTCTCATTCTTTCATTGTGTCGCTGGATTAAAACACCCATTAACACATTTGTAAAAAAAACCTATCTGTAAGAAGACGTTTAATGATGTATTGTAGATTGCGGAAATATATACCTTACAAATGGACTTGCAAATTATTCTACGACTGAGCTTGGGTCAGTAGCTTCACTGAACTGCGATGGTGGTTTCAATTTGACTGGAGATACTACCATACATTGTACTTCGGGAGGGTGGAATGGCAGTGCAAAATGCATTATCAGAGGTTAGGTGAAAGATCGTTTGCATTTATTCTGTATTGGAAAGTGTATTGTTCGTTGTTTTCTCCATTTCATTGGTGATTGACAGTGAGTGATGGGAATTATATGGTTTAATGGTCTGTGACTAAGGTGCTAAGTGGGTTTCTTAATTGTTTTAGCAAGTTACTAAATCTCGCTTCTGATTAATTTTAGATTGTAAGGATATTCCGTTTGATAACGGAAATGTCAGTTTTCCGAGTGGGTCCACGTACGGTTCATACGCGGTATTTGCCTGCAATGAAGGCTACTCATTAAATGGTCCACAAATCGCCTACTGCCAAGATAACGAGACATGGAGTGCAAAGCCAGCATGTGGTATTGTTGGTAAGGTTTCATTATTGCTGCATCATTTCATTGATCAGTTGTACTTAATTTTACGTACTCAGTTGAAGAGACATTTTTGAAAAGTGTTTGTTTATTTTATTGTTATTTTGATTATTCCGGTATGAAAAGAAGTCGCAGTCCAGTATTGTCTGTGAATTATGTGTGCTAGTATTTTCTCCAATTTTCATTATATGCTAGTTGCGAGCTATATGTCATTTATGCAACAGCTGATATTAAATGTGTAGTAGTTGTGTTGTTTGTTGTTGTAAAATCAAGAAATATCAATGTTCTTGGACCGTATTCTACAGGCTTAAAATATATGTGTTTAAATAACGAGTATTTACAATAAACAATAATACAACAAAGAATAATTCTACTAATGCATTTCTTTATAATTGAGTGTGAATCTTATCAGTTGGAGTTTTATAACGTTCACATTTATTGAACAACGTCTTATTTTCTTTTTTCCGTTAGACTGCGGTGCAGTTGACATGGATAACGGTACTCCGAATGTCACAGTCTCATTGTACGGAACAGTCGTAAACATTACATGCAACACTGGGTATGAAATACTTGGCGATCCAATAGTTAGATGCCGTGCTGATTCATTTTGGAGTCCTTTGCCTGTCTGTTTGCCTATCGGTAAGTTGATTTCTGGAACACAGTGCCAAACGATGCAGACTGCCGGACGTGTTTGAAACGAATTCTGGCTGCCTATATTCTTGCGTAGAATTATTGGGCTGAAGAACGACTACGAAAATATGATATATTTAAACTGGATCGATCTTACATGAATGCATTGCCATAGGAGCGCGTTGTTGATTAGAATCATATATTTTTGTTTCAAATGCCCTGTTTGAAGGTATGCCTGTTTTGCCTGTGTATCTTCTTGTGATATATCATCATAACAATAATGGCATATTGATGTGAAGAAAAACTTATGCAGACTTTACCTGATTTTCAGATTGTGGGCGCCCACCAATACCAACACATGGATTTGCTAATTACACAATAACGGTTTTGGGATCCCACGCTACGTTTGCATGTGAAGAGGGGTACTCTTTGACTGGAAATGAGCTAATTTATTGTCTTGCGTCTGGGTGGAATGGGACGGCAACGTGCACGATTACAGGTATAATTGGACGCAGTTTATTTGTATGCAGATTATTCATAATATTGTTTTTATTTTATTTTAAATTAGTGATATTGATCATGGTTAGTTTTATTTGTGTTTGTGTAATGATAAGAACATATTGATATGCCTGCAGCGGTAATCAGCCACAAAATGAACAGGTGGTTGGCGCAAATATATAACGTTCATTTCATATAGCAAATGATCAACACATGGATTCGCAAATAAAATTGTAAAAGAAAACATTCCGTTAGGAGGTATTCAAACAATAGCTTTGTAGATGATGTAAATAAATGCATAGAATTTTCTAATAAAGTACAGTTTTCATGTAAACATATATGCCTCATTTCAGTTTGTAAAAACTTGTCGATAGCGAATGGAATATTGGAAGCGCCCGGGGGGTCAACATATGGAGCAATGGGATTTTTAAGGTGTAATGAAGGTTACACCAACAAAGGAGATAACTTGCTAAAATGCCAATCGACTGGAAATTGGACCGGTACACCAAATTGCACTATAATTGGTAAGTAACAATTTTGAAACATACGTGTATTGATATTATAATAAATGTGTTATTGGATATAGTTTATAGCATTATATTACGCTATGAATATTTGTTATTATTGCTAGAGTGTGGAAATCCATCTCCTGTAAATGGCGCAGTTAACGCATCTACGTACACATACGGGACGGTAGCAGAAGTAAACTGTACCGAAGGTTATAATATAACTGGATTATCGGTTATCTCCTGTGGCAGTAACGGAGTTTGGTCTGACTCTCCTATATGTGACCCATCAGGTTTGTAAATAAACATTAATTTGCTAATTTAGGATTTGCGATAAAAGACATTGTATTGGCAATATGTCCTGGTTTGTCTTGCTGTTTTATTGGAACACTATTTTGTGTCTCATTCTTTCATTGTGTCGCTGGATTAAAACACCCATTAACACATTTGTAAAAAAAACCTATCTGTAAGAAGACGTTTAATGATGTATTGTAGATTGCGGAAATATATACCTTACAAATGGACTTGCAAATTATTCTACGACTGAGCTTGGGTCAGTAGCTTCACTGAGCTGCGATGGTGGTTTCAATTTGACTGGAGATACTACCATACATTGCACGTCGGGAGGGTGGAATGGCAGTGCAAAATGCATTATCAGAGGTTAGGTGAAAGATCGTTTGCATTTATTCTGTATTGAAAAGTGTATTGTTCGTTGTTTTCTCCATTTCATTGGTGTTTGACAGTGAGTGATGGGAATTATATGGTTTAATGATCTGTGACTAAGGTGCTAAGTGGGTTTCTTAATTGTTTTAGCAAGTTACTAAATCTCGCTTCTGATTAATTTTAGATTGTAAGGATATTCCGTTTGATAACGGAAATGTCAGTTTTCCGAGTGGGTCCACGTACGGTTCATACGCGGTATTTGCCTGCAATGAAGGCTACTCATTAAATGGTCCACAAATCGCCTACTGCCAAGATAACGAGACATGGAGTGCAAAGCCAGCCTGTGGTATTGTTGGTAAGGTTTCATTATTGCTGCATCATTTCATTGATCAGTTGTACTTAATTTTACGTACTCAGTTGAAGAGACATTTTTGAAAAGTGTTTGTTTATTTTATTGTTATTTTGATTATTCCGGTATGAAAAGAAGTCGCAATCCAGTATTGTCTGTGAATTATGTGTGCTAGTATTTTCTCTAATTTTCATGCTATGCTAGTTGCGAGCTATATGTCATTTATGCAACAGCTGATATTAAATGTGTAGTAGTTGTGTTTTTTGTTGTTGTAAAATCAAGAAATATCAATGTTCTTGGACCGTATTCTACAGGCTTAAAATATATGTGTTTAAATAACGAGTATTTACAATAAAAAATAATACAACAAAGAATAATTCTACTAATGCATTTCTTTATAATTGAGTGTGAATCTTATCAGTTGGAGTTTTATAACGTTCACATTTATTGAACAACGTCTTTTTTTCTTTTTTCCGTTAGACTGCGGTGCAGTTGACATGGATAACGGTACTCCGAATGTCACAGTCTCATTGTACGGAACAGTCGTAAACATTACATGCAACACTGGGTATGAAATACTTGGCGATCCAATAGTTAGATGCCGTGCTGATTCATTTTGGAGTCCTTTGCCTGTCTGTTTGCCTATCGGTAAGTTGATTTCTGGAACACAGTGCCAAACGATGCAGACTGCCGGACGTGTTTGAAACGAATTCTGGCTGCCTATATTCTTGCGTAGAATTATTGGGCTGAAGAACGACTACGAAAATATGATATATTTAAACTGGATCGATCTTACATGAATGCATTGCCATAGGAGCGCGTTGTTGATTAGAATCATATATTTTTGTTTCAAATGCCCTGTTTGAAGGTATGCCTGTTTTGCCTGTGTATCTTCTTGTGATATATCATCATAACAATAATGGCATATTGATGTGAAGAAAAACTTATGCAGACTTTACCTTATTTTCAGATTGTGGGCGCCCACCAATACCAACACATGGATTTGCTAATTACACAATAACGGTTTTGGGATCCCACGCTACGTTTGCATGTGAAGAGGGGTACTCTTTGACTGGAAATGAGCTAATTTATTGTCTTGCGTCTGGGTGGAATGGGACGGCAACGTGCACGATTACAGGTATAATTGGACGCAGTTTATTTGTATGCAGATTATTCATAATATTGTTTTTATTTTATTTTAAATTAGTGATATTGATCATGGTTAGTTTTATTTGTGTTTGTGTAATGATAAGAACATATTGATATGCCTGCAGCGGTAATCAGCCACAAAATGAACAGGTGGTTGGCGCAAATATATAACGTTCATTTCATATAGCAAATGATCAACACATGGATTCGCAAATAAAATTGTAAAAGAAAACATTCCGTTAGGAGGTATTCAAACAATAGCTTTGTAGATGATGTAAATAAATGCATAGAATTTTCTAATAAAGTACAGTTTTCATGTAAACATATATGCCTCATTTCAGTTTGTAAAAACTTGTCGATAGCGAATGGAATATTGGAAGCGCCCGGGGGGTCAACATATGGAGCAATGGGATTTTTAAGGTGTAATGAAGGTTACACCAACAAAGGAGATAACTTGCTAAAATGCCAATCGACTGGAAATTGGACCGGTACACCAAATTGCACTATAATTGGTAAGTAACAATTTTGAAACATACGTGTATTGATATTATAATAAATGTGTTATTGGATATAGTTTATAGCATTATATTACGCTATGAATATTTGTTATTATTGCTAGATTGTGGAAATCCATCTCCTGTAAATGGCGCAGTTAACGCATCTACGTACACATACGGGACGGTAGCAGAAGTAAACTGTACCGAAGGTTATAATATAACTGGATTATCGGTTATCTCCTGTGGCAGTAACGGAGTTTGGTCTGACTCTCCTATATGTGACCCATCAGGTTTGTAAATAAACATTAATTTGCTAATTTAGGATTTGCGATAAAAGACATTGTATTGGCAATATGTCCTGGTTTGTCTTGCTGTTTTATTGGAACACTATTTTGTGTCTCATTCTTTCATTGTGTCGCTGGATTAAAACACCCATTAACACATTTGTAAAAAAAACCTATCTGTAAGAAGACGTTTAATGATGTATTGTAGATTGCGGAAATATATACCTTACAAATGGACTTGCAAATTATTCTACGACTGAGCTTGGGTCAGTAGCTTCACTGAGCTGCGATGGTGGTTTCAATTTGACTGGAGATACTACCATACATTGCACGTCGGGAGGGTGGAATGGCAGTGCAAAATGCATTATCAGAGGTTAGGTGAAAGATCGTTTGCATTTATTCTGTATTGAAAAGTGTATTGTTCGTTGTTTTCTCCATTTCATTGGTGTTTGACAGTGAGTGATGGGAATTATATGGTTTAATGATCTGTGACTAAGGTGCTAAGTGGGTTTCTTAATTGTTTTAGCAAGTTACTAAATCTCGCTTCTGATTAATTTTAGATTGTAAGGATATTCCGTTTGATAACGGAAATGTCAGTTTTCCGAGTGGGTCCACGTACGGTTCATACGCGGTATTTGCCTGCAATGAAGGCTACTCATTAAATGGTCCACAAATCGCCTACTGCCAAGATAACGAGACATGGAGTGCAAAGCCAGCCTGTGGTATTGTTGGTAAGGTTTCATTATTGCTGCATCATTTCATTGATCAGTTGTACTTAATTTTACGTACTCAGTTGAAGAGACATTTTTGAAAAGTGTTTGTTTATTTTATTGTTATTTTGATTATTCCGGTATGAAAAGAAGTCGCAATCCAGTATTGTCTGTGAATTATGTGTGCTAGTATTTTCTCTAATTTTCATGCTATGCTAGTTGCGAGCTATATGTCATTTATGCAACAGCTGATATTAAATGTGTAGTAGTTGTGTTTTTTGTTGTTGTAAAATCAAGAAATATCAATGTTCTTGGACCGTATTCTACAGGCTTAAAATATATGTGTTTAAATAACGAGTATTTACAATAAAAAATAATACAACAAAGAATAATTCTACTAATGCATTTCTTTATAATTGAGTGTGAATCTTATCAGTTGGAGTTTTATAACGTTCACATGTATTGAACAACGTCTTTTTTTCTTTTTTCCGTTAGACTGCGGTGCAATTGACATGGATAACGGTACTCCGAATGTCACAGTCTCATTGTACGGAACAGTCGTAAACATTACATGCAACACTGGGTATGAAATACTTGGCGATCCAATAGTTAGATGCCGTGCTGATTCATTTTGGAGTCATTTGCCTGTCTGTTTGCCTATCGGTAAGTTGATTTCTGGAACACAGTGCCAAACGATGCAGACTGCCGGACGTGTTTGAAACGAACTCTGGCTGCCTATATTCTTGCGTAGAATTATTGGGCTGAAGAACGACTACGAAAATATCATATATTTAAACTGGATCGATCTTAGATGAATGCATTGCCATAGGAGCGCGTTGTTGATTAGAATCATATATTTTTGTTTCAAATGCCCTGTTTGAAGGTATGCCTGTTTTGCCTGTGTATCTTCTTGTGATATATCATCATAACAATAATGGCATATTGATGTGAAGAAAAACTTATGCAGACTTTACCTTATTTTCAGATTGTGGGCGCCCATCAATACCAACACATGGATTTGCTAATTACACAATAACGGTTTTGGGATCCCACGCTACGTTTGCATGTGAAGAGGGGTACTCTTTGACTGGAAATGAGCTAATTTATTGTCTTGCGTCTGGGTGGAATGGGACGGCAACGTGCACGATTACAGGTATAATTGGACGCAGCTTATTTGTATGCAGATTATTCATAATATTGTTTTTATTTTATTTAAAATTAGTGATATTGATCATGGTTAGTTTTATTTGTGTTTGTGTAATGAAAAGAACATATTGATATGCCTGCAGCGGTAATCAGCCACAAAATGAACAGGTGTTTGGCGCAAATATATAACGTTCATTTCATATAGCAAATGATCAACAAATGGATTCGCAAATCAAATTGTAAAAGAAAACATTCCGTTAGGAGGTATTCAAACAATAGCTTTGGAGATGATGTAAATAAATGCATTGAATTTTCTAATAAAGTACAGTTTTCATGTAAACATATATGCCTCATTTCAGTTTGTAAAAACTTGTCGATAGCGAATGGAATATTGGAAGCGCCCGGGGGGTCAACATTTGGTGAAATGGGATTTTTAAGGTGTAATGAAGGTTACACCAATAAAGGAGATATCTTGCTAAAATGCCAATCGACTGGAAATTGGACCGGTACACCAAATTGCACTATAATTGGTAAGTAACAATTTGGAACATACGTGTATTGATATTATAATAAATGTGTTATTGGATATAGTTTATAGCATTATATTACGCTATGAATATTTGTTATTATTGCTAGATTGTGGAAATCCATCTCCTGTAAATGGCGCTGTTAACGCATCTACGTACACATACGGGACGGTAGCAGAAGTAAACTGTACCGAAGGTTATAATATAACTGGATTATCGGTTATCTCCTGTGGCAGTAACGGAGTTTGGTCTGACTCTCCTATATGTGACCCATCAGGTTTGTAAATAAACATTAATTTGCTAATTTAGGATTTGCGATAAAAGACATTGTATTGGCAATATGTCCTGGTTTGTCTTGCTGTTTTATTGGAACACTATTTTGTGTCTCATTCTTTCATTGTGTCACTGGATTAAAACACCCATTAACACATTTGTAAAAAAAACCTATCTGTAAGAAGACGTTTAATGATGTATTGTAGATTGCGGAAATATATACCTTACAAATGGACTTGCAAATTATTCTACGACTGAGCTTGGGTCAGTAGCTTCACTGAGCTGCGATGGTGGTTTCAATTTGACTGGAGATACTACCATACATTGTACTTCGGGAGGGTGGAATGGCAGTGCAAAATGCATTATCAGAGGTTAGGTGAAAGATCGTTGGCATTTATTCTGTATTGGAAAGTGTATTGTTCGTTGTTTTCTCCATTTCATTGGTGTTTGACAGTAATTGATGGGAATTATATGGTTTAATGGTCTGTGACTAAGGTGCTAAGTGGGTTTCTTGTTTTAGCAAGTTACTAAATCCCGCTTCTGATTAATTTTAGATTGTAAGGATATTCCGTTTGATAACGGAAATGTCAGTCTTCCGAGTGGGTCCACGTTCGGTTCATACGCGGTATTTGCCTGCAATGAAGGCTACTCATTAAAAGGTCCACAAATCGCCTACTGCCAAGATAACGAGACATGGAGTGCAAAGCCAACATGTGGTATTGTTGGTAAGGTTTCATTATTGCTGCATCGTTTCATTGATCAGTTGTACTTAATTTTAGGTACACAGTTGAAGAGACATTTTTGAAAAGTGTTTGTTTATTTTATTGTTATTTTGATTATTCCGGTATGAAAAGAAGTCGCAATCCATTATTGTCTGTGAATTATGTGTGCTAGTATTTTCTCTAATTTTCATGCTATGCTAGTTGCGAGCTATATGTCATTTATGCAACAGCTGATATTAAATGTGTAGTAGTTGTGTTTTTTGTTGTTGTAAAATCAAGAAATATCAATGTTCTTGGATCGTATTATACAGGCTTAAAATATATGTGTTTAAATAACGAGTATTTACAATAAAAAATAATACAACAAAGAATAATTCTACTAATGCATTTCTTTATAATTGAGTGTGAATCTTATCAGTTGGTGTTTTATAACGTTCACATTTATTGAACAACGTCTTTTTTTCTTTTTTCCGTTAGACTGCGGTGCAATTGACATGGATAACGGTACTCCGAATGTCACAGTCTCATTGTACGGAACAGTCGTAAACATTACATGCAACACTGGGTATGAAATACTTGGCGATCCAATAGTTAGATGCCGTGCTGATTCATTTTGGAGTCCTTTGCCTGTCTGTTTGCCTATCGGTAAGTTGATTTCTGGAACACAGTGCCAAACGATGCAGACTGCCGGACGTGTTTGAAACGAACTCTGGCTGCCTATATTCTTGCGTAGAATTATTGGGCTGAAGAACGACTACGAAAATATGATATATTTAAACTGGATCGATCTTACATGAATGCATTGCCATAGGAGCGCGTTGTTGATTACAATCATATATTTTTGTTTCAAATGCCCTGTTTGAAGGTATGCCTGTTTTGCCTGTGTATCTTCTTGTGATATATCATCATAACAATAAAGGCATATTGATGTGAAGAAAAACTTATGCAGACTTTACCTTATTTTCAGATTGTGGGCGCCCACCAATACCAACACATGGATTTGCTAATTACACAATAACGGTTTTGGGATCCCACGCTGCGTTTGCATGTGAAGAGGGGTACTCTTTGACTGGAAATGAACTAATTTATTGTCTTGCGTCTGGGTGGAATGGGACGGCAACGTGCACGATTACAGGTATAATTGGACGCAGCTTATTTGTATGCAGATTATTCATAATATTGTTTTTATTTTATTTTAAATTAGTGATATTGATCATGGTTAGTTTTATTTGTGTTTGTGTAATGAAAAGAACATATTGATATGCCTGCAGCGGTAATCAGCCACAAAATGAACAGGTGGTTGGCGCAAATATATAACGTTCATTTCATATAGCAAATGATCAACACATGGATTCGCAAATCAAATTGTAAAAGAAAACATTCCGTTAGGAGGTATTCAAACAATAGCTTTGTAGATGATGTAAATAAATGCATAGAATTTTCTAATAAAGTACAGTTTTCATGTAAACATATATGCCTCATTTCAGTTTGTAAAAACTTGTCGATAGCGAATGGAATATTGGAAGCGCCCGGGGGGTCAACATATGGAGCAATGGGATTTTTAAGGTGTAATGAAGGTTACACCAACAAAGGAGATAACTTGCTAAAATGCCAATCGACTGGAAATTGGACCGGTACACCAAATTGCACTATAATTGGTAAGTAACAATTTGAAACATACGTGTATTGATATTATAATAAATGTGTTATTGGATATAGTTTATAGCATTATATTACGCTATGAATATTTGTTATTATTGCTAGATTGTGGAAATCCATCTCCTGTAAATGGCGCTGTTAACGCATCTACGTACACATACGGGACGGTAGCAGAAGTAAACTGTACCGAAGGTTATAATATAACTGGATTATCGGTTATCTCCTGTGGCAGTAACGGAGTTTGGTCTGACTCTCCTATATGTGACCCATCAGGTTTGTAAATAAACATTAATTTGCTAATTTAGGATTTGCGATAAAAGACATTGTATTGGCAATATGTCCTGGTTTGTCTTGCTGTTTTATTGGAACACTATTTTGTGTCTCATTCTTTCATTGTGTCGCTGGATTAAAACACCCATTAACACATTTGTAAAAAAAAAACTATCTGTAAGAAGACGTTTAATGATGTATTGTAGATTGCGGAAATATATACCTTACAAATGGACTTGCAAATTATTCTACGACTGAGCTTGGGTCAGTAGCTTCACTGAGCTGCGATGGTGGTTTCAATTTGACTGGAGATACTACCATACATTGTACTTCGGGAGGGTGGAATGGCAGTGCAAAATGCATTATCAGAGGTTAGGTGAAAGATCGTTTGCATTTATTCTGTATTGGAAAGTGTATTGTTCGTTGTTTTCTCCATTTCATTGGTGTTTGACAGTGGGTGATGGGAATTATATGGTTTAATGGTCTGTGACTAAGGTGCTAAGTGGGTTTCTTAATTGTTGTAGCAAGTTACTAAATCCCTATTCTCGTTAATTTTAGATTGTAAGGATATTCCGTTTGATAACGGAAATGTCAGTCTTCCGAGTGGGTCCACGTACGGTTCATACGCGGTATTTGCCTGCAATGAAGGCTACTCATTAAAAGGTCCACAAATCGCCTACTGCCAAGATAACGAGACATGGAGTGCAAAGCCAACATGTGGTATTGTTGGTAAGGTTTCATTATTGCTGCATCGTTTCATTGATCAGTTGTACTTAATTTTACGTACTCAGTTGAACAGACATTTTTGATAAGTGTTTGTTTATTTTATTGTTATTTTGAAAAGAAGTCGCAATCGAGAATTGTCTGTGAATTATGTGTGCTAGTATTTTCTCTAATTGTCATGCTATGCTAGTTGTGAGCTATATGTCATTTATGCAACAGCTGATATTAAATGTGTAGTAGTTGTTTTGTTTGGTTGTAAAATCAAGAAATATCAGTGTTCTTGGATCGTATTCTACAGGTTTAAATATATGTGTTTAAATAACGAGTATTTACAATAAAAAATAATACAACAAAGAATAATTCTACTAATGCATTTCTTTATAAATTAGTGTGAATCTTATCAGTTGGAGTTTTATAACGTTCACATGTATTGAACAACGTCTTTTTTTCTTTTTTCCGTTAGACTGCGGTGCAATTGACATGGATAACGGTACTCCGAATGTCACAGTCTCATTGTACGGAACAGTCGTAAACATTACATGCAACACTGGGTATGAAATACTTGGCGATCCAATAGTTAGATGCCGTGCTGATTCATTTTGGAGTCCTTTGCCTGTCTGTTTGCCTATCGGTAAGTTGATTTCTGGAACACAGTGCCAAACGATGCAGACTGCCGGACGTGTTTGAAACGAACTCTGGCTGCCTATATTCTTGCGTAGAATTATTGGGCTGAAGAACGACTACGAAAATATGATATATTTAAACTGGATCGATCTTACATGAATGCATTGCCATAGGAGCGCGTTGTTGATTAGAATCATATATTTTTGTTTCAAATGCCCTGTTTGAAGGTATGCCTGTTTTGCCTGTGTATCTTCTTGTGATATATCATCATAACAATAATGGCATATTGATGTGAAGAAAAACTGATGCAGACTTTACCTTATTTTCAGATTGTGGGCGCCCACCAATACCAACACATGGATTTGCTAATTACACAATAACGGTTTTGGGATCCCACGCTGCGTTTGCATGTGAAGAGGGGTACTCTTTGACTGGAAATGAACTAATTTATTGTCTTGCGTCTGGGTGGAATGGGACGGCAACTTGCACGATTACAGGTATAATTGGACGCAGCTTATTTGTATGCAGATTATTCATAATATTGTTTTTATTTTATTTAAAATTAGTGATATTGATCATGGTTAGTTTTATTTGTGTTTGTGTAATGAAAAGAACATATTGATATGCCTGCAGCGGTAATCAGCCACAAAATGAACAGGTGGTTGGCGCAAATATATAACGTTCATTTCATATAGCAAATGATCAACACATGGATTCGCAAATCAAATTGTAAAAGAAAACATTCCGTTAGGAGGTATTCAAACAATAGCTTTGTAGATGATGTCAATAAATGCATTGAATTTTCTAATAAAGTACAGTTTTCATGTAAACATATATGCCTCATTTCAGTTTGTAAAAACTTGTCGATAGCGAATGGAATATTGGAAGCGCCCGGGGGGTCAACATATGGAGCAATGGGATTTTTAAGGTGTAATGAAGGTTACACCAACAAAGGAGATAACTTGCTAAAATGCCAATCGACTGGAAATTGGACCGGTACACCAAATTGCACTATAATTGGTAAGTAACAATTTGAAACATACGTGTATTGATATTATAATAAATGTGTTATTGGATATAGTTTATAGCATTATATTACGCTATGAATATTTGTTATTATTGCTAGATTGTGGAAATCCATCTCCTGTAAATGGCGCTGTTAACGCATCTACGTACACATACGGGACGGTAGCAGAAGTAAACTGTACCGAAGGTTATAATATAACTGGATTATCGGTTATCTCCTGTGGCAGTAACGGAGTTTGGTCTGACTCTCCTATATGTGACCCATCAGGTTTGTAAATAAACATTAATTTGCTAATTTAGGATTTGCGATAAAAGACATTGTATTGGCAATATGTCCTGGTTTGTCTTGCTGTTTTATTGGAACACTATTTTGTGTCTCATTCTTTCATTGTGTCGCTGGATTAAAACACCCATTAACACATTTGTAAAAAAAAAACCTATCTGTAAGAAGACGTTTAATGATGTATTGTAGATTGCGGAAATATATACCTTACAAATGGACTTGCAAATTATTCTACGACTGAGCTTGGGTCAGTAGCTTCACTGAGCTGCGATGGTGGTTTCAATTTGACTGGAGATACTACCATACATTGTACTTCGGGAGGGTGGAATGGCAGTGCAAAATGCATTATCAGAGGTTAGGTGAAAGATCGTTTGCATTTATTCTGTATTGGAAAGTGTATTGTTCGTTGTTTTCTCCATTTCATTGGTGTTTGACAGTGGGTGATGGGAATTATATGGTTTAATGGTCTGTGACTAAGGTGCTAAGTGGGTTTCTTAATTGTTGTAGCAAGTTACTAAATCCCTATTCTCGTTAATTTTAGATTGTAAGGATATTCCGTTTGATAACGGAAATGTCAGTCTTCCGAGTGGGTCCACGTACGGTTCATACGCGGTATTTGCCTGCAATGAAGGCTACTCATTAAAAGGTCCACAAATCGCCTACTGCCAAGATAACGAGACATGGAGTGCAAAGCCAACATGTGGTATTGTTGGTAAGGTTTCATTATTGCTGCATCGTTTCATTGATCAGTTGTACTTAATTTTACGTACTCAGTTGAAGAGACATTTTTGGAAAGTGTTTGTTTATTTTATTGTTATTTTGATTATTCCGGTATGAAAAGAAGTCGCAATCCAGAATTGTCTGTGAATTATGTGTGCTAGTATTTTCTCTAATTGTCATGCTATGCTAGTTGTGAGCTATATGTCATTTATGCAACAGCTGATATTAAATGTGTAGTAGTTGTTTTGTTTGGTTGTAAAATCAAGAAATATCAGTGTTCTTGGATCGTATTCTACAGGTTTAAATATATGTGTTTAAATAACGAGTATTTACAATAAAAAATAATACAACAAAGAATAATTCTACTAATGCATTTCTTTATAAATTAGTGTGAATCTTATCAGTTGGAGTTTTATAACGTTCACATGTATTGAACAACGTCTTTTTTTCTTTTTTCCGTTAGACTGCGGTGCAATTGACATGGATAACGGTACTCCGAATGTCACAGTCTCATTGTACGGAACAGTCGTAAACATTACATGCAACACTGGGTATGAAATACTTGGCGATCCAATAGTTAGATGCCGTGCTGATTCATTTTGGAGTCCTTTGCCTGTCTGTTTGCCTATCGGTAAGTTGATTTCTGGAACACAGTGCCAAACGATGCAGACTGCCGGACGTGTTTGAAACGAACTCTGGCTGCCTATATTCTTGCGTAGAATTATTGGGTTGAAGAACGACTACGAAAATATGATATATTTAAACTGGATCGATCTTAGATGAATGCATTGCCATAGGAGCGCGTTGTTGATTAGAATCACATATTTTTGTTTCAAATGCCCTGTTTGAAGGTATGCCTGTTTTGCTTGAGTATCTTCTTGTGATATATCATCATAACAATAATGGCATATTGATGTGAAGAAAAACTGATGCAGACTTTACCTTATTTTCAGATTGTGGGCGCCCACCAATACCAACACATGGATTTGCTAATTACACAATAACGGTTTTGGGATCCCACGCTACGTTTGCATGTGAAGAGGGGTACTCTTTGACTGGAAATGAGCTAATTTATTGTCTTGCGTCTGGGTGGAATGGCACGGCAACGTGCACGATAACAGGTATAATTGGACGCAGTTTATTTGTATGCAGATTATTCATAATATTGTTTTTATTTTATTTTAAATTAGTGATATTGATCATGTTTAGTTGTGTTTGTGTTTGTGTAATGAAAAGAACATATTGATATGCCTGCATCGGTAATCAGCCTCAAAATGAACAGGTGTTTGGCGCAAATATATAACGTTCATTTCATATAGCAAATGATCAACACATGGATTCGCAAATCAAATTGTAAAAGAAAACATTCCGTTAGGAGGTATTCTAACAATAGCTTTGTAGATGATGTAAATAAATGCATTGAATTTTGTAATAAAGTACACTTTTCAAGTAAACATATATGCCTCATTTCAGTTTGTAAAAACTTGTCGATAGCGAATGGAATATTGGAAGCGCCCGGGGGGTCAACATATGGAGCAATTGGATTTTTAAGGTGTAATGAAGGTTACACCAACAAAGGAGATAACTTGCTAAAATGCCAATCGACTGGAAATTGGACCGGTACACCAAATTGCACTATAATTGGTAAGTAACAATTTGAAACATACGTGTATTGATATTATAATAAATGTGTTATTGGATATAGTTTATAGCATTATATTACGCTATGAATATTTGTTATTATTGCTAGATTGTGGAAATCCATCTCCTGTAAATGGCGCTGTTAACGCATCTACGTACACATACGGGACGGTAGCAGAAGTAAACTGTACCGAAGGTTATAATATAACTGGATTATCGGTTATCTCCTGTGGCAGTAACGGAGTTTGGTCTGACTCTCCTATATGTGACCCATCAGGTTTGTAAATAAACATTAATTTGCCAATTTAGGATTTGCGATAAAAGACATTGTATTGGCAATATGTCCTGGTTTGTCTTGCTGTTTTATTGGAACACTATTTTGTGTCTCATTCTTTCATTGTGTCGCTGGATTAAAACACCCATTAACACATTTGTAAAAAAAAAACTATCTGTAAGAAGACGTTTAATGATGTATTGTAGATTGCGGAAATATATACCTTACAAATGGACTTGCAAATTATTCTACGACTGAGCTTGGGTCAGTAGCTTCACTGAGCTGCGATGGTGGTTTCAATTTGACTGGAGATACTACCATACATTGTACTTCGGGAGGGTGGAATGGCAGTGCAAAATGCATTATCAGAGGTTAGGTGAAAGATCGTTTGCATTTATTCTGTATTGGAAAGTGTATTGTTCGTTGTTTTCTCCATTTCATTGGTGTTTGACAGTGAGTGATGGGAATTATATGGTTTAATGGTCTGTGACTAAGGTGCTAAGTGGGTTTCTTAATTGTTTTCGCAAGTTACTAAATCCCGCTTCTGATTAATTTTAGATTGTAAGGATATTCCGTTTGATAACGGAAATGTCAATTTTCCGAGTGGGTCCACGTACGGTTCATACGCGGTATTTGCCTGCAATGAAGGCTACTCATTAAATGGTCCACAAATCGCATACTGCCAAGATAACGAGACATGGAGTGCAAAGCCAGCGTGTGGTATTGTTGGTAAGGTTTTATTATTGCTGCATCATTTCATTGATCAGTTGTACTTAATTTTACGTACTCCGTTGAAGAGACATTTTTGATAAGTGTTTGTTTATTTTATTGTTATTTTGATTATTCCGGTATGAAAAGAAGTCGCAATCCAGTATTGTTTGTGAATTATGTGTGCTAGTATTTTCTCTAATTTTCATGCTATGCTAGTTGCGAGCTATATGTCATTTATGCAACAGCTGATATTAAATGTGCAGTAGTTGTGTTTTTTTTGTTGTAAAATCAAGAAATATCAATGTCCTTGGATCGTATTCTACAGGCTTAAAATATATGTGTTTAAATAACGAGTATTTACAATAAAAAATAATACAACAAAGAATAATTCTACTAATGCATTTCTTTATAATTGAGTGTGAATCTAATCAGTTGGAGTTTTATAACGTTCACATATATTGAACAACGTCTTTTTTTCTTTTTTCCTTTAGACTGCGGTGCAATTGACATGGATAACGGTACTCCGAATGTCACAGTCTCATTGTACGGAACAGTCGTAAACATTACATGCAATACTGGGTATGAAATACTTGGCGATCCAATAGTTAGATGCCGTGCTGATTCATTTTGGAGTCCTTTGCCTGTCTGTTTGCCTATCGGTAAGTTGATTTCTGGAACACAGTGCCAAACGATGCAGACTGCCGGACGTGTTTGAAACGAACTATGGCTGCCTATATTTTTGCGTAGAATTATTGGGGTGAAGAACGACTATGTAAATATGATATATTTAAACTTAATCGATCTTACATTAATGCATTGCCATAGGAGCGCGTTGTTGATTAGAAGCATATATTTTTGTTCCAAATGCCCTGTTTGAAGGTATGCCTGTTTTGCCTGTGTATTGTCTTGTGATATATCATCATAACAATAATGGCATATTGATGTGAAGACAAACTTATGCAGACTTTACCTTATTTTCAGATTGTGGGCGTCCACCAATACCAACACATGGATTTGCTAATTACACAATAACGGTTTTGGGATCCCACGCTACGTTTGCATGTGAAGACGGGTACTCTTTGACTGGAAATGAGATAATTTATTGTCTTGCGTCTGGGTGGAATGGGACGGCAACGTGCACGATTACAGGTATAATTGGACGCAGCTTATTTGTATGCAGATTATTCATAATATTGTTTTTATTTTATTTTAAATTAGTGATATTGATCATGGTTACTTTTATTTGTGTTTGTGTAATGAAAAGAACATATTGATATTCCTGCAGCGGTAATCAGCCACAAAATGAACAGGTGGTTGGCGCAAATATATAACGTTCATTTCAGAAATAGTTATTCTATTTGAGCAGTGCTTTTAACGTTCGATATATTTGTTCAGTCTGTGAAGACCCTACTCCGGTGAACGGAACATTAGGCAAACCGGACGGTTTTAAGTTCGGAGCGTCGGTTTCCGTCACATGTGACACAGGATATGTTCTGTTTGGAGATGGCTTGATAAAGTGCCAGCACGGGCCTGTCTGGAGCGACTATCCTGTCTGTACCAGAGGTATTATATCCACTATGGCAGTATTTGTGCCGTATCCTTATTTATCTCACTTAAGTAATGTTGCATTATCTGATTTATTTGTTTATTATAATATTATATGCACTTACGATAACGTTAACACATTGATGAGTTCAGACAAAGTCTCGTATTCTAAGTAAGTTAAAAATGAAGAACACGTATTGCTTTTCATTTCTTATATTGTACAAACGTTTTATCATTTTTCTTATGCATTTTATTTTATTGTAATATCTTGTATGTCTTGGATGCTTTCTGCAGACTGTGGTACTCCATCCACCGACAACGGTAAGGTAACACCGATTAACGGCACCCTATTTGGAGCAGTCGCTGGTGTGACTTGTAACTCTGGATACAACAGTACTGGCGACTCGACGCTTGTGTGTGGTCATCCTGGCTGGATAGGAAGTGCTGTCTGTGAAATACAAGGTACTCCGTTTAAGCATTGTTTTTATAAAATTGTTTGTTTTACACCCAATATATTTGTATTCGTTGCAATACAGCTCGCTAGTTTTACAGAGCATACCTGATGTGAATAATGTATTGGTCGGTCATTTGCTTCACGTCTGTATTGTGAATGTAACACATAATAGCATGTGTGTAACGACAGTTTGATGAGTACACTGTGCGTTTTCAAAATTCTAGCGTAAAAAAATATATGCTATTTGAGCAGTGCTTTCAGGATTCGTTATATGTGTTTTAGTCTGTGAAGACCCTACTCCGGCGAACGGAACATTAGACAAGCCGGACGGGTTAAATTTTGGAGCGTCGGTTGCCGTCACTTGTGACACAGGATATGTTCTGTTTGGAGATGGCTTGATTAAGTGTCAGCATGGTCCGGTCTGGAGCGACTATCCTGTCTGTACCAGAGGTATTATATCCATTGTGGTATTACTTGTGCCATATCCTTATTTATCCGAATCAAATAATGTGACATTTTCAGATTTCTTTGTTTTATTATAATATTATGTACACTTGCGACAACGTATACACATCAGACAAAGTATCGTATACTCAATAAGTTGAAAATTGAAGAACACGTATTGCTATTTATTTCTTGAATTGTACTTCAAACTTTTTATCATTTTTCTTTTGCATTTTATTTTATTGTTATATATTGTATGTCTTGGATGCTTTCTGCAGACTGTGGTACTCCATCCACCGAAAACGGTAAAATAACACCGATCAACGGCACACTATTCGGAGCAGTCGCTGTTGTGACTTGTGACTCTGGATACAACAGCACTGGCGACTCGACGCTTCTGTGCGGTCACCCTGGGTGGATAGGAAGTGCTGTCTGTGAAATACAAGGTACACCGTTTAAGCATTTTTTTTTTGGTAAAATTGTTTGTTTTACACTCATATTTTTTTTTATTTGTTGCAATACAAATGATTACAGCTCGCTAGTTTCACAGAGCTTAAAATATGTAAAGAATGTATTGGTCTGCCACTTGCTTCATGTCTGTATTTTGTATTGTAACACTGAATTACATAATAAAATGTGTATTACGAAGGTTTAATGAGTACACTATGCGTTTTCAAAATTCTAAAGTAATTTAGAGAAATAGTTATTCTATTTGAGCAGTGCTTTTAACGTTCGATATATTTGTTCAGTCTGTGAAGACCCTACTCCGGTGAACGGAACATTAGGCAAACCGGACGGTTTTAAGTTCGGAGCGTCGGTTTCCGTCACATGTGACACAGGATATGTTCTGTTTGGAGATGGCTTGATAAAGTGCCAGCACGGGCCTGTCTGGAGCGACTATCCTGTCTGTACCAGAGGTATTATATCCACTATGGCAGTATTTGTGCCGTATCCTTATTTATCTCACTTAAGTAATGTTGCATTATCAGATTTATTTGTTTATTATCATATTATATGCACTTACGATAACGTTAACACATTGATGAGTTCAGACCAAGTCTCGTATTCTAAGTAAGTTAAAAATGAAGAACACGTATTGCTATTCATTTCGTATATTGTACAAACGTTTTATCATTTTTCTTATGTATTTTATTTTATTGTAATATCTTGTATGTCTTGGATGCTTTCTGTAGACTGTGGTACTCCATCCACCGACAACGGTAAGGCAACACCGATTAACGGCACCCTATTTGGAGCAGTCGCTGGTGTGACTTGTAACTCTGGATACAACAGTACTGGCGACTCGACGCTTGTGTGTGGTCATCCTGGCTGGATAGGAAGTGCTGTCTGTGAAATACAAGGTACTCCGTTTAAGCATTGTTTTTATAAAATTGTTTGTTTTACACCCAATATATTTGTATTCGTTGCAATACAGCTCGCTAGTTTTACAGAGCATACCTGATGTGAATAATGTATTGGTCGGTCATTTGCTTCACGTCTGTATTGTGAATGTAACACATAATAGCATGTGTGTAACGACAGTTTGATGAGTACACTATGCGTTTTCAAAATTCTAACGTAAAAAAAATATATGCTATTTGAGCAGTGCTTTCAAGATTCATTATATGTGTTTTAGTCTGTGAAGACCCTACTCCGGCGAACGGAACATTAGACAAGCCGGACGGGTTAAATTTTGGAGCGTCGGTTGCCGTCACTTGTGACACAGGATATGTTCTGTTTGGAGATGGCTTGATTAAGTGTCAGCATGGTCCGGTCTGGAGCGACTATCCTGTCTGTACCAGAGGTATTATATCCATTGTGGTATTACTTGTGCCATATCCTTATTTATCCGAATCAAATAATGTGACATTTTCAGATTTCTTTGTTTTATTTTATAATATTATGTACACTTGCGACAACGTATACACATCAGACAAAGTATCGTATACTCAATAAGTTGAAAATTGAAGAACACGTATTGCTATTTATTTCTTAAATTGCATTTCAAACTTTTTATCATTTTTCTTTTGCATTTTATTTTATTGTTATATATTGTATGTCTTGGATGCTTTCTGCAGACTGTGGTATTCCATCCACCGACTACGGTAAGGTACAACCGATCAACGGCACACTATTCGGAGCAGTCGCTGTTGTGACTTGTAACTCTGGATACAACAGCACTGGCGACTCGACGCTTGTGTGCAGTCACCCTGGGTGGATAGGAAATGCTGTCTGTGAAATACAAAGTACACCGTTTAAGCAATGTTTTTTATAAATATAATTGTTTGTTTTACACTAATATATTTTTTATATTCGTTGCAATTCAAAGTGACTTCAGCTCGCTACTTTCACAGAGCTTGAAATATGTAAATAATGTATTGGTATTCCACTTGCTTAATGTCTGTGTGATGAGTACACTATGCGTTTAAAAAAATTTAAAGTAATTTATAGAAATAATTATTCTATTTGAGCAGTGCTTTTAAAGTTCGATATATTTGTTCAGTCTGTGAAGACCCCACTCCGGCGAACGGAACATTATACAAACCGGACGGTTTTACTTTTGGAGCGTCGGTTTCCGTCACTTGTAACACAGGATATGTTCTGTTTGGAGATGGCTTGATCAAGTGTCAGCACGGACCTGTCTGGAGCGACTATCCTGTCTGTACCAGAGGTAGTATATCCATTGTAGCAGTAGTTGTGCCATAATTATCATTCTCATATTTTGTTGAATTATGCAGTTAAACGTTTACATATTTCATTATTATTTGAAATATTATATACCAACACCCATGAAAACGTTCTGAAGGGAAAAACTGGGGTATGTAGCTGGTGTCAGCTGTAACGACACCTTTGTACTGTTTGGGGACGCCATAATCATGCTTCATATTTAGGGATTAGTAAATAGGTTTTCTCAGTCTTATTTGTTTGTTATTGTTCTTTTATTTGTATTTGATTTATATTTAAAAGTCTAAATTTACCTTACATTAATAGTTGTATTGCTATTTGCTATGTAAGACTAATGCACTCACCTAATGAACAATAAAATTGCTGTTTTATGTTCCATAACATTCACTTTCAGATTGTGGAACACCTTATACAGCCAATGGCAAAATAACACCAGTCAATGGAACCTTAATGCCAGCAAAGGCAGACGTTATTTGTGACCCGGGATATGACAACATTGGTGACCTGGAACTCAATTGTGGGCACAGTGGTTGGTTAGGGTATGCGTCCTGTCGCATTAAAGGTAGTCTAAAATTCACGATTTTGTAATTGCAATCACATAATTGACATTCGTATTCGGTATATTTCTATCTTGTTATGTTACATTTTATTACCTTCACTTCTATAAATTTAATTTACATTTTTATTACAATGCAATCTTAGACTCGTTATTCTGTTATTTTTACATTTGTATAATGTCCTGTGTTTACTGTTAATTATGTATTTATTAATGATCTGCTATTGCAGACTGTGGGGATCCCACTCCTGCGAACGGCACGGCCGACATACCAGCTGGGACGACCTATGAAGAGTACGCTTTTATATACTGCGACGATGGTTTCAACATGAAGGGCAAGTCCTTGATACAGTGTCTTGCTTCTGGCACTTGGAGTGTTATAACCACCTGTGAAGAAGGTATGTATCTAATAACTAGCTCTAGTTTGAATTTCGTTTGTCAGTCGATGTCATGTCAGAAGAAGTCGCCATTGATTTAGCTTCAGTTGAGTTCTGTGCATACTTGAAACAAATAAAAAAAATGACAGTTGTGTGTACGAAGAAAAAACGCTGTCATTAATTTTTGTCATTATTTCTTTATCGCTGCATTTAAGATTTAGACAGAACCACTCTTCGTCCAGGTGAAACTACAGTAGCGCGTAAGAAACGAGTGCTGTGTAATAATTGAACTTAAATTTTTGTAGTGCATGGTTTGCCATTTTTTCCACACGTTTTACCGCATGTGCTGCTTTCTAGGTGAAATTCAGTGTAATTCATTATCCGCTGCATATACGTGCTTAACGAATGGGATACTAATAGTTTCGTTTTTATCTAAACATCTTTTATAGAAAGCATGTGTCATAAGAAATCGTAGACGACGTTAAATAATTGAATGTATTCAGAATAATATCCGGCTCTGACAGAATGAAGTAAACTGTTTTTGACGTACCGTTGCATGTGCGTGGTCTTCGTTACTCGTTCGTTATGGAGTGCAACCATATTTTGTTTTGCATGGCATTTCCGTAAAATATGTAAAACTGAGAATTAACATACCTTACAGTGGAATGGGGCATGTTTATGTTTTTAATACAAAATCGTATTAATTTCAGAAAGGAAAACAGAGTTATTTGAGTTGAATGACTGCATTGTTTTAATAAGTATTATCTTCACAAATCTTAATAGGCATGATTCCACAATGTGATCCGTGAAATCATAAATCATAATTTTCTGTATGCATGATGTGTACACATTATAGCTGGAATAGAAAAAAATGTGCAGCATGGATATTTATGTGTGTAGTTTACCATTCTATTAATATTATTTCTCATTATGTCTTGCTTTGCCATACGTCCCTGGTGATATCTATTAGTTAAATATCGTCCATAATGTTGGCTTAACATGATAACAAAAAAGCAGAACTATATACTGTGTTAGCTTGGTTATACGTATAAATGATGCGCCTTCATGTTCAACTTTAATGATGATTGTTTACGTTTAATAGGATATTAGTAATTGGTCATTAAAATTGCTGCCTTAGAATTAAGTGATTCCTAACATCAATATTGTGTTGTTTATTTCAGCTGATAAAATTCTTCAAAGTGACAAAACATTTGACTTCCGTAAGTTGTTTTATTTGATGTACTGTCTTGTAATTTAAATTTAATCAGCGCAACCAATTTTAACTCGCTAATCAATTTCCCTTAACTTTCAACACGGAAATGAATGGGCTATGAATGAAGATAAATTGGGCGTGTTTTGTCCTATTGTTACAATATTCCTGTATACCAGTTCATTGATAATGGTTCTTTTACAGAGACCGTGTTGATCTTCAGTCTCGTCATCGGCTTCCTGGTCCTTGTGGCTATCGTCATCGGATGTATCTGTCTCTACATGACCAGGTGCAAACGCAAAAAGGAAACTGTACGTTTTGTTTATTGCCTTTCGCATTATACTCTTGCACGTGGATGTATTGTGTTTATCTAGGTATTGGTTAATGAATGAAAACACAGATATAGTGTTTGAATCAAACTATCGTAAGCATAACACAAGGAAGAATTAAACTATTTATCTGGGAAATTCTTTTCTGCAGATTAAATACGTGGTTGTTTATTTACAGCCTGAACCTATCGAGGAAAATCTGTTTGGTCGCAGAAGTCGCCCAGATGGTTGGGTAGATGATGACGACTTCTACCCTGACGATTTGTTGGCACACCCACCTCCCAGCAGCCGGGGAGCTGTCCCGCCCTTGCATTTCGGCCATAGAAGTAACGTCGGCATTGTGCCTCCAATGACCAAGCAGTCAGTTCCAGACGATGTTCTTGCTGCTGTGGATGAAAATTCAAAACATGCTTCACCGTCCAAAGGCCCAGGCAAAAAAATCCTGCCACCTGTACCCGATGATGTGAGGCAGATGCATGCCAGCACGCTCCCAAATACCCGTCGAACATCGCCCGTGGAGAAAATGGTAGCCTTTGCGGAAATAAGTGCTCCATTCGATGAAATAGACGAGATTGCTAAAGCCAATCGACAAATTGAAGTCAATACCCTTAGCGCGAACCTAGAACAAACATTACTTAATACAGGTGATTCCTCTTTAATTCGGACATCTGCGCAGATCGAACCAAGCCTTAAAGGTAGCGCAACAAACGGCGCCATCCCAAAACCGTCTGCAGGTGGTATGAAGTCGACGGTAAAACCCACTCCCAAATTGTCGGATAAGGTACAAATGGCACGAAAGAAACTGAAGTCCACAAAAATGGTAAACAGTCCTAAAACAGCTAAGCCGGGTAAAGCAAAGACTGTTCTCCAGGTAAAAAATGTTGAACCGAAGAAATCAGATGCAAGTGTTAAGTCGGTTACCAGTGACGCCGAACACATCCGCAGCTTCGATGTTGCCCCTCCAATCATCATTCCAACATTAGACGCAGAACTGAGTAATGCTTCAGCTCAGTCGCAACACACTGAAACAGAAAAACACTCTGAAGAGTACAGACGAGATACTGACGATACTGACTCGAGTCCGATATTTACCAAGAAACTGCCAACACAAATGCAGAGCACACCGGATGATACGGCATTGGGTATCGGGCAAGCTGAGTTATATGATTTAGAATCCAGCAAGGTTTCACATGAAGAATCTTTCGATCAGCAAGTAAAAGATGATAAAGATACATCTGCAAGACCTCCGTCTGTGCACGTGTTGTCACCCAGTCCTGAGGCTCCACCAAGTCCTGTTGCATTAGTTCGGGACATCAAATCGCCAACACATACTGGCTCACCTGTGAAAACACTCCATGTGGTGGACGAAACTACTACAGAAAGCAAGCCAGCAGAACGTGCAGGTGTACATAGAACAGCGACCATATCCTCAAATGCTCCGCAGACCATGCCTTTAGTTGAAGATGTCCCGCATACGGAGATATCGCCATCAGGTTCTGAGAAAAACACCGAGTCCGATGGAACACTTGATAATACGCAGGACCCGTATTACTCGGACACATTTTCATCAGATACCGAAGAAGAACTTGCACCGCAAAAACCACCGAAACAGTTCTTTATACCGGAATCGCCAGATGTGCTGAGAAAAATGGCGTTTCAGAAAGCAGCCACAAATATAGAAGACAATGATGTAACAGCAGAGCAAAATGCTCGTCCCAAAACGGAAAAACCGCAAAAAGCGACCATCAGCCCTCATCGCAGTCGTGAGACTTCCCGTCTTCTGACTTCATCTTACGGTACTCGGCCAGCGGAATCCGTGAAGGTGTACAACCCATTAACGGACAATGACAAGGACGGGAAAAAGGCCAAAGAAAAGAAAAAGAAGGTTGAAGCGGTGAAGCGTGAATTAGAAAGGAAAAGGTCTGTGAGGCTGGGTGCAATGAGCAGTGTGTACGGCACTTCTCAGAGGAAGTAGTCGATATGTGATATAAATAACAAATGGGTAATTTAAATACCTTTATTCGTACTTTAAATACATTGAGTGGTAGTTTTATATGAAGCATAAACTTTAGACGCGTTTAATGTGTTTGCAAGTAGAAAAACACTTAAAATAGGACTTGCGTAGTTTATTTTCTAGAAAACTTAATACCCAATATCTGGCGTGTATTTTCCTAACAGCTGTGATAACCAATGTTGCCTTTCAATTGCTTTATCCGTCCAATTTTAAATGACATTTTAACCTTTTATTTTAATAAAATAAATGTATTTATTCGGAGTTCTGAGGTTTTGATGAATACATTTTTCTTATGATCGCCATGATAGTTGCAGCGGTCGGACTTTGACTGCAACTATGTGAAGAAATATCGCACGTTCAGTAAGATCCCAAACATCGTTCTGGAAAAAGCGCTGAACATTACAACATAATCCAGCACACTTAACGAATATTTTTAATTGTATGATTAATGTCGTAAGACATAATTTTACATTCTTTAATTATGACATATTCAGCATTTTGCTATCCTGTATTTTATTTATCGTATACCAATTCATACTAATTTTGTTATTGACCAAGGCAAGCAGATTTCGGTCAAATTAAACCACTATAAGTGTTGGAATCGCTTTGATTTAAACGGATTATGGATTTGACGCCAAGTAAAACGACCAAGAAACAGCGTGTGCGTACTTAATGTTTTATTTGCAAGCAGTTAAACTCAATTAAAGCTGACATTCAAACATGTTTAAACAATACCCAGACAAAGTTAAAACATGTGGATAATGAGATATATACCGATTTAATGACTTCAAAAATATATGTAACAAAATATATATTTATCATTACAAGGTACACATCTTTCATTATATATATATATATATATATATATATACGTTATTCATATATACGTTAAATATATATTTAATATTATTTCATAACAATAATTCTGATGTTATACGATAATTATCGATAAAAATAATACATAAACAAGACACTAACAAAGTTCACAAATACAAATTTGCGCTAGGCATCTTTGTGCCTGTGCTGCGAAATTAATGGAAGCAAGTTACAGCACAATATTAAAATAATGGAAGACACACGTTGGCAAAAAAAGAAACGCTAAAATGACAATGGGTATACTCGTACAAACTGAACTGCGAATATATAGTTAAATAAATCCCAAACATACGAAAAGCTGTCTGGTTTTGTTTGTCATGGATAATTGTAATGTAGAATATGTTAGAGAAAAACATACAATAGTACTTAGACGTTAATATATTAAAGTCTTTAGTTTCATAACAAAAGGCACATAAACATTTACAAGTGTTCAGACAAGGACGGAATATGTGTTGAAAAAGTTTCTTCCTTGAAAAATAAAATATAAAACAATAAAGAAACAAACTTCCTTAAGGAATAATTGCTTAAACATTAAATATCAATTATTTCCATCCAATGAAACTTGGTCGTTGTTTTCTCAAAACATTATACAGAAGTTAGAAGATAATTATAATGCAATGCTTTTTCTTAACTTTATACTTTCTACGTAAGAAATAGAAATATTTTTATAAAGTCGTATTTTAATCTAGAATTCAAGTACTAGTAGATAAAGTTTAAATAATAATATAAAAATTTTACAAACCGACATTTGACTATCAGTGTAAGACAATAATCAAATTCATGGTAATGTTAGCTAGTTTTCTATTCTTTAATGTAATTTTTTTTAACAATTAAACAATGAAAACATGCGCGTTAACGCATTTGATGAACATGTATTACCAACCCAAAAAAAAAATTCAAAAACAAAAAATAAGTGTGCTTTAGGATATTAAATTGAATGGTAAATAAATGCACAATTAAAAAAAAAGATTGTGCAAATACACTGTTCTATAATTTTATAAAATCAGTAAGCAAACGAAAACATAGTCCAAAGTAATAACACAAGCACTACAAAAATACCACACATATATTGGTTGCAAAGACAATTAGACGATTTCGGAAGAGATCCAGTACATATAATTATACCATTGACAATTTGTTTTAGTTACTGTTGTTTTTCCGGCCATTTTTGAAGCTTTGACACCACATACGCAAAAGACTCGACAGGCCTCATCAAGTTACGTAAATCTGTCCGTTCTAACTGAACAAAAAATCGGCTGTTTGTGACTGACTTCGCAACCTTTGTCAGATATTTGCGAATTGGCACCTATACATTGTATGCACAAATAAATCTTATCTATCTAAATTTATCCAAATCTAATCAATATTTTCGAAAACAAACTTATAGTCAATTGTGACCATGTGTTATGCAGCCAACAAACACCAGAAAATGAACCTACATATCTTCGACAACAAGTAGAAGCTGTCAATCAGTGTATCAAACGCAATAAACGAACGTGAATTTTTACTTCAGTTAAAAGAAGCTTTTTACGCTTCATTATAATTATAATGTAATAATTAAATCAGCCAATAATGCGTGGCATCTAGAATTCAAATTGCAAGATTAATATAATATGTATGTACTGGCAAAAATAAACTGCTCCTAATTCTTTGCAAATGTCTAGGTCGCAAATAGTTAATAACCTAGTTTTCATAAAAAAATAAACATGCAAGTATGCACATGCTTAATTAACATAAACATGAGCTAAGTGATTGTCAAACTTAAAATTACTTTATAAACAAATAAAAAAAAATACTTTAATAAAGAAAACAAAACAACAAAATCTGGTCAAACATATATTATCCATTAAATGTATCATTACGAAAAATTTGCATAACACACTGTGATAATTTTTCCATAAAACATGGAAACATTCACCTCTTGTGCTATTCTACAGGTCAAAAGTAACATTTTTTAATAACTGTGAACCATTAACATTAACAATTAACACAATTTATCCCCAATATGCTAATTACTGTTTTCATATATTCTCATATTATCTATTTTTAAATACTATATATTCACATCTAGCAAATAATGTTAATAAAAAACATACACAAATACATCTTCGACAATGATCACAATCATGGAATGTTAAATTTATCAACATGTATATACAATTATATCCACGGGTACACTACATAAAACTGTAACACAATACCTTTTCGATACAGTTTGCTTAGCTTTAGTGTGTAGCAGAAGCTGTTTTCCTAAGTCATGGTAACCAAAACATCTATATCTAGAAATTTCACATGAGTGACGAATATACCCCTACAATATGGCCTTGCCACAAAATTAGGGCATCCATTTGAAAGTAATGGACCGAAAGAAAATGCTTGAATTTGTGCATGCTTAACAGTGTATTTGGAAGTTCAATAGGAGTCACAACTCTGTCAACATGTAGTGGTTTATAAACAAGTCGAACTTCACCTGTATTCAATGATTATTTGAATATGTCAAACCTTTCTTGAGTAATCGTCCGGAAGCCATGAAAACCAACAGACCGACAAGCTCACTCCCATATACCCCCCTTAACTTTGTTTGTGGGGGTATAATAAATCTTGACAAGACAGGCCATTATGTGACATGTTCATGTATCAAAGCATGACAAGACAAGCAATTATGTGACATGTTCATGTATCAAAGCTAATGGTTGTCCTAAAATTAAAAGTGCAAAACATCTAATTCTTGTAAGATGAAAAGTTTTGCCACACTAGAAGTATTATGTTTACCTTATACTTCTAAATCCATCATATACAGGAGTACCTGTAATTGAAAGCAAATAACAACATACTCTGGATTGTTTTTATACAATCTAGGCGAATAAAAATATGTTAATAAAATATTAATGAACAAGATAAATAAGGTTAAAAAACAACAGTCAAATATACTATTGATCAATTTAACAGTACAGTAAAGCGTGCTTGTTCAATAAAACTACATTAACATTTTTAAAAGTTTTCATGAGTGCACTTAAAAAAAGGTTCATAACATAAATTACTAATATTCACACTTGGGCTGCAAGCGAGATACAGCATAAAACAACAAGTTAAAATGGCAGATATATACTTGGAACCCCATTTGATGTAGCAAAATTATGAATGGCAGTTTTTTTGTAAGAAATGGAAGACAACATGGAAAGAATTCCTGTTCAGGTTCTTATGCTAAAATTAACCTGAGCCCGTATTCCCAAAGCTCCTTAGAGAAAACTTAAGTAAATTCCTTACATTAATCAAATTCCTCAAGTCTCTGGCGGTTTCATGTACAGGTCTTTTTGCAGTTAAATGTTTCAAACTAGTAAATACTGCTTCGATGTTTCAAATTTTACCATTTTGTAAACTAAAATCATGGGATTGCACACAGACAATTTGATTTGAAATTTCCACTTAAGTACAATTTTAGTTTAGATTTCCCTTAGGAGCTTTGTAAATACCAGCCCTGGTCCCGTGTTTACAAAGGATCAATTACAGGATCAGGATCAGTCTTAGCTGATCTTGATTTTGTAGCTCAACTGGGTGGAATATCAAACATATTTTATTTTCGGAATAACTTTTCTTCTTGATAAAATCACATAATTATTTTTATTTCTTTTATTAAATTCTTTATATCAGACAGCAAATGTACCTTGCTAAGAGTTTAAAATCGTTTTTATAATATATATTGGACCAAGAATTAAAATTGATCCTGATTTTAGAGAACATCATTTTTTAGCCTGATCCTGAAATATGTGGCTCAAGTTCATCTTGAACCTGCAAATCAGGCTCAACTTGTTTTTTGAACGCGGGGCCTGGTTAATACATATTTGTTGACATTAGTTTTCAAGTATATGACAAAATAATCATTACAACTTGAAATGTTGTAAACTTCATGTGGATCTATTAAAATTCGAATTATAAAACATAGTAAGCTCATATCTGCAAGATATACAACACAGAGGAGAATGGGAGTATGACATAGAGTTATAGACAGTACATTAGTACAGAAAAAAATATTTAACCTGATGAGGCTTTGAAAAACCTATAACAAGAGCCTTGTGAACATTTTCTTAGCTGAGCAAATAAACTTAAATTTATATTTAAAAAAAACTTAGTATTCCACACACATTTATATCTGATCATTTATTGCTTTTGTTTGAAAACTAGCAATACATACAAAACTCAAAACATTGACATTAAAAACAATCAACAACTAGAATTGTCACATGAGTGACGGATATACCCCCACAATATGGCCTTGTCACAAAACTATGGCATCCATTCGAAAGAAATGGACAGAGAGCGAATGCTTTAATTTGTGAATGGTTGCAGTTTATTTGGAAAAATTTAATTTCAATAGGAGTCATATCTCTGTCAACATTTAGTGGTTTGTAACCAAAGTTGAACTTGATTTGTATTTTTTTATGTTAGACCTATGTACCAAAAATAATTTAAATATGTGAAGTCTTTCATGAGTTGTTGTCCATGTTTTTCGGGAATTTAAGTCAAAAAGGGGGGCCATAACTGTGTCAAAATTTAGTGGTTTGTAACCATAGTTGAACTTTAACTGTATTTTATAATGGTACACATGTGTACCAATAATTATTTAAATATGTCAAGCCATTCTTGAGTTATCGTCCGGAAATCATGTTTTTAGGGAATTTTAAGTCGAAAAGGGGCCATAACTCTGTCAAAATTTAGTGGTTTGTAACCAACATTTAGCTTCACCTGTATTCTATGATGTTATACATGTGTACCAAAGATTATTTGAATATGTCAAGACTTTCTTCAGTTATCATCCGGAAACCATGTTTTTAGGGAATTTTAAGTCGAAAAGGGGCCATAACTCTGTCAAAATTTAGTGGTTTGTAACCATCATCGAACTTGACCTGTATTCTATGATGTTACATATGTGTACCAAAAATTATTTGAATATGTCAAGCCTTTCTTGAGTTATCATCCGGAAACCAAAAACCAACAGACCGACAAGCTCACTGCTATATACCCCCCTAAACTTCGTTTGTTGGGGTATAATCACCGGGGAGGGGTTATATTGTCAATGCACAAGAGACAATATGATAACATATTTTATAACTTCAAAAACAGATAGCAATCTTGATTTTCTCATGTATTCCAATAAAATAATGGAAATTCCATCTTCACATTCAACACAGCCAAGAAAACATATTGACAAACAATTATTGTTGCATTGTTTAAACTGTTAAATAAAATAATGTTAAAGTAAGTGCCTGTATGTATTATAGAAGTAAAATCTTGCGTGTTGTCTTACAATAATAAATGTATTAACATTCTTATGAAAATAACAGCATTTAGTTTTGAGATCTTCTTCATTAATCCGCCACAAACAGCAGCAAGTTACTAAAATTCCAATGCGAAATTAAATCGGAAAAGTGTCGTCCCTGGGAACTGTACATTTTTTATATATTATAATCTATATCCTTACAAATGCCCTATAACAATACATCAGCTGCAGTAACTGATGGTATAGTAACAAGAGCTGTTGCCCCCTCTAGGTTAAAATAGCTAAACACGTTTATTTTAGATAATCAAGGGCCATAACTCCACAGTGACTAGGACGATTCGGTTGATTATCAAGCTTAACCGAGATAATATGCCCACAAAGATTTTCACCAAATTCGGTGAAGATCGGCTATGAACTGTTGGACTTAGAGAACGGAAACTGCTAAAACAACCAAGTTCAGATAATATCAGGGCCATAACTCCACAATTACTGAGGCGATTTGGCTGATAATTAAACTTGGCCAAGATATTATGCCCACAAATGTTCATGAAGTTTGGTGAAAAGTTTAAGACGGTTTTAGTTTTAGGATACATTGATGCATGTATCTGCCAATTTTTAAGAAAATCTCTTGTATGATAAAAATGATACTGTTCCAAGTCAGATCTTGGTCAATTTGTGTCTTTATTACATAATGGTACGTCGGGCATTCTACCCAAGTCAAAAACACAATACCAAAATCACAATGCCAACATATCAGTAACAGAAAATGCCACACAATAACCCGTGATAAAAACATGAACACTCAAAGTTGATCCAAACTTAACTCATGAATTTGAAATGGCTGCTTAAAGATAAAGATAGCATTCTCTACACATCTGCCTCCATTTTCAACATTTCCCGCGAGTCCAGACTATCACAGAAGATCTCCGTATCGTCATCAAAGTCTTCCTCACTCTGCCTCTTTATCAACGGCACCATTCCGATATCATTTCCATTATCACACTCAATATCACAGTCTAATTTCACCGAATCAACATTATCACCATTTCCACCGTTATCACAGCCACTTGTGCTAATGCTTACTGTCACGTGGTCCACTTTCACTTCCTCAGTTTTATCTGAAACATCTCCATGTATCCGAGTGTCAGCTTGCCCAGTCATCTTTGAATGCAGTTCACAAGCTTGTGCCTTTTCAAATGCTGATGTGTAGGAATGTGTCCGTTCTTTGCTCGATGATATTGCTGTGGTGGTTTCTGACTGGTCAATACTGGTTTTGACATGTGTGGTTTTTCCAGAGGATCTGGTTTTTGCTCCAGCCTCTGGTCTGGTCCTACCAGGTTGGACCTGAAGTGAACAAGAGATATAGAGGATATTTGTTGATTTGGGTGAATGATCATATTTTATTTCATGAGTGGTCATGTAAAACATATGTTCACGAGTGGCGGAGCCACCAGTGAAATACAAGCTTTCTATAACCACAGATGAAAATAAAATATGATCTTACAGTGAAATCCCCACGTTGTCTTTTTATTTCATGCTAAATGGATGATACATTTAAACAAGAAATGTCTTTAAAACAGACAATCGGCGTTGAAAGTAATATTGAGATGTCATTTAACGATTACCTAAACAGACGGCCAAGATGATCGGTTACGTGACTTCTCAGATCCCAGATTTTTTGATCTCCACCAATATTAGGGGACTTAGTGGACGCCAGATTTTTCGGACACTATAAGGAAACTTCTCGGACCCAAAAGATAATTTGGGATAAATTTATAAATTTCAAAATTAAATAGAATTATAATTAATATATATGCAGTGAATAAACCAATCATACAACTCCATGTTTCCACCAGTGATATATGAATAACCAAAATAAAATAGGTTAACATAATTGTTATCTGAATTTGTCAAGCCAATTTAACAAATTAACAATGTAAGAAAATAATTTCGGGAATTAATTAAAATTATTATGTATCAGACAAATCTATATAGTTATTTATAGTACCGGTAATATACCATTCATGTTAGTTATCTAATATAATAACGATTTGAAGTCAAATAAGCATTTATACTGTGTATATCCCAATAAAAAGCAATCATCAGGGAACATTCAGCGGTTTTTGAAATGTTAAGACTTTATTTTTTGACAACGCAAACATAAAATATCATTAGACTATGACGATTTTAAATTATATCAGTAGAAATATGATATATCAAGGGTTCCTGTGTATAATTAGTATTGCAAATTGTGTATTCATGCTACGCGAATAACAATTCGACATATTCCGAATCTTCTTTCATAACATTTTATCTATAGAAAATGTAGCATCTTTTTACAGATTAAATAGCATCTACTGGAGAAGTTGATAGAAAGATGCAATTATAAATAATCGTTAATAAATCGTAACCACAATTTTTAATCAAATTAACAGTAAGTTTATAATATAAATACCACATTTATTAAAAATTTTAGATTTATGATTCTCTGAACGCTATTATTTATGCATGTACGAGTATATTAACACAGCTATACAGCCGTTGCTAGCTACGCGCGCTATTTTTAGGATGCCACTACTTTTTGTGGAATGCGATGAACTCGCTAGAATCAATGGGCTACTTGGAACGGTAACTCTGTGAGTGAGATTTATGCATGGGAACATTGCACAATTGCTATTTATAGAGCGTAACGCTTATATAAATGTAGGCTAAACAAAATAGTTATTTCGTTACGTGAATGAATATATCATTCTGTTTATGGCATACAATGAGCAAATACAGTCATAATTAGCCTCAGTTCTAGAGTATACGCGAGGATATGTTTATAACTTCATTTTAACTTCTTATGTAAACAATTATTTAAATGTTTATTCCCCAAAAGTATGCAACAGTTATTGGTATACGTTAAACCATTGTTTGAAGTTTGCATTCCCTAGAATTAGAAAATTTGCCCAATTCTATTGGCATTCAATTTTCCCGCTGCATAATTATCGCAAGAAAATCTGGGTCAAAAGTGATCTTAGACAGCTACACCGAAAAATGTGCGAGATATGCTGAACAGGAAAAAGTTGGTGTATTCTGACGTCATCTTTATGACATAATGATTCTAAAATTGTCGCTCACTGTTGTGATGGGAAAATAGTGCCATACTTTCTGCGTTGTTGTCGCTTAATTGCATATTTATTGAACTTTATTATCTGTTTACTATTGTTTAAAAGGCCAATGTTTACACTGGCGATTAGGTTATTCACATACTTTCAAAAAATAAAAATAAATCAAAGTAAAAGTAGTTCCATATAACCCAGAGTGAAATGATCAAATGTTGTCATTTCACTCGACCCAGAATGAAATGATCAAATGTTGTCATTTCAATCGACCCAGAGTGAAATGATCAAATGTTGTCATTTCACTCGACCCAGAGTGAAATGATCTGCTTATCATTCACTAGTATTCTTAGGCACTCATTCACCGCATAGCATGAAATAAAATGGGAGGATTTACATTAATCTGCATACATTTATGTATGTTATTAAAACAACAGCAAAATTGTGAGGGGCAATTGCAACCTTGCCTCATCAGCATATCAAGGGGCAATAACTCTGATGTTTCTGGCCCAAACATGCTTATAATCAACTTCACCTGTAATCTTACGTTCATAGACAAACAGTGCACAATGGGTGAAGATTGGATGAAGAATGAAGTCTCTATCCTGAACAATGTCCATGTTTGAATATTTTTTTCAAAAACAAATGGCTATAAATCCGGTGTTTCTGACCGAATTTTGCTTATATTCGACTTCACCTTTAATAGGGGAAGATCTAGAATGACAAAAGGTACAGGGAGCTGCTAAAACAGAGCAAGGTGGACATCCGGACCAGATGTTGATATTTATAATAGTTGCTAAATCGAGGGTATTTATAAGTCAAATGCATGTAAATAAGGTTTTTAAGCATGTTCTTATAGACATTTGTCATTGAATATTTACAAAAATATATTAAATTTCAAACAATATTCAACATTTCTCTGTTGACCAGCCCAGAGGGGCAGCAGAGGTGATCAAAAAAAGGAGCAGGGTGCAGCACCCTGCTATTTCGCTCTAGATCTTTCACTACCATTAAATTTATGTTCATAGACAAATTGTGCAAGATTGGTGAAGATTGGATGAAATATGAAGCCTCTATCCTGAATAATGTCCATTCTGGTTGTTTATTTTCACACACAAAGGGCAATAACGCCAGTGTTTCTGGCCCAATTTTGTTTATATTCAACTTGACCTGTAATCTCGTGGTCATTGACAAACTGTGCAAGACTGATGGAGATTGGATGAAAAATGAAGTCTTTATCCTGAATAATGTCCATTTTTGTATATTTGTTCATCAACAAAGGGCAATAACTCTGATGTTTGAAACATGATCTGCCCCATTTTGGCGTCTGCTGCGATCTGATGATCATACACAAATTGTGAAAGATTGGTTAAGATTGGATGGAAAATAAAGTCTATATGTTGGAAAAAGGAATTGTTGCATTTTTTTGCATGAAAAAGGGGCAATAACTCTGGTGTTACTGGTGTGATCTGGCCCAATAACAATCCCGTCAGAGATTTTATGGTCATACACAAACTGTGCAACTTTGGTTAAGATTTGAAAAAAAAGTGAAGTCTCCAGCGTGAGAACGAAACAAACTGTTGACGGCACAAGGAAGACAGACGACATACGACAGCTCAGGTGAGCTAAAAATGTCTAGATACACCTGGATAACGCAACCTATGTCTCAGCGAGAACAATAACTCAGTAATAATGGGTAACTTTTAAATGACTAATGACTGACGCTGGAGATACAATTGTTGGATGCTTTATAATGTTTAAAATCCACCACATGTGAATGTTTTCACATACTGGCATAAATATTTGCAGCCGACGTAATAATTTAAAAAGCTTCTTACTCAGACATTGCAACTAGTTGAAAATAAGAAGAAAACTAAAATATCTGACGTTAATTAGAGGATTCATGGCAAAGCGTGTCCGTATAATATTTATGCGGATACGGATATATGGAAAAGCGGCCGAAAGCTGCTGTATTTTTAAATCTGAAATATCTGGTTTAAAGAAAGTGCAAGCTAACTCAACCTCTTTTTTTTCAATGAAATATTCAGTTTGTGACAGCATTTGATCGGGTTCAATACAAGTAGTGATGGTTTAGGCATGTTTCAACCGTTAAGGCATGACTACACAAAAAAAACGCACATTTCCTGCCCATCTGGTGTTCAGTATCTTTAACTATTATCAAAGGATTAACCTCCATTCATTTAACTATTATCAAAGGATTAACCTCCATTCATCCATAATCACAAAGAGTTCACAAGCTTTACCACATGCTGGTTTGTGTAAAATAGGTTAACAGTAAAATATGCGATATTTGAGTACACTGATTGGATAAAACGCTACATAAATTTGCACGATTCAAATTTGTGGAAATGTTAATTCTAGGTTAGTTTTTAACATAGGCAAGTTTAAATAGCAAGATCTAGACAAGAGCTGTCGGAGGACAGCACGCTACGCCTTTACTTGTACTTGTCAGAGTTACTGGCACTTAGTCTAAAACAAACTGTTTGGATAGTAAGGGCAATTAAATTAAACAAAGTTAATTTCGTTCTCAAGTTCCTGAGTGGAAAGCATTTTTCTTATTTTCAAACAAGTGACCTTGATCTTGACCCCACCCACCCCATATGCAATCTCATGCAATGATTCGCTATGCGATTTGTTAATGAGTTATTGAGCAAAACAATTTTTCATTCTATTTTTAGTGACAGTGACATTAACCTAACCCAACCCGCCCCAAATCCCAAGTAAAGTATTGCTTGAGATACTACGTTATGAACATTCATTCTCGAGTTAAAGAGTGGAAATCAAAAGTTGACGCACCCACCCCACCCCACCGCCTTGTGTGTAAAATTTCTAAGCGTAAAAAGGCCCATAATTTTGACAAATTTCAAACTAGAGTTGGCCTCTGGGTTCAATTTAATATAGGGAATACATGAAATCCTTCATGCCATTCCTGAGAAACTAGCTTACCAAAAAGCTTTAACCAATCCAAACAGCTTACATAAGTATAACTTTTTAGTGTAAAGAGGCCCAAAATTTTGACAAATTTCAAACTACAGTAACCAAACTTAGTTTATTGGTTCAATTTAAGATGGGGAAGAAATGTTTTTGAGTTTGAATGAAATCCCACAAGCCATTCCTGAATAACTAGCTTACCAAAAAACTTTAACGTAGCCCGGATGCAGACGCCAACGCCGGTGCGAGTACAAAAGCTTGCCTTTTCTTCGAGAAGTCGAGCTTAAAACTTTACAAATAGTCTACACCTTAACAGTTTGGGCACCTGAACTTATCATCATTCAACACTTACCAAGCAATACAATTAGCCTATCACTCTCTATATATGAGGCGTGTCGTGGGAAAACCGGGCTTAATGCATGTGCGTTAAGTGTCATCCCGGATTAGCCTGTGCAGTCCGCACAGGCTAGATCTAATCTGGGACAACACTTTCCATCTACAATGGATTTATGTTTAGAAGAGACTTCAATGAAATAGAAAATACCATTAAGCCGGTTTTCCCACAGCACGCCTCATATCGATGTTAAAATATGAAAGAAAGCATGATTACACAATAACACAAAACGCATTAAATGATGCCATGAAAATAAGATAAGAATAATAGGGCCATGATGGTCCAAAGCGCTCACCTGAGAACTGGCACACATGAAGACCATACTGTTGTGACAGGTTTGAAAATTAAGGTATCGGAACAAAACACATGTTTCCGCAAAGGGGGATAGGATCGGTTTGATTTAAAACATCAGTTAGTGCAATGATCTAACTTAAAGTACGAGTTTGGTAGTGGATGTGCGGTGTTTTTGCTTATGTTTCTCAAATCATTTTTCTCAATATTCTTACCTGACCCCTTTTCAATAAGTCAGAGACAATTCTGGAAAATGCAGAAACAGTAGATTTTGATGTCTTTTTGCAGACAATTTTGGAGAACTAGTTGCAATGCGATAATTGCGATTGCTGTGCTATAAGGGTCAAGTTTTGCTTTTTCTGTGATAACTTTCTGATGATAAATGATGTTAATGCAGGCTCTGAAGCCATCAATGTACATGTAGCATGTACAAATAACTTCATGTCAGGTTTGCAATTGTTGGAAATCAAATTTAATCAATCAATTTTTATGGTCGTAAGCAAACTGTGTAAGTTTGGTCAACATTGAATACAAAATCTTGTTTGCAAGCCAATCACTGATAACTTGTTGATGTTGTTTCCACACACAAGGGGCAATAGCTCCGGTGTTTCTGGCTTGATCATGCTTATATTCCACTTCATCTGTAATCTTACGTTCATAGACAAACTGTGCATGAATGGTGAAGATTGGATGAAAAATGAAGTCTCTATCCTGAATAATGTCCAAATGTGCATAATTTTTTCACAAACAAAGGGCAATAACTCCAGTGTTTCTGGTCCGATCTTGCTTATATTCGACTTCAACTGTAATTTCATGGAAATAGACAAACTGTGCAAGATTGGTTAAGGTTGGATAAAAAAGTGCAGTCTCTATCCTGAATCTTGTCCATTTTTGAATATTTTTTTATAAACAAAGGACAATAACTCCGGTGTTTGCACCACGATCTGGCCCATTTTTGGCATCTGCTGAGATCTGATGGTCATACGCAAACTGTGAAAGTTTGGTTAAGATTGGAGTTAAAATAAAGTCTATGTTGAAAAAAGGCATTTTTGCACTTCGTTGCATGAAAAAGGGGCAATAACTCTAGTGTTACTGGTGTGATCTGGCCCAAAAACAATCCCGTCCGAGATTTTATGGTCATACACAAACTGTGCAAGTTTGGTTAAGATAAAAAGTGAAGTCTCTGAGAACAAAACAAATTGTTGACGGCGCACGGACGAAAAACGACAGACCACGGCCAACGCAGGAGAGGTCCCTTACACCAATAGCTCACCGAGCACTTTGTGCTCAGGTGAGCTAAAAAGACAAATAGATGTTGTTACACTACACATGTTAGCTAAATCACACAATCAATGAATAAAGCCCAGTTCATTCAAAGGGAGTATATTTTGTCATGATAAAGGGACATAAGGCAACCTTGAGTTTCTTGCCCCTGGCGTACTGGCAGTACTCCCCGATGCACACGGCCAGCATGATGCCCAGGTAGAAGATGAACGTCACAGAGATCGTGATGGCCGCGATGAGGCCGGGACTCAAACTGGCTTTCTCTGCAATGGAAATGTTGGGAGTCAGTAATGTTAAATAAACATGTAGTGCAGACCAAGCAAAAACAAGTGAGGTGTGTCGTGGGAAAACCAGACAAAATGCATGTGCGTAAAGTGTCGTCCCGGATCAGCCTGTGCAGATCGAGGACGATACTTTCCACTTTAATGGTATTTTCTGTTTCAAGGAAGTCTCTTCTAAAAATAAATCCACTGCAGGCGGAAAGTGTCGTTCCAGATTAGCCTGTGCAGACTGCACAGGCTTATCCGGGATGACACTTTACGCATGTGCATTAAGCCTGGTTTTCCCACGACACGCCCACTTTAGTACACCTAAAACAAATATTTCACTTGGTGCCACTGAGATGGTTGATGTCGAGATTCAAAGCAATTTTATGGCATAATTTGGGAAGTATAGTAAGATTTACGCAAAACAAACATATTCCGCGACATGCGAAGCTTGGGCGATTAAGTCAGAGGCGGCGTAGACTTGTGTACAGCTATCAGTTGTACACATTCTCGGAGTGACTCGGCATGCTTGTGTTGTGGTAATCAGCTAACACTCTGATAAGGCTCCAGATAAGGTTTTATGCTAAAGGGTACTGTACCCCCTGATGTCTTTTGTCAAAGGGTATTTTACTCGCTGACTATCAGCTTTAAACTTAAAGGGTACCAGTATTTGAAAATCATAAAGGGTATTTTCAGAGCTTTAGATAGAAGAGGGCTAAAAAGGGTATTTCAGTCCCATGATATTAAGTGGGAAATATATAAATGTGATATTGTAAATTACTAGTAGTGTTTAATTTAGAAACATTTAGAACATTAAGAAATTTGATTGCAAAATGATTAATTTTTTTAACTTAAAACGTTTTTGGCAAGATTTTCAATGTTGACCAGTAGCCCCACTTTAATTTTCTAAAGGGTACCAGTACATTCTACTTACAATATCTTAAGGGTATTTGCAAGATTTTAATGGGTATTAACACAAATACCCCTCATATCTGGAGCTCTGAGTACAGGTCAAGCAAAACTATTATCTGATCTCAGTCAGAATCATGTTCAATGCAAGTTATTACTATGCAAGTACCATAAATCTGTGATAGTCCAAAGTTTTTCATTGGTTTGGCAAATGTTTCCTTGTTAAGTTTAATGGGGCAGTGTTCCGGCGAGGCCGCGAAATTGCGATTTTATCGCTTATTTTTCACAAATGTCGCCAAAAAAATGGTCTAGTAGCGATTTTTGTCGCATACAAAATTTCATGGGACGAATCGTCAAAAATGCGAAAAAAATTCGAAGTGTACCGAGTACGAATCAAACATCCGATTGAGGTCTGCTTTCTGATTGGTTTAATTAAATATGGCACTACAATCTTAGCCAAACGATAACATAATACGTTCGAGGTTTTTCTCCGTATTGAAGAGTATTCGCTCTGTTTTCCAAGATGGAGTCTTCTGCTGCGTCTCCTAAGAAAAAAAGCCTCGAATGTTATATTGAGTAATTTCTCCTCGCAAAACATCAAAACATAAGAGTTTGTTGGTAATGATACGAGTCTGACCGTCGCTTCGCATGCTGCCTGCAGCCCTATTAATAAAGCCGGTGACTGTCTAGAAGTTTGACAGAAACTGAAAGTGACAGTGTCACGAATTTGACGTAAAAACCTGAACGAAAATTCCAAAATAATTGGTTTAAACAGCACAGTTGGCTTGCCTATAATGTTGAAGGAAATTTTATGACACGTTCACTTTTTATTAAGCACAAAAAGAATAACGTTTTTCCATTGAAAATCACTAATTTTAAGATTATTAGTTATATCTGTTATTTGTGTTGAACAGTTTATACAATTTTAAAAAATAACATTAAATGTGTTTCTAATGTTAACTGCTGTTGGTTAAACTCATACCAACCACTAACACTTATACAAGACACAACTAGTCAAGGTAAATAAATATTGTTATTAATTTTATCATTTGTAGCAAATTGTACGTGTATTTTGTTTGTTTCTCAAAAAAATTGGAAATGTCCCCAATTTTTCATGAGCTGTGAGACAAATGTCTCACCTTACGTGATACCTCGCCAGAACACTGATGGGGCATTCATTGTATCAACGGTAGGTCAACAATGAAACATTTGCAAAAATGAACTTCATATTGAAGCGTTGTTAAATATGAGTGTCTTCTTTCATTAAACATTTCAAAAACACATAATTTTTTATACGTAAACAGTGGTCATCAATGACACATTTGTTGGCGCAGGATAATTAGTAGCAGTAGTAGTAAAATTAATATGAATGAATTGTACATTAAGTACAGTGACGCGTATGTGCGCCATCGATAATCACATTGCATAACGTAGCAACTTTTCATTGCATTGTGCAATTTTGAAGGCCTGAGTTAGATTATCCTACTGAAACTGTGTATCCTAAAAAATATTTTTTCTGTGTAGATATTTTTTCTTAATAACTCCATAAATATTTTTGTGGCAACTCGAAAAATTAATTCGATAAAAAAAAAACCTTTAATGTCTTGTAATTATTTAAAAAAGTGAATGTGTAATAACAGCATTTTCCAAACTTATAATGAGGCGCGTAGTGGGAAAATACACTCCTACATATGTACATGTATGTTTCATTACAAACAACAGCTTTTACGTACATGCAGATCAATAAATCCCAGACCAGACATACCGATTTAAGAGAAGGCTCGTTAGATGGATACAGAGTTCTTTGAACTTGTGTCGTGAACTCAAGACCCGACTCACTCGATTTAAATCTAACCTAACGAAATGTGAAATAAATATTTGTGGCGCGTCGTGACAAAACCGTACTTAATGCATATGCGTAAAGTGTCGTCCTGGATTAGCCTGTGCAGTCCGCACAGGCTAATCCGTGACGACACTTTCCGCACATGCATTAAGACCGGTTTTCCCACGATTGACAATTTAAACAATGTTATACAAAACAAGAGGCACACATGTGCCTGTATCGCTCTACTGGCTTATTCAGTATGGCGAGTCAGAAACGAATAAGGAAAGAAGGCCCATGTCCAGAGGCCGCCATGCTTTTGTAACGACATAATTTAAAGTATTTTGGTAGTTGACCACCTTAGGAAGTGAAATTATTTTGAAATCCAAGCCCTGGTTTCTGACATGAAGATTTTCAAAGTTTTAAATATTAGGCCATATTAGAACAATAGCCCCACCCCCTGGCAACCATTTTTTTACAAACCAGAACCATTTGAGCATCTTTGGTACACCCTAGGACCATTTCTGTGAAATTATTTCGAAATCCAACCAGTGGTTTCTGACAAAAACTTTTTCAGTTTTCAATATAGCCATATCAGGTAAAATTGCCCCGCCCCTCCTGGTGGCCATGTTTTTACAACGGAACCTAACCATTTGAGCAACAATGGAAGAGAACCATCCAAGGAACATTTCTGTGAAATTATTTCGAAATCTAAAGAGTAGTTTCTGACAAGAAGATATTCCAAATTTTAAATACAGCAATATTAGGAAAAATGACCCCACCCCATAGCACCCATGTTTTTCAATTGACCCAACCGGAACAATTTGAGCAACTTTGGTAGAGAACCACCCAAGGAGCATTTCTGTGAATTTATTTCGCAATTCAACCAGTGGTTTCTGACAAAAAGATTTTTCAAAGCTTTCAATATAGCCATATAAGGTAAAATGGCTCAGCCCCACTGGTGCCAAGTTTTACAGCGGAACCTAAACATTTGAGCAACTTTGGTAGAGAACCACCCAAGGAACATTTCTGTGAAATTATTTTGAAATCAAAACAGTGGTTTCTGACAAGAAGATTTTTCATTTTTTCAATATAGCCGTATCAGAAAAGTTGGCCCAGTCCGGCATGGCTGTGTTTTTCAATGGAGCAGAACCATTGGAGCAACGCCGGTAGAGATCCACCCAAGGACAGTTCTTATGAAATTATTTACACTCAAATACATTACTCAGTACACAATTATTTTACAAGTGATGCAGCCAGTAATACTAAATTCTGGCAAAATCCTTTAACTTATACTCAGCAGCTTGAATGAGCCTACCTTCACCATCCTGCTGTGTAATGGTAGAGTTGACCACGACCAACGGATCAACAGACATTGGTGGGTGGACGATAGAAGCTTCTCACACATGTGGACAAAGGCTTGGATTTCTATGGTCATTAAACACCTTTAAAATAGAACAAAATTGAAGTAGTCAAGAATAATAGTACTTGGTTTAAGTTGGTTATGCATATAGTGATATAATGAACACTTCTGAATCCAAAAAGGCTTGTCACAGGATGTGACATATGCCCCCAATGCATATGCTTGTCAGAGGAAGGCAAGACAATGTCAGAGTACAATATTACATGTATGCCCTGGACAAATATTTTGAGATTTCAGCAACACAGCAGTTTGTTGTTGTGACACACTGCCTCATAATGATATTCATTCCCACCAAGTCATTACATTCCTTACATGTAGGCAAAAATGATGCTTCCTACAAAAAGTTCATTCTAATATTTGAGCTTTTAAGTGTGACCTTGGACCCACAAACCTTGACAGCGGAGCATGTAAGTGGTATGTGACACATCATCTGGTAGTGGGAAAAAAATAACCTGAAGCAATATAAAAATCCTTCAAGGCTTTTGGAAGTTATAGAGCAGAAAGAAAATTCCTTGACATTTGACCTTGAATTGTGACCTTGACCTTTGACTGAGAGTTGTACACTACACATGGGACGAGCATGGGAGTTGTATGCGACACATTGTCTGGTCATAGAGAATAATAATCTGAAGTAACATTTAAATCCCTCCAGACATTTAGAAGTTACAGAGCGAAAACGAAAATTCATGACATTTGACCTTGATTTGTGACCTTGACCTTTGACCGACGAGTATGGGAGTTGCACTCGACACATCGTCTGGTCATGTGGAATAATAATCTGAAGTTATATTAAAATCCATCCAGGCGTTTACAAGTTATGGAGTGGAAACAAAAATTCATGACATTTGACCTTGAATTGTGACCTTGACCTTTGACCGACGAGTATGGGAGTTGCACGCAACACATCGTCTGGTCATATGGAATAATAATCTGAAGTTATATTAAAATCCATCCAGGCGTTTACAAGTTATGGAGTGAAAACAAAAATTGAAACAAAAATTCACGATATTTGACCTTGAATTGTGACCTTGACCTTTGACCGACGAGCATGGAAGTTGTACGCGACACATCTTCTAGTCATGGGGAATAATAATATGAAGTTATATTAAAATCCATCCAGGCATTAAAAAGTTACAGAGCGGAAACGAAGTCTGGACGGACCCACCCACCCACGCCTTGCACCCACCCACAGACGGACGGTGTGACTACAATATGCCCTCCTGCGGTGGCATAAAAATTTCTTCATGCGCACACACTTGCCTTGAGCCCAGGTTTCATTACTACGGAAGTTATCAAAATTAATTTAAGCAGTAGCCTTAAAAATTATGCTGTAGTATATAAAAATTGGAAATTTAATTCAGTTAGCCCAAGTTTAAAATTTAACTAGATTGTATTTAATTATTCAAATTGGAAATGACTCAAAGAATGACATTCGAAAATACAATATTATATAAATATTATTAATATTCTAAACAGCAACTTCCAGTAAACTTAATTTAACAAGATGAACAAACCAACATTTATTATTCGTACAAACACTATTAATTAAAAGTCTAACAGGTCTGTATGCAAACTAACCAGCAGAAATGCACTCTGTGAGCTGTCAACAAAACGTGCTGTCCTGAAATCTGCTTCCTGGAGATTTAACTGGAAACAACATAAAGTATGCAGTTATTACCCCATGTGAGGCTGACATGTCATAGAACAAATCAGTACCAACATTCATTAACAATTCATTTTGTTAACAAAATACATACAAAATATGTTTGTTTCAGGTTACCCGACCTACCCTAACAAAATGCCCCATCCCTAAACATTTTATTGAGTCTGTCAGATTTTATTTTATTTTTTGATTTTTCGCCATTTTTAACAGAATTTCAGTCATATCACGGCGGTCAGTTAACCTACAAACACTTTTCCAGGGCAAGCTTAGCCGATACTTATGCCAGTAACTGACAACTGCCCTGCTTGAATCAGAGGTACGGGGAGGATGGCTTGCTGTAGAAATAATTGTTTGACCAATCCCAAAAGAAATTATCCCCGGATTTACAGTCCCGACTTAATAAGTTTTATTTACCTGTTTCCAATAATTAAATGTTTTTTTGGATAAATAAGCATTTTGTTTTGATAGCATCCACTGAAAAAAAATGTTTAAGGATATTACCAATATGTTTTCATATAGTTTCAGAATCCTAAAGTTGACCAATTTTTGTGTGCATGTAACCTGAAAAAAAAAAAAAAATTTTTACACCTTGGTAATAAAGCCAAATATTGGATACAAAAACAGCGCTGAAAGGCTTACAGAAGTTATTTCCTTAATGCGAGACGGTTATTGTACCGAAAGCGTGTGAATTATGTAGACTTTACCCTGATACTTCCTGAGTCCTGACTGGAAATTTTGTGCCACAAGTGAATAACATTTGTCATTATTATTCATCAAATTCAATATACATGTATCAATGATTTACCTATTCAAAGTGTCTTTCTTATTTTATTCTTACATAAAACAATTGTGTGTCATTGTTGAAAATTGCACCCATTTTTGTTTAACTAATGCAATGAATATATGAGGCGCGTCGTGGGAAAACCGGTCTTAATGCATGTGCGTAAAGTGTTGTCCCGGATTAGCCTGTGCATTCCGCACACACTAATCCAGGACGGCACTTTCCGCCTACACTGGATTATGTTTAAAAGAGACTTTCTTGAAACAAAAAATACCATAAAAGCAGAAAGTGTCGTCCCGGATTAGCCTGTGCTGACTGCACAGGCTGTTCCGGGAGAACACTTTAAGCACATGCATTAAGTCCGGTTTACCCACGACGCGCCTCATATTATGGTGGAGGGTATTACCCCTCCAGGGCTTTCATTAACTTTTGAAAACTGGAAGTTTGAACTTCCATGGCTGCAATTCTGGAAGTCCTGTGACAAAAACTGGGAGTAAATTACTCCCAAACTTCCCTGAATGGAAGCCCTGCCCCTGTATTAAGCTTTGGGCAGTAGTTAAAACGACAAACAAATACTTTTTTATCTGTTTAAGTCAGTGAGTTTACTGTATTTTCCAATTAGTTCAGATGGAATTCTAGTTCAATTTATCCTAACATGTCATTAGGAGTCATTTATTTCATGCTGGTGTAATGTGACCCAATTAAAATTGGAGACGGGTATTACCGGTGTATTGTTTTTAAATTCTCTTTTAAAAGGTCCTAGCGACAGTCGCCTTAAAACTAAAATACATTCTGGTACATCATTCAATATGGAATGAAGTGTATAAGATTTTCAAAATACATGTACTTTATTTAATTGAAAAATCCTGACAGCTACTGATATACCCCTAAAAACTTTGTTTAATTTGTATATCATTAAAGCAATATTAAAATGATACTAAAATTTTGTTAACGATGATTTTTTGTTTTTGAAATCAAGATAAAGAAATCTATGAGGGCAGAATGTATAATATTCAGATGCCAATTTACATGAGCTATAGTGGATAATTTGGTATACACCAGCAATATACTTACACCTGTAATACAGTCCACCCCTATAACTTAATAATAAGCGTATTTTATTTTCTGTTTTATGGGTAAATTCGGGTAAGTACGGACGGTCGGATAACTTCGGACAAATGCGTTAGTATATCGACTCTTCTACATGTTTTCATGTTACTTGTAATGATTTTAACTTAATTTAGAAGAGTAACCCGTCCCTTATACAACAGTCTTTGCGAAATTGCCGGTCCGCCGGTCCTGACCGGCAAAATTGCATTTGGACCGGCATGTTTTCTGAAAATGTCGGTCCGGGCGACCGGCGAAATTTTAAATTGTTCCGAAAAATGCAATGGGAAAATACGAAATAACCAAAAACTTGATTGACATGTTTACACTCTGGAAGATGACGTCACACGTCTAACCGGTGAGTACACAACGTTTTCTCAATGTAATTACCGAAAATATCAAGGTTACATTATACTTATTTGAAACCTTAGCAAATGTGTAAAGTCGATAACATTTTGCGCGCCATGACCCCTCACAACCAAACTTAAAAATTTATTAATAAAAACATTTTACAGGTCATACGAACAAACTACATTTAGCAAACATTTAAGTAATTTAATATATCATTTTCTTTTTGAATATTCTACATGAACTTGATAAATTTAATAGTGTATCATAACCTTAAATTTTATGTTCGTTTCTTTTCTACTTTTCATCAAATTGGTTTGTCTTTTGCAAAACGCTATTTCATTGGATAGTTTATCATTCTTAGTCCAATTAGATTATCTGTAACAAATTTCTGTTGTTGTTCCAAGATGTCGTTTTTGCGATATTACCCTGGTGCAGCACCAGGTAAAAAACAAAAACTAACTGACGATGAAAAGAAAGAAAAGGCTAAAGAATACGAATCTAGAAGGGTGGGCAGGTCATTCCAGGATCGTTGGAAAAACGGCAGGGATTGGTTGGAATATGATAAAGATCAAAATAAAATGTTTTGCAAGTTCTGTAAGGCGAATCAACTGTGGGGCCAGTCGTAAGCTTTGAGAAACAAGTCGAAAGCCTGTGCGATGTCGATGATGAACTGGATTCTCTTGAAAATGATGACGAATGCATAGACTTTCAAAGTGAACTGTTAAATGCTGACAAACTGCTCACCTGTACTTCCAATGATTAAGCAAATATTAAGCATCACAGTCCATCAAACTCTAACACTAAAGAAAACTAACACATTATACTATGTATAGTTAGTGTATGGTAGAAATAAGTGCTGTCAACACAATCCTGGTCAATAAATAAATGATAAAAGTTTAAAATGTACACGTCTTTTTCGGTCCGGCAAGTTTTTGTTCGGACCGGCAACTTTTACAAAATGCCTGTCCGGATGACCGGCGTTTTTTAGCCAGTTTCGCAAAGACTGTACAAGAAAACTTTCCACAACAAAAAATATCTTTCAGCAGTTAGGCCTATCAAGGTAGCTACTGCCCATATAAAAAGTCTCTCATATAAGCCCAGAAACTATTCCTATATATATGTGGTCGGTATACACCGACCTCATATTGGTGTCATTTTCCCGTAGCATCGTTCCGACATGAATTAATGTCAGAAGCTTTACAAGCTGCAAATTAATATTTTACCACTGATTATTTACTTAACAGTGCTTAAACATAAAGTAAAAACATGAATTTACCAATTGCATGCAAAAACGTCAACATTAAACTTACTATAACACTTAATCCTTATCTTTAAACAAATGCACTGTTCAAATTCTATGTAAAGTCCTCCATTTTGCACTGAGTAATGTGAAAACTTGCATTCTGCTTTTTCATTGGTCAGTAAAAATATGTATTGCATATGGCTTTATAATAAAATCTTGAGAGAAAATATTTTAACATGTGCGCGGGAAGCTGTGTCCGCTTTAAAACCGAAATTGGTTTGACCACTTTCATTACAGAAATGTGTATAGGCGAGTGTAGTTTATTTGATAACATTATGATGTTTTGTTCGTAACTGCTTGATTTATGTGCTGTTTTCTTCGACAATATGGATTAATAACATCATTATATGCATGATACTATTGATATTTTGAAGTTTAACCAGAAAAATCGTAAGTTCATGTGAAATTGATTTGCTACAGGAAATTAGCATAAACTGTTTAGACGTAGTGTGGATATTGCCCGAACACAAAATAGCACAGAATCCACCGATTACGTCTAACTATTTTGACTAAGAGACTCACTAGTTAATTTATGTTGTAATAAAAATCTGTGATTGTGATTACTGTGAAGTGCGAGAATGATTCATTCATTGATCATGCAATTCTGTGCAACTATCTATTCTAGATCAGCAACTAATCAACTGAGATAATCTAAGTAAAATCCATAAATTTGAGGAGACACATTGAAAATTACTAACATTTTGTCAGAAAATTATTCCAATGTTTACATTTGTTTCGAAAGACGACGAAATATCTTGAGAGGGAGGTAACCGTAGTTAAAATAATATTGCAACATAAATATCGCAACAGGTTACGTTCCACTATGTTTACAAGCATCCATAAAAAGTGTCAATATTTGGTCTAAGAAAATTAATTTATGTTATACGTACATGCGTCGCATTTATTGTGGTGAATAATAGTAAAAATGCATAAATATGCAAATACATATATAGCTATACATTACTTTAGGCTAGAAAAATAAAAGTAAATAAAATCTCCATAGGGTCCCATGGTAAAATGGCGAAATCTTCCGGCGTCATTCACCACTTAGAGTTTCCGTTTAAATACTTCTAAAAAATGTATCTCATTTGATTGTCGTCACCCGTAAGAAACACAGAATGCATTCGAGATTTCTTCAAAAGCACATGGTGTCACGATACATCAAAATGCTCAGGAGACGCGTCGTTTTCATTTAAACCATGCACTTAGACCAGTGTCCTTTCTGTAAAAGTATGTCTTAAAAAGAGAAAAGAAAACTATTTGATATACTGCCTACTTTTGAAGTGGACCACCGGGGTATTCCCTGCTATTTACTGGCATCTAACCTTTATAGCACGTACACACGTGACCGGGGCCGGGGAGGGTGAGGGGGGCAAGAGACAGAGGGGATGGGGATCTTATTCATTCGTTCGTCCGTCCTTTCATTCATTCATTCATTCATTCATTCATTCATCCATCCATCCATCCATCCATTCATTCGTTTACTCATTCGTTCGTTCTTTTGTTCGTTCGTTCGTTCGTTCGTTCATTCATTCATTCATTCATTAACTAACTCATTCAATTACTCATTCATTCGTTCATTAACCCATTCATTTTTTCATTTATTTGTTCATTAATTTATTCACTCGTTCATCCATTCGTGCATTTACTTATTCATTCATTCATTCATCCATTCATGAATCAATCCATTCACCCATCCAGAATCAACCCATGTCAATCCGTCTATCTATCATTCATTTGCGTGGAAATATCCCGACCGAAACCACACCAATATCGAGTCAGTCAATTCAGTGTAGTTCTTCCGTTTATACTAGATCTATTTAAATGCTCTTAGCTCTTTATTTTCCTTAAAACCCTTAAATTGCTACCTGTCTCTAGCTTAGAAAAATGTAAAATGGGCGACTTGTATGAAATAGTTTTCAGCTGCCTGGCTATCATACTCGCTTTTCACCTTGGGCGACTTCCCGAACGGCGCGTGTGAGTTAAGTTGGTGGTGGTCTTCCATCGTGCATTCCTGCACCCCACCCCCCTCCCCCCACCACCACTCATCTCCAGGCAACACAAACATTCAAAACAGTTAAAAGTATTTCATAAAAGCTGAAAACTGCAATTATGATTCAAAATTTGCTTCAGCTTCATTTCAATGTGTCTCAAAAATTTTAATAGGACGATTTTTTCCCGCTGAAAACCCGTGTAAACCATAAAATGTACACATATGGGATCAAACCTTTCGATATCATATTAATAACTTTCAGTTTAACTTATTCATAGAAGTTAAATGAAAATCGGGGCTATTTTCCATGATTTCGAGAGTTGTGTGATTACTTTGACCTAGAATGGGTTTAAAGCGATAGTTGACACATCACTTAGGCACCGGCGCTACGATGTTACTAAAGCGATATGGATCTTTCTGGGGTCAGCTGTGAGCCTGTGAACACATGCCCTTAGTGTCCCACTTACCGCTGTGAAACCGTGCCTACAAGTTGCCCATTGCTTTTTGAGATTAGCGATACCGATCAGTTTAGGGGCCCCACCTGGGGCCTTGTTTTACATCACAGCTTGAAGCTCATGCCCCATGTGCCCCCTCCCGTTGAATCTGTGTCTTGTTGGTATTAAATCAGCGATAATGATCGGTTTAGGGGCACCAGATATTTCGACAATCTTTTTTTTCTTTTCAAAATTTAAAATATCGTGCTTTTAAAAGATATATACATTACATTACGTACGCTTTGGGGTCAGCTGGTACCCCTCCCGGTAAAACGGACCTGTATGACGTACAACGAAAACTAATTTCTTTGTCAAATTATAGTAAAATTTAAATACAACAATGTGTTTATGTTTCCAATTCGAAGTTGATTTCTAACTAGACATGAAAATGACAATCATTATTCATGCGATTTGAGAAAATGGGGTCATATAGCAATACTCTCATCATATAATACATACTGTTCATACGGGTTAGTTATTTTGCTGTACATTTACAACTCCTTTACTTAATACAGGTTTTATGGCAAAGTTCCATATGGCATAGCGTTTTTGAGCGCTCATACATTCATTATACGGGTTACTTAGTTTGCGTACATTTTGACACAAGCAACTTGATACACCCTGTGTAACAATGAACATTTGCATATTTATATACGAATGAATTATTTTAGCGTCAATAAATGGACGATATATTTAGTGGTGAAAAAGATTAAATTTTCTTGCTAATTTAATGTATAGTGAACTCTACTTTGATTTAAACAAATCTGATAGCAAGTAAACTGTAGTTCATTATAAGGTTTTAATTATGTTCGCGTTTATGAAATGATATTGTAATGCGTAATTCACCATAACTGAAGGTCAGTAAGTGCTTGTATGAAGTGTTTAACTATTTTGACTTAGATTACAATAATTGTTTTAAAATAAAAAGATAAATGTTCGGGTCCTACATAATGTGTGTATTATAACGTTGGAAATCTACTCGCAGTAATGAGATCTTCTTGGATATTAACCTTTTTGATCGGTAAGATTATTGAATTGTTTCTCTGCAAAAGAGTCAAGTCATGAACATAGAACCATTATTTGTTCTTTTTGTTGTTGCTTTTTCGCAGTTGAAAAAGTTTAAATCCATTCATTATATAACGAAATTGTTTTTCTATCAGTTATCATTAGTCTAAGCACGCCATATTGAAATACCCCTTTTTGTTCTAGCGTGAACGTTAAACTTTAACGATTTATAGTGGTCTTTTTTTTTTCATTTAAGTTTGTATTTGACATAATATGTTTATTTTGGACTGCATCGTATATAATAAACATTGTTCCATACAAAATATTCATAAACATTTTTTCGATTCTTTACCATTTATAAGCAGTCTATTTCTTTATTATTTTTCGCAGCACATACATAATTGTTCCAGTTTTTTCATCGGAAAAGAAGCCAACTGATCGTGACAATCGTAATACGACCGCATATATGTTTTATCGTTTTGGTACATTTGTTTATTGGAATATTGAACGTCATTGCGAAAAGTCCTTTTCTAACGCGTATTTGAAAATAATAGCACTACACTCTGGCTGAAAATACGAAGTTAAAGGGTCCGAAGTTAAAGGGACTATTTCAACGAAAAGGGACGCAAGGGGGTAATTTCTAAAAAAAAACACACCCTTAAATTAAGATATTAATGATGGCATATTATAACGGTTAATTTAAGATATATATAATGGGGATTTTTGTCGCATTCTGAGATAAAAATCAATTTATAATATAGGTCGTGTTTGTTTAGCCCTTTTCATTTTTACATCAGAATTGTGAGTATTTTGTATAACCATTTTTAAACAGGCTCATAAGTCGTGAGCTCGATACCCGCTCACGGCTTAAATTTTTTCAAACATTTTTGCTGATTTGTTTTATCAAATATCTCATTATGTATTATATTTTTTATTCTTTATCTAATTTACTTGTATTCGTATAGCACATTTCAATTATCTAATATCATTTACAGTGAAATAAGAAACCAATTTTTCGTTCACATAGTCCCTTTAACAAATTAAGCTACATAGATAATGGTTTATGCATAATTGAGCTATATTTATTATTGCACGCCAATAATGTGTAGCTAGGTAATACAAAACAACGACATTGCAGCATACAATCAGAGGCCCAGATAAGGCGCGTACGAACGTAAATTGCGCACAAATAATTAGAAGATATACGCAGAGAACATGTAGGTGTCCATTTACGCATAACTATATGTCATGTTCGCGTACATTAGTTTTTGAACAGAACTGAAAGTTTATTTGCGACTTAAGCATATAGAGCTCATCGTCATAAACAAACGAGCAAGAAACAAACACATGCGTCAGACTAATGGTAAAAATACATACATGAATATCGAGTGTAAATGCATATAACAATAATAATTATATGACTTCGCGTGAGAATGTCTGGATTGTATGAGAATGCTCGTTTATATTATTGGATGATTTATAACAGTTTTAAATTAGTGAAATTTAGTGGAACAACAAACGTTACAATATATTGATTATTGTATTAATAACAGAACTTAATTGAAATGATTTTATATACTTAAAATAAAGATTGATAATACCAATTTAGTGAAACAAAACATAAACTGAATTGAATTATACATTTAGCAGGCTATAAGTTTAAAAGCTTTAATACAAATATTCGCAAGTCTTATTAATACAGATGTTCTGGTTTCATTCAACAATTGCAAAAATTTAAACATACTTGGCCTTCTTTTATCAAAGTTAGGAATAAGAGAACTTCTCAAATTATCATATAAAGGACATATTAGTACAAAATGATATTTGTCTTCTATTTCATTTAATGAACATAGTCTGCATATTCTCTCATTTCTTGGGATATGTTGATGTCTACCAGTTTCAATAAAAAGTACATGTGATCATCAGTGATGACAATCTCAATTTTGCGATAATATTTCTGAATTTCAAATTTTCGATTATATCTAAGTAATCTGATCTTACAAAAGTGTGTTTCACGTCTTTGTACAGCGACAATGAGGAACTTTCATTAACATCAACTCGCCAATTTGAAATAAAAACATCGTGTAACCTATTTCGCAAAATAAAATTAAAACAGTTAATGTTAACAGATTCTGAATATAACCAAACATCGTTAAAACCTGATTCTTGCAAAAGATGCCGAACTTTAGAAGCCCATGATTTGGAGTTAGGGTTGTCACATGCTTCTTTACATTGTTTACGAATACTATTGCTTAGAATACAATTGGAAGATTTTTCGTAGAACAATTTAAGAAAATATTTTACTATTCTCAAATGACGTCATATATACATTGGGTATCTACCTACTTCAGAATACAATGCATTTGAATGGGTAGACGCTTTCACATTTAGCAACCATTTACTAAATTTACGTTGCACGCGCTCGATATTTTCCGCCCGAGTAAATCCCCAAGCCTCGCTTCCATAATTAAGAATAGAAGCAACATAGGAATCAAACAGATTAAACATTATTTTTATCGGTACATTCAAAGATTTTGTAACGCTAAATAACGAGTTCATCGCCCGAAGCGCTTTGGCAGATAGAGTATTTGTGGCCTGTATATGCACCGCTGCATGACATAACGATACCTAGGTAATTTAAATTGTTTACTATTTCAATCGGATTATTATTATACACCCATCTGTAGCCCCTTGGTAATCGACCATTTATGGAAAATGACAATTTTTGTCTTATCGACCTTAACTGTTACGTTCCACTTATTACAATAGGCTAACAAATTGTAAAGTGAAGATTGTAAACCCTCCGCCGACTCTGAAATTAAAACTGCGTCGTCGGCAAACAATAAAAGGTAAATTGATAACTGATCAATTGTTATGCCTGCATTTATATCGCTTGGTAAGTGCAAATCAATGTCGTTTACGAACAGAGAAGACATTATCGGAGAACGTATCTACCCTTTTAATAAACCTATGTCTCATTCAAAAAAATCAGAGATGCTATTCATATGTTTAACACCCAATTTAATTTGATATCATATAATGACCGAATTACGGACAATAATTTACCATCGATACCAGACTGAATGAGCTTAAACCAGCGGTGCATACGATCCGTGAAGTTATAAGCCTTTAAGTAATCGACAAAACAACAGAATAATTTTTGTTTAATATTTAAATGGCTTTCAATCAGTAGTGACCGTTCGGACTGAAACATATAGTAGTTTTGACAGGCCTGCCTTTCTGAATGTGCAGTGAAACATATAGTAGTTTTGACAGGCCTGCCTTTCTGAATGTGCAGTTGATATGTTCAGACTGAAACATATAGTAGTTTTGACAGGCCTGCCTTTCTGAATGTGCAGTTGATATGTTCAGACTGAAACATATAGTAGTTTTGACAGGCCTGCCTTTCTGAATGTGCAGTTGATATGTTCAGACTGAAACATATAGTAGTTTTGACAGGCCTGCCTTTCTGAATGTGCAGTTGATATGTTCAGACTGAAACATATAGTAGTTTTGACAGGCCTGCTTTTCTGAATGTGCAGTTGATATGTTCAGTAGTTAGTAATAAAGTCATTAAATGTTCGGAATTCTATCTTGTTACATTTTTGTACTAAAATGACTGCATTATAAGGATAATTATTATAATACTTTGGTCTTCTGCTCATATCGTACAATTATTGTTGGATTTAAATGTACCCCACTAATTCTACATAAGTATAGTATACATTTACACCCACAAATTCTGACTAAGTGAGTGTACATTTATTCCCAAATTTTCAGAAGTAAGTGTACATTTACGCCTAGTTCAATTTTTTATCTGGAGCACTGACATACAATGCATATGTTTTATCTGTATGAGATCAGTCATTGTCTACCCTATATGTTATTATATATATGAATGGATTTTTTTTTATATCCTCAAGGTTTATTAATCTAACCCTATTTTATTGTTCCGAGGTTATGACAAGGCATATTCAGATATCAGCTCGTCAATCGCTAATATGTTATTAAACGAACTATATTTGCCAAGGTTAGTTTGACATTGAACACCTTTGTTGTGCAAAGCGATCAGAAATTACCCACGAAAGACACAAATATGATTGTGCATTTTAATTGAAGGTAAGCGTTTAAGATAGTATGATCTGTATTTTTTAAAGTACCGGGTACTGGTATATGAACATGAAAAGGTCTATTTTTTCCACGTTGAGCGTGATATAATCATATACATCGGTGTATTACCTACACCGATGTACAGGGGGTCTTATTCATAATGATCCTTAGGTGTAAGAAAATATGTTTGTTTCAGGTTACATGCCCCAAAAAAGTAGGGTAGGGTAGGTAGGGAATAATTTTGTTCTTTTTTCTTTTGTTTGGTAAATGGTCAACTTGAAGATTCTCAAACTGAATGAAAATTCAAAACATGTCTCTAATATCATAAAACATTGTTTTGAAGTGGATTGTATCAAAACTAAACATTTATTTATATATAAAAACATTTGATTATTGGAAAAAAAGTAAAATATCTGACCCGCTCAATAAAATGTTCAAGGCTTTCTTTAGGTAGGTCGGCTAACCTGAAACGCCTTTTTTACGCCTTAGTAAAACCTTAATTAAATTTCCATTAAACGAATCTTAGCTTAGCAAGGGAGATAACGTTGAGTTACGGCTCTGTTATTTTGCAAATTTTGACAATGAGTTGTCGCTCTTTAAGGCAAAGATATTTTTTTTGGTTTGCATTTAACACCCATAGTAGATGACTATGAGAATGGATGTAAGGTCTTCATTAAAAGAACATTTGCGTTTGTTTATTTTATTGTGGATGAAGTGTTTAGTATACATACAGTTGTTGTCTAAAATAAGCATGTTCTACACAGGTGTTTCGTTATAATATTTATACAGCGGCGGATCTACACTACGGGTTCTTCCTATTTAAACACGAATCTATAGACCCTATGGCATGAACACTGGATTCATAGCTACATAGCTTTTTGAGAACGATCGTGTATTTTTTAAATTTGCATGTAGTCAGTTTTGAGAGAAAATGTCAAGCGCCCTAACAAATTCACTTCGGTTTTTGCGCTCGTACAAGCGAATCAGACAATGGCTATGTTTTGGCTGGCTGGATGATCTGCTATTGCTTGATTTGTTGTTGGTTTTGAAAATACATGTATTACCTTTTACCACTGAAACTCGTTCAATGGTCTATACGGTGGGTAAAACTATTGTCTACTAGAGTCTTTGAGAGATATCACTTTTAAATGGTATCTGCGAAGAGTTTTAAAGATACAACACTTGAAACATGGGAGATTATTAAGAATATACGAGTCCTATATGTAGGTTTAAAGCATTTTGGATATGGACGAATGTGCTTCGTCGACATTTGCGTTGTTTGATTTCAATGTTTGTAATACACTCTCTCTGGAAGAGGACTTGTTGTATGTTAAACATGGACATTCATCGTCTGTATGCAGACAGCCATAATGCGTTGCAGAAAAAAGTGCAGTTAAATTAGTTGTAATAATATACTTGTTTGCAAGTGAATATCTTAAATCCAATAGCCAATACAATGGCATGCTTTGTTCATGCAATGTTTTGATCGCTATTCTCAGCAATGACATAAAGTTTCTCGGGTTATTTATGCATTGCACGCTTTCAGGTATACCATTGACAGGCCACGACGGTGTCGAGTGTTTATGTTTGTTACATGCTTCACTATTCTTGATCATCGACCACTGGAACAATTGGTGCTCAAATGAAATATTGATTGTTATACTGTGAAGCGTGTTGTTATATCACGGCTGAACAGTGGTTAAGACACACTATCCGTGAGGATTGTTACTGATTTGCTTGGCAATCTTTTTTGAAATGTGATTAAATATACAAGTATATCGTACTCAAGGATTACACCAGGTAGTTTTTTAAAACTTCTCTGGAACGTTCAAGTATCCCTAATTTCAGAAATCGCAATAAAGTTTAGCATGGATATCGTCTTCATTTTTTGTAGCGGCGAGTTGGTTTTCCTTTTTTGATTTCAATTTCACTGGTTACATTATGTTGCAAAATTCAGCTTTGTTGTTTCAGTTTTTTTTGTATGCAGTGTAATTGGTTCTATTTCAGTTTTGACAAAAAGGCGATCTGTTAAAGAATTTAGTAAAAAATAATGGCTCTAGATACAACTTTCCATAATAAAGAAAATTGAATACCCGATGTTCGTTGATCACACTAACAATATCCCGATCACAAGGCGTACACAGGTGCGGTTAGATAGTCAACGAAAACAAAGGTCTGATGTGGATCAGATACAGAAATAGTACGAGTGATTTCTTGATATGAACTTATATCTGTCGGTCTGTTAGTTGAAATTTGACGTTAAGTGTGTTTAATGTTTGGATTTTTGTCAGGAATGAACGGGCAACAAGATAATACAAGGCGTGGTTTAGCATGGCTCACATCAGGATTAAAGGGACCTGTGCACAGATTGGCAAATTGACAATTTTCAAAATTGTTGTCATAGATCCAAAAAAGAAATACACAGTATATATATCGAAGCGATATAACAATACTGACGAAGAAATACATTGGAAATTTATGTCGTTTATGAAAAACCATCAGTGTAAATGGTTTAGTTTTTGCAGTTGAGACATTAAATGACATATTTTAAAAATACGAAATTCTGTGGACAAGTCGCTTTAAAACCGGTCAGGGTTATATCCAGTGAAACTATTGATGGATGTTCAATATTATTAACCAATACTAATATGTTGTTATCAATTTTATGTGATGTTATTTCAGTTGATATTCGTGTACAAGTACTCACGTACTCACAGCCAATCGCAGTTAGGGAAAAGGTCGATAGCTAAATACTGAAACTTTATAGAAACTTAATAGCGTATATTGTGAATAGCGTGCGTGCATTACCATCAACTTCGGAAGTTTTATTATATAAATTGATGTAACATTATACAAACAGTTTCAATCAATATGGTTGGAATATTAATAAAATCAGGATATAAATTACAGGAGTAGCGGATATATCGGTTAATGTGCAAAATTGTTTTATGTGCAACGGACATCAATTAAACATGGTACGCATATGGATAATGTTACTTATAGGTAAGTGATAATGTATTCTTATTTATTACATACAAATAGGCTTTTGTTATGAAAAATATAAATCTTGTTTAAAGTCGTTCAGTTTTAACACCAGGTTAAGGCAAGAAATCTTTGTATTTGTGCCGTGTGTAAAATTGTCATGCAGATCAAGGGAATATAATATATGAGGCGTGTCGTGGGAAACCCGGGCTTAATGCATGTGCGTAAAGTGTCATCCCGGATCAGCCTGTGCAGTCCGCACAGGCTAATCCAGGACGGCACTTTCTGCTTTTATGGTATTTTTTTTTTCAAGGAAGACTCTTCTAAGCATAAATCCACTGTAGGCGGAAAGTGCCGTCCTGGATTAGCCTGTGCCTACTGGACAGACTGATCCGGGACGACACTTTACGCACGTGTATTAAGACCGGTTTTTCCACGACACGCCTCATATAATCTATATTTATGTTTAAACAGATTTTGGATATGCACTAATTAATTAGAATTCGAAACAAGACACAATACTTTAGAATGTGTAGACAATAATTAACATGTATTTTAAGGGACATTATCAAGTTAAATCATAATTCGATTATAAATTCTAATATATGACACGCGCAGAGTTTTCTATGGACAAACAACAAAATTCACCGTTGTATTGTTAAGCTACCAATAAACAATCCCCAAAATAGTTGTCAGGTCATGTTAGAATCGAAATAATGTTCGCGCTATTGTTGTTTATCGGCTAATAAACACCAGTTTGTTGTTTTGATGTGGTATATTAAACCACTCGGTCTAACGCCCTCGTGATTTAATTCATACGCATCAGAACTCCAAATTGTCGTTTATTAGCCGATAAACAACTCTAAAGCGAAAATTATTTCTTCAATAACAAATAGTATACAACTAGCTAATATAGTTAAACATATTAACATGTTATTGTGTAAACAATGTCTTAATAATCCAGTGAAATGGATATAGAACAAACACGTTTTAATATTTAGAAAAGCTATATGTAAAATGTAAACAAAAGTTAAACGCCGACCTTACTCTTACACGTTTATTTACATTTTGCATAAATTTGAATGCAAATTGTTTGATTTGATATTTTTAAGTTATTTTTGATTAATTTTCAATATATATACACAATCATTACTTTGAAACATATTAGCTTTTTAAAGTGCGTGTAATTATTTTAACTTCATGAATTTGAAGGGATTTCCTACTTTAAGAAGGCATAATTAATATTGCATTTGACAGACAGTTGTACCATAATTACGCAAAAAATGCACGTGAAATGACATATTCATAACAAGTTGGTATTTTGTTTATTGTATTAAACTCTATATTAAGATGTTATATACTGCAAAACCATTTATATTAGTCGGCATGAAATTTCGTGGTTAAACAAAAAATACAATTTCGTGGGCACTTAAATGTGTGGATTTTCAATTTTATTAAAAAACAACAACAAACAAACATATAGAAATGCGTCAATCGTATCGCTGTTTTCTGTTTGTAACACCTTACAGTCATAAACGGAGCGTCCCCGCGGTAAGTGGGCCCCATTTACCGACCTGTAAATTAAGCGATAGTTATTTGTTATGAAATAAACACGGCACGTCACTGTGGAACGTAGGGTCCAACTACAAATGTGTGCATTAAACTATGGACGACGGGTCTGCCAAAAACCAAAGTCGTAAAACGTGGTCCACGCTTTTTGCATGGAGGGTGTGAACTATGCACGTAGATCTTTACTAGTCTATCTGAAAGAAGATAGCAATGCATATACGCGTTACGGCATAGGCGGATAAATCGGATATGTGAAGTGCCAATAACGTACACAGTATATTACACCGTAGCCTCGTTTGGAGTGTATACATATTAGATAGGGGCTACTTGTCACACACAAAAATAAACTGGATATTAAACTGATTTATTTTTTATATAAATGCACATCATGTTTCTCGTAATGTATTTATCATAAACAAACTCTTATGCTTCATTTAACTACTATAAACATTATATTTACATTATCTTCATGTAGGTATACGTACTAGAAAACTATATATATCAATTTCGGCCGAAAAAAAAGCTAGCCGAATAATTATTCGTTAGAAACTTAAATTCGTGGTTCGTTCCATCCTCGAAATCCACGAAAATTAGTGCCCCACGATTATTAATGGTTTTGTAGTAATTTATTCATGATCAAACGCGTAATATTTTCTAATGGACTTCCGTGTCAGTAAATAGGAAAGAAGACCAAGACATGTTTTACAACTTAAATACATCATTTCAAATCTACTTCAGGATGTTGCATATTAAACACTTCATTACAAACTCGATTGATAACGCGATCTGTTGTCACTTTGATCATTTTAGTGGATGGAATTTCATTTTACAATATGCAATATACAGCATATTGGAACATTGATAAATCGAACCTTTGAAGGCTTTGATGCACATGTTTATTGCATGTTCAGCCCCGCCTCCTAACGTGAAAAAAAAAAAGTAAAATGTAAATCAACTCTGTGCGAAGGCATGACTGTCCATTATACAAGTGTATTCTGCTATTTTTTGCTGCGGTGTAGTTATGTGTAAAATGTCATCGGAAATCAACTTTTAAAAGTGACTTCAGGTGCTTTGAATACAACGTTAAGTTATAAGGCGTGATCTTGATCATTATGATAATCAATTATCATCACCGTCACCATCATCATCATCATCATCATCATCATCATCATCATCATCGTCGTCGTCGTCCTCGTCCTCGTGGTCGTCCTCCTCCTGCTCCTCCTCCTCATCGTCATCACCATCATTATCATCATCATCATTATCACCAGCATCATCATCAAAACTAATAAAATCAAAAAAGAAAAAAGAACACATATGAGGCGCATCGTGGGAAAACCGGAGTTAATGAATGTGCGTAAAGTGTCGTCCCGGATTAGCCTGTGCAGTCCGCAAAGGCTAATCCGGGACGGCACTTTCCGCCTACAGCGGATTTATGTTTAGAAGAGACTTTCTTGAAACAGAAAATACCATTAAAGCGGAAAGTGCCATCCTGGATTAGCCTGTGCGGACTGCACAGGCTAATCCGGGACGACACTTTACGCACATGCATTAAATCCGGGTTTTCCCACAACGCGCCTCATATTAATAAATTCTTGATTCTCCAGAACATCATTTTACACTCGCGGTATCAAATTTACAATTCATAATTGTTCAGCTATTGTCAGACGCGCATTGTTTATTAATTAGGTCGCCAAAACACAAACAGAATATTACGTGTGTTCAGTATTGCCAATATTGTGTTTACTTGATATTTTTGCATCGGGGTTATCACGGTGTTGTTCCCGTGTATTCATGTTGTTAATAAATTTGCAACCTGTGAAATAACAGACATTCTTAAACTGACGGTTACAAACATTTTTTAAACGATTACTATAATACACATTTATATTATTCAGTGATAATATAGGTATTGGTTTCAGTACATCAGAACAAATGTTACATTACATAATCAATAGGACAACTTAGATTTCAGAATTTGAATAAGGTATGTTAGGCGTAAAAAAAAATATGTTTGTTTCAGGTAACCCGACCTGCCCTAAAAAAATGACCCGACCCTAGAACACTTTATTGGGTTTGTCAGATAGATTTTTATTTTATTTACCTTTTTCAATAATTAAATGTGTTTTGGATAAATAAGTGTTTTGTTTTGATAGTATCCACTTATAAACAATGTTTAAGGATATTACTGATACGTTTTGAATATTTATTCAGTTTTAGAATCTTCAAGTTGACCATTTACCAAAAAAATAAAAAATCCCGACCTACCTACCCTAATTTTTCTGGGCATGTTACCTAAAACAAACATATTTTTTTTACGCCTTAAGAGTTTCGAACATTTTAACTGCAAGAAGGTGTTATCAATGGACGTTTGGATTTTAAGTGAGATGTTATAACCACTATGTGGACTGTCCAATATTTAGATAAACAACGGCTTAAAAGCAAACTATGTACATGTATATTAGTTTGTTTTTTTAACTACCGTATTTTAACATAAACTCTTAAAACGTGTAACCGTATTCAGTGGGTTTTTACTTCATTAAAATATGACTAAATATTTCATTATCAGTGGTCATTTGACATTAACGGCATACTGCTGTGAGATACTTTTCTTTTTGAAACAATTCAGCATTACTGTAATATACCCCTAATATACAATGTACAATGGTTCGTGGGTTAAACACCCGGGCCCATATCCACAAACCTCCTAACGAAAATCTTAACTTAAGTTATATTTAAGTCGAAATTTCAAATACCATTATGAAAATCTTTATTTTCTTATTTACATATGGTACCAATAGAAGCATCTGTCGATTTTTTACCAGAATTAAACAATTTAACTCAAAATAAACATTAACTGAAACAGCAAGGGACTTAAGGAATGTTATAATTTTAAGAAATTTACTTAAACTCTCCCTAAGGAGCTTTTTGGATAGGGGCCCAGGGTCCAGAGTTCACAAAGGATTAACTACCGCATCAAGATCAGTCTTCTAGCTCAGCTGAGCAGATTCTCAAATATATTTTATATTGTAATAACTTTTTGTCTAGATAAAATAACATGAAAGGTTGTGAGGTATTGATGAAAATTTTCATATCAGATTGCGAATGTACGCTAAGTGGAGTCCAGAATTATGTACTTACAGTGTATGTATGTTTGACAACAGTTAAAATTGATCCAGGTGTTTAGTGAACGCCATTTTTGAGCCTGATCCTGAAATATCTGGCTCAAGTTCATCTTGGCTTAACTTGCTTTGTGAGCATGTGGCGAGAAGGTACCAATTGCCATTGAAATCAGTAGTAGTGAAATATCTGGCTCAAGTTCATCTTGGCTTAACTTGCTTTGTGAGCATGGGGCGAGAAGGTACCACTTGTCATCTTGGCTTAACTTGCTTTGTGTATATGGTGCGAGAAGGTACCAATCGCCATTGAAATCAGTGGCAGTGAAATATCTGGCTCAAGTTCATCTTGGCTTAACTTGCTTTGTGAACATGGGGCGAGAAGGTACCAATCGCCATTGAAATCAGTAGCAGCTGGTATCTTCTGGTTTTCGACCCTCGAATTCATGCTGTACAAAACGAACTGCTTCTCATTAATAAACCATAATGCACTATCGTGTAGTAGGGTGATGTATAAAAGACACTTATACTGCCTTGCTATATGAGCTAGCTTTTATAGCGACGCGGTAGAGCGTTTGCCTAGGAACAGGGAGGTCCCGGGTTCGATTCCCATTGTGGCTTGGGATTTTTTCAGCTGGGTTACATTGGCGCCCAACATTGGCGCCCAACCCACTGTGGTCTGTACGACATCCCACAGATGTCGAGGCAGAAGGAAATGTGTAAGAATTTCATACATGAAGGGAGAATATGTAGTATGGTGATTAATAAGGGACATTTATACTGCCCTGCTATATGTGCTAGCTTTTATAGCGACGCGGTAGAGTGTTTGCCTAGGAACCGGGAGGTCCCGGGTTCGACTACCACTGTGGCTTGGGATTTTTTCAGCTGGGTTACAATCAGTTATGTCGTTCCTCAATAATTTATAGTACATATTATTAAACTGTGTAGAATAATGTAGAATATGTACTTTTTTCGTACCATAAAAATAGCGTATAGATATAAAACATATGCACCATTCGTACTTCATTAAATGTTAACTTTATTTATAACTTTCATAATTTAAAGCGTCTCAAAGATTCATATTGTACAAAATTGAAAGTACCACACCTATATCAGCTATGATCTAATGTGTACATGGGTAATTAAAGTATAGAGTATTTAATGTGTTACCATATAGAACCTTAACCAAACAGAACCTCAACAAACAAGAATAGCCCATATGTGCGAACATTATTTTCGTTGACAAAGATTCTACACCTAAGACACGCGGTTCTTGTGCATTCATTAATGCCAGCGCGAACAAATGTTTATTGCCTAGTGACATTGCATAAGGTAGCAATGCTCTACAATGATTGACACTTTAATGGCGGCTGACACTATTGAAAGTTTCTTGTATTTCTTCAGCCTCTTCGTGCGTGTGTTGTTCAATCTGCAAAACGGAACATTTGCTCCGGGCTCCACGATTCCACATCCATTTGCGTAACAACAGAATGCAGTATTGACCTGAGTATTATTCTGATTAAAATGGTAATGCTCGAATCGTTTGATGTTTGTTCAAATAAATCGTAACCTTAAGGGACTTTATCAAATTAATTATATCGAGATATTTCGTTTAGAAATGTCTGAACTACTCAAAATGATAACAATATATCGAACTATTTGATGCAGTAGATGTTGAAACGCCATTTTACATGTACTTCCGGTTATTATGAGATTAGATACCAGTAAATCCAATTCCCATAGGGTTCCATTATAAAACGGCAAACTTTGCCAAATGCCAATTGCTAAATGATAACTAATTATTGCGAAACAAACAACACAAGTTGTATTTTTGCTAAATGCCAACTGCTATTCGCCAAATCACAATTGCTCTTTGCCAAAGCGAAGTACTCTTTTTGCTAATTGCCAAATGCCAATAATAATTACTAAACAAACAACATAAGTTATCTTTTTGCTAATTGCCAGATTCTATTTGCCAAATGCAATTTTCCAAATGCTAATTGCTAATTGATAACTGATGATATCAAATAAATGATCATTTGGCATTTGGCAATAAGCAATTGGCAATTAGCAATTCGCAGTCGGCAATTAGCAATAACCATTTAGCAATTAGAATGGCGCACAGGCCTTCCATACACATGGGATATTCCTATTCCAATAGCTGTTTGCATTAAAGCAGCAGTCCAGAAATATGTTAATAACATTAAACTTTGCAGGAATCGTTTCTAATTCACATCTTACCGATCAAATTACAAATCATCGCATTGAAATCGGTAAAATAACAACGTTTTGGTAACTTTTTATCGTAAAATTATCTGTACGCGATAACTGGTGATGCCTCTAGATTAAGTCAGCATGTACATAGTGTATACTCCGTCCGTACCAAGCGTTTTCGAACAAAGACATTATAAAATGCCTTCCGTAAATAAGAAACAGTTTTCAGTGGAATAACGTCATCAACTTTCATTAGAACTAATGTCAATTTAAGATGTATTAACTTATATTCTATGGACTGCGGCTTTAAACATAATGCAATGTTTATAGCAAAAGTATAACAAAGGCATGATAGAAAAAAACAGCAATGAAGAAATATATTAATTCAAATAACATTTACCTTTAGTTAACATAGAAGGAATCAATGAATTTTACAAAATTGCTTTGTTACAAATTCACATTAACATGACTCGCATTTATTAAGTCTAAGAAATAACCACAACAGGCATATCTGAGATTGCTAAATGGCTTTTATACCAGAAGAGAAAAGAAACTATGTAGTAATAATAGGCACTACTTTCGAATGGACGACGGAAGGATACACAATGATTTACTGGTTTTTAGCCTATGACCTATGGTCCGAACCACCAGAATCCCTCTCATATTAAAGCCGTCTCTCTTTTAATGACTTTATGGGTATTTTAAATCCACATTTAATATTTATGGACAAGTTGGAAAAAGCGACATGTTTATTTGTATTTAAACAGTTTATAAATGTAAGACTTGATTAAGACGTGATTAAGAACGTTGTAAGTCGTCTAAGGTAATATTTAACTCATCATTGTAATCAAATGCTGTCTTCCCCTATTTCATGGTATTAGTGCGTATTAGTGCATATAACATGAAGTACTTTGCTCGACGATAAGCTTGAAATAACATGAAATGGTTGATTGGTTACGGTTCATCCATCATGTACATTCGTGCAACGTGAAATTGTTAGAAAATGTATGTATAGGCATTATTCAATTCATGCATTTTACAGGAAAGGTTTCAGGCATCGAATACATATATTTTAATGAATTTACAAAAACCAATATGCATTGAAAAAAATCATTATAAAAATTAAACAGTACTTTGATATTATATGATGCGTAAAATCCTATCACGCAATTCATTTAACATGACATTTATTTACATTTTAATGATTTGTTAAATTAAGTACATTCCCTAAAGAAGTACGCAATGAATGAATAGTAGAAATCTTGATAATCGAAGAGACCGATCATGGATGTTTAATTCGTTATATATTTTAACATAGTGGCATATTCAGTTTAGTTTAAATCAGGATTTTAATGTTTCTTATGCATAACATGCACGCTACGTTATTATTGCAACATTTATTTTCAATCCATTTATGTATTTGGAATTTTGACACAAACGATTTGGGAGTTTGACAATTAAATTGTGAAAATAACAACGTTGTTGTGACTACTGTATAACAACGGTGTCCAGTTTATGCCATCGTATTTTAGCGACTTCGATCTGTACTTATGAAAGGGCTCCGACGCGCCGACATGATACCCCGTGGAATCATTGCGACCATAACGTATAGAAAATGTCGCAATGCAGCTTCCATTGTTGTGTCAATATCAAGAAATGGACGTTAGCGGTGAGTACGACTCTGTATTTTTGCTTATTCGGAGAATGCTATTCGACACAAATATGTATATACTTTACTCTAGTTTCAAAAGCTTAGGGAAATTTACGAAATTGTATCCTGTTGTACGTTCGAAACGTCGTTTGCTTCAATGTTGACTAAGAAAACCTGAACATTTTTGCAAATTTCAACGATTTTGGTACATTTTAATAATTTCCATCAACTGCTACATACAAATTGGCACCTTCGGTAAGGTATTAGATTAAATGTTAATTTTTGAAAATGTTATGGTCGCGAGACACAAGTTATGGTGTCAATGCATAGTTGTGGTGCTGATATCATTTTAAAAGCTAAGAAGAAACTTTTGATAAAACCAAAGTTTAACCACAACCAGTTCATTATCTATCAAAATTGTACCTCATTGAAATGGCATTCATCGAAATATATCGTTTATAATAACATTTTAAAGTAAGAAAATGAATTAAGGCTGTCTTGAATATCAACATTTTCTTACTTATCACTCTAAGTATACAGGGGGTATATTGCTTTGCAAATGTTTGTCCGGTGGTATGTGTGTCGTTTGGTAGGTCGATAGACCAAACTTTTTCCGGATTTAAAATAGCCCCAATAGTTGTAAACGTTTGTCCATGTAATGACTTATAGAAATCCTTGTGCATGCATTAATAATTTGTTTTGTTTAAATACATTTATTCATTTTCTATAATATACAGTAATAGACACATACTGACTAAGCACGCCTACCCTGCTACGCGCCCGAGTGTCAAAAAGTGAGCAGCTGTACAGGCCTAGTGTGAACCTCGGATATTAACAAGAAAACGATCAATATGAGTTCAGTATAGCAACACAAACTAGCACAGATTAGCTGAAGAGGAAATAAACAAATAGAATACATATCTTAATCAACATTGTAATTGTGAACGCTAGTGTACGTAGTTATAAGTGCCATATCTGTAGCTATGCACTGGTTGAGAACTTTTTTTGCCACTAAACTAACATAATGCTGGTGAAAGTGTAGCTGCAATATATGAAATGGTCTTGATGTAGTTCAAAAATCATTCATACAATCGATGTTTATGTTTCTGACACTAACACTGATTTTGTTGAGTTTGAAACAACGTTATATTATAACCAGCAACTTTTTAGCAATGCCCTTCTAACGAGAATTATTAGTGCTCACTAGGGTGGAGCTTATTTTTGAACTTTTGAAATATGATCTTCTTACCCTCTCATTTTGTTCCCATATATAAACAAAATATATTTGGCAAAATATGCGCACAATTGAACAATATTTATGGGTAGCTCAATGATAATGAAGTTTCTGATATTGGGCCCCAAAGCTACAGCGGTACAGCCACCTTATTATTTCGCATACTACCTGTAGATGTATTCTCATAATAAATTAAGAACCCAAATTTAACTACTAAGTACAGTGACAGTTTCTCTAATGATCATATTCACAACACACCATTCAATAATTGTTGTTCAAGACCAAGAACCAATCATCCAGATTTCATTGTTTTGCTGACAATGCAAAATGTCAACAAACTTATGTTCAGGCAAGTCATGTTCACATTTGTTTGGACTGGCTATGCTGATTAGGCAACTGTGTTAAAGCAGCACTGTAGTAATTATTAATACATCTGTTTGAACTAATTAAAACCTTTTAGAGAATGGCATACCTGATTTATGTCTTGAGAAACCAGAAGCGTTGAAGGATTTATTTCTGTTTGGAGACGACCTCTCCACTGTGATCCTTTCTTCGCTGAGAGAATAATTTCTTGATGCCCTACATGCTGCACATCAAGGAGTAACTTCAATGATTTACAGAGTTGAATCATTGGTATTTTGGCCTGGCATCACACCTGCCATTACCATTCTCTGTTCCAGGTTTAATCACTGCAACCGCAGTGCTCCGTCAAACCCCCTGTTCTCTACCTATCTTACTGAATGCCCCGGAATATCCATTTCAGTGTGTTTGTGCTGAAATTGCTTTTAGTTTACCTACAAAGGACACAGTGTCACTTATCTAGTGGTTGTTGATTGTTACTTTAACTGACCTATTGTGTGAAGATCATATCAAGGTGCTACCGGGCTCATCTCCTGCCTTAGACGGATCTTTGTTACATACGGAACACCTTATGAGCTTTTTTTCGATGGCGGTCCTCAGTTCAATGCTACTGTCATGCGTAACTTCCTGAAAGATTGGGGTGTTCATCATCAGTTGTCGTCGTTGGCATTCCCACAAAGTAATTGTCGAGGCGAGGTTGGTGTGAATAATGTAAAGCGCCTTCTAATGGACAATACCAGTGATTTAAGTAATATGGAGTCATTGACAACGACAAATTTCAACGTGCAATACTGCAGTATTGCAACACACCTGGTCCGGACACAAAACCCTCCCCAGCTTTGTGTGTGTTTGGCAGACCTATCAGGGATCTTATATCGGAACAGACACATGCAATGCGCGAACAAACTGTATCTTCATACAATACGTTGTTATTGAGGTAGGCCAGTATGATCAATATGTTATGTTATAAGAGCTGATGGTTCCAGTCGTGTAACCCTAAGGAACCAGATATTTATACATAAATACATCCCAGTGTATGTAGACGTCCGGACTGACGGTTGATGCAGATTTCACAGGTCTATGCCTAACCAACTGGAGGCTCTTACTCCAACTTGTAGGTCTTAGAACACTGACACTGCGCTTTACCGTCTGTTACGAGAACACCTAGGCAGCCTATACAGACACCCGTCGCTACACGTGGCACATCCAGACTGATCACAAACCAGAGCATCTGACATCAGTTGTCCTATGATTCCCCAAATCAGTCTGGCTACCAGTCACCAGATGCCTGTGAGAACCATACAGCTCTGCAACCAACTGGGGATGCATTATCCCTGTTTCTGATATACCTTCCACCTCTAGACGATCAATCAGATTAAGGCGTGCTCCTACATGGCAAAACGACTATGACATGGAATTGTCTGAATCTTTGCCATAATGCTATGCTGTACTTGTTTATATTGTGTAGTCTCTTTTCCCTGATAAAGTTGCATTTAAAAATCTGAGTTATTTTACCAGAACAGGAGTTATTCTATGCATAACATAGTAAATGACAATTATGTGAAAGAATGAGACTACCGTGTATTCATTATACTTGCACATCGTTACTTGTAATATTTACGACAGTGCTTGATATTATTCAACGTTCATTATGTTTGCAATAGGTAGAGTTGTCAATTAGATTGAATATTATGTTACTGAAGTATTTGATATTTTAGTGTCTTGATGACTACATTGTAAGTAAATTTCTTTCACATTCCAACATGCACATGTTCATTTGTAATAAGTTTTCATATGTTCAGCTGTTTCATACTGTTATACGGAACAGGTACAATGTCTTGTTAACCTAGTTCTTCCATTAGATCAGTCTTTGATTTTTACATACTTACTACCCAAAGTGAGGGGGGCGGGATTTAATAAAAACTTTAGTTCAATCTGTTTCTTTTTTTTTCAAATCTTGATCATTGCGGTTAGATGCCAATAAAGTGTACAGCAAATAGACCACATTCTTATTAAAATAAGTTGTCAGAACACTATAACTGTGTCAAATTGTTTAGGCAATTTGATTTAGTCAAAGGGCACCAATTACAATTCTTTTTGATAAGCTTTATCTATAGCAACCACATGTATTTGTATGTTAACAAGAACATGTTGTGTTAATTGCCATTTTATAGGGATTTGTTATTAACTGTCAAAATATAAATAACAATCGCGTTTCACACAAAAGTATTACTTATTGATGATGTACTGATGAATTGAGTCACGGTACTGAAAATGTGCGCGTGTTATTCCAAATTTAACTCCACATATTAGGTATTGCTTTTTAAATGCATTCTTTTTCCTGTACGACCTTTTTATGTGAATGCTATTGTCAAATTGTAACAAGTGTCACCAACGAACTATGTAGAATGAATATAATTTCAAAGTATAAGTAAACAAATTCATTGACAAAACAAATTTACGTCATCCTGTATTTTATTTCCATTGCTCACAATAACAATTGAAACAATGTATGTATAAATAAAAATGTTATTATTGACGTCAATGGAAAGAACAAACTTGTTTTTGGCTATTTGTTAAGGGGATATAACACAGGTTAATTAAAACAAGAGATCTGTGATATTGGCGCGACGAAATTATCCACGTATTCTCCACTGTTGAGTCATATCAATTAAAGCTGAATGACTTTTCACTTCACAGAAGTTACATGTGAATCGTTTGTTTGAGAATGCCGACATCTCCAGAACTTTATCTGAAACAAAAACAACAAAAACAACAACAACAACAAAAACAACATAATTTTCTAACATTTGCCGTATGGTTTAAGACCCAAAATCTATTGCTATAAATCCTACAGAGTAATTTTGCATCAGCACCACTGTCATGCATTGACAACACAACATGTGCCACGCGTCCATAACATTTTCAAAAATGAACATTTAACCCAATTCCATACCTATGATGCCAATTTGTGTGGAGCAGATGATGGTAATTCTATATACAATGATGTTTATAGGTCGAAAACTGGTTCAAATGTACCAAAATCATGAAATTTGCAAAAATGTTCAAGTTTGTCAGTCAATGTTTGGAAAGTTCTACAGGATACAATATCGCAATTTTCCCTTAGTTTTTGTAACTAGAGTAAAGTATATACAAATTTGTGTCGAATAGCATTCTCCGATTTTTTAAATTCT